>QLTV01002140.1:370258-399892 GCA_003457575.1 Thermophis baileyi
AAGTTTCCCAAATACAGTAGATCTAAAAAACTTTTTTTTTTTTTGGCTAGGCATAAATATTTGAGTCAAGCAAAAATCTGATTATACCACAGACTGAATGGTGGTTTAGTTTATTTTCCTTGTATCATTTAATTTCCATATTCTTCTAAATTGTGTTGATATCTGAATGGACAGCTTCAACAAAGATTTATATCTTATTTGGTTTTTTGCTACGATGTTCCAGTTGGGAAGGTGATCTGTCCACAGCCATCTCTCTATCTTGTAGGAGATAATCCAACTGGTTCTTATAAACCCCCATAACATCACCTTTTGTGTCCATGTATGGTCAGGTAAATAAATATACAATGACTCCTGCCCATTTATATTGCTGTCATACTGCCTCAGTTATGCATCTTTGAAGTTTGTTGCAGAATTTCTTCATTTCTGCTATTATTACTGATCAGGGTCTTCAGCATTCATTTTTTTCATTGTGTGCTGTGTGATTAATAGCTTTTTTGCACCTGGCTTCTACAGAGTTGGTCAGAGGGAAAGGCCTGTAGCTGAAAACTTCAGAGCAGTGCCTCCTCTAACCCTAACAAACTATAAGGAGGACCAGCCATTCAAATCTCTATCATCTCTAACAATCAAGAGTAGTAGTGATTATTAATCCTGATATACACCTGACAGAAATATGGGGTCCGTCAATTAATATCTGTTAGTCTAACAACTATATAGGGATTGTGAATATGTGAATAACATGCAATGAGAGATGCTTACTTGTGCTTCCTTGATACCTGGAAAAAAGATGGAATATAAAGATAAGATTACATAAGTAAATAATAATTGAAGAAGTAATTGATACAAAACAACAAGTGAGTTTTAACGAAATAATACCATTTTTTTTCAACAACAAAAA
Source organism: Thermophis baileyi (assembly GCA_003457575.1). NCBI lineage: Eukaryota > Metazoa > Chordata > Lepidosauria > Squamata > Dipsadidae > Thermophis > Thermophis baileyi. The sequence goes on from QLTV01002140.1 coordinate 371,154, forward strand.
ATCATACACCAATCACATGCCTTGCTTTCCATGATTTTTCCTACCATGATTCCTTCTTTTTCATGATTTTGTTTCTTAGAAAAAAATGAAAATGTAATTCAAAAGATATTGTACTTTCCCTCACAGTTATTAATTCTACTTCACCCTTCCACCACTTCCTGCAACTCAGCAGCCGCAGTTAGCTTTGGTTGTAACTGAGGCATGTTCCTGAAGCTGTATTGATTGATAAGCTTACTCCTATTTAATTATATTTATCCTCCTTAGTTTGGCAGAGTCTGACCAACAGACAGAAATTATCTGATAGTTTAGGAACTAGAGTTCATAAATGGGAGGCATAAAGCTTAATCTTCCAACACATAGTAGAACACAGGTCAGAGTTTCTGATTATATGCATGTTAGTGATTTTTTCTAATAATTTCATTTATTAGCAGTATATAACACTACTTAGAAGAAACCACAGCTAAAGAAGATTACAGTACCAATAACTGTAATGTAATCTGCAGCCTTTTCCTCCCATCACCTATGATACAATAGCTTCTTCACAGGATTCATCCTCTACATATGGAGTGGGTCGATGCATGGATGTAGGAAGCAGGGCTATAAGATTTGCTACCTATCCAGTGTCAAGGGCAACTAACTCAAGAACATATACTGTATCTCCATGCTTTTAAGATTTTATGGGAGGTGGAACTGGGATATCAGTTTATATAGACTCCCTTGGATTTCTTTCAGCTAAGATAACCATGTCTAACTTACAGTCATCAAGGGGAAAAACTTGGTAAAACATATAATTCATACCTGAACCCTTTTAGGGAAGTAGAAAGATATAAATTGGGATAAGTAGCATTGAACCATTACAGAAATCCATCATGTCTATGTATTAATTATGAAAAACAAAACTGACCCTGAAAAGTGTCAGTATGCAATGGTCCTTGGTATAGCTGTATTTTGCTTTGCACTTATCAGACATAATTAATACTGTATGTGAATCTCCCACAGAAATACAATAAATTGTGGCCAAAGCAGGATTTTAAATCATCCTTAGTTCTAAATGGCTTAAATGCCAGCTTTATCACGTTTATCTTTTTAATTGAGGGATTTTTTTCACTCCTTTTCACAGGCTTAATTAGCACTTTGCAGGGCAAATTAAAAAACACTATCAGCTTATTCTAACAATCTCTTTAGAGATAAACATTAAATACATGAAAATCTAGTTCTAAACTGACTAAATTTTCTAACTTAGGACAATAATAGCTTTTGTGCTACATCAATGTCGCTTGCACACTGATAAAATATGACCTCTATTAATGAAGATAGCTAAATGCAAAATTAATATTTTCATAACAGAAGATAAAGGAAAACAGAAACTTCAGAGACAGCTGTTTTATAATTGCATGATGTTAAGCTTAAAGCAAACACTTGGTAAGATTATCCAAAAGGATGAATTTTAGCATTTCCTTAGGTTTAGCATCCTTTACTGATGATCCATCAGCCCAAATTCTGGATGGAGAGCTTTGCCCAATGTTTCTGTGCTATGGGGGAAGCTATGGGGAACAAGAATGACTCTTGAGGCATTAGAAGGTCAGTGATTATGGGAGCTTCTTTTGATTCTTTTTATATATATACTAGCTGATAACCCGGCGTTGCCCAGGTATTTATAGTCGTTGAAGCGTTTGTCTGACAGGGAGCCATTGGGAGGGGCCTTTCTTCCCCCTACTCCCATGCCCATCATCCCTGCCCTCTCCCTGCCCCCTTCCATGCCCCAAATCCACCAAACATCAAAGCCTTTGTCTGACAGGGAGCCATTGGTAGAGGCCTTTCTTCCCCCTACTCCCATGCCCATCATCCCCCTCCCATGCGCTCCTCTTTCCCGCCCTTTCTACGATCCTGGCATTTTCCCCAAATCCACCAAGGGGTGCCGTCTGCCTCTGACAGGGACCCATTGGGAGGGGCCTTTCTTGCCCCTACTCCTATGCCCATCATCCCTGCCCACTCCCTTCCCCCTCCCATGCGCTCCTCTTTCCCGCCCTTTCTACGATCCTGGCACTTTTCCCCAAATCCACCAAGGGGCACCATATGCCTCTGACAGGAAGCCATTGGGAGGGGCCTTTCTTCCCCCTACTCCCATGCCCATCATCCCTGCCCTCTCCCTTCCCCCTCCCATGCCCCAAATCCACCAAATGCCAAAGCCTTTGTCTGACAGGGAGCCATTGTGAGGGGCCTTTCTTTCCCCCCACTCCCATGCCCATCATCCATGCCCTCTCCCTTCCCCCTCCCATGCCCCAAATCCACCAGGGGGAGCCATCTGCCTCTGACAGGAAGCCATTGGGAGGGGCCTTTCTTCCCCCTACTCCCATGCCAATCATCCCTGCCCTCTTCCTTCCCCTTCCTATGCCCCAAATCCCCCAGAAGTTTCTCTGCCTTTCATTATAAAAAAAGCCTACAATCACCAGAACTTTAAATATATATATTTAAAATGATAAAATACATACTGAAAGGCCAGTGTTTTTGTTTCATTTTGTTATTAAGAAAAAACCTCTTGAAACATCTTGATTTATATAGGCATAACATTTAATGAAAATCCTGATGAAAGTAAGAGTCTTCACTTATCATGGAATGTCATGGAATGACCTCAATGAGTGCACCAATTTATCTATCAAATGACTGCAAATCCTAAAGCTACTGTGCCCCAATTTGAAATAACCTTCCTTGCAGATCTTAATAGGACTTTATATATTAAAATTAGCAGCTTGAATTCAGTGGCAAATATATGTTCATTTCATCTCTTTATGGTCTTCTTTATGTGTTATCATACACCTAAATTAGTTGATGTATACATGCTTGCATTTCTATAATTCAGTGTGAATTTCAATCTGTTTTCTATCTGCAGGTATCATTTATTCCTTCTTGTTCCTTAATAATTCCCACAACTTTATGTCAATACAAATTGGTTCATTATTCTTTTACATCCAGTCCCATAGCTTACTTTTTAAACTGACCAAATATACATTAATTCTTTAGTTCACTCTTCTCTATTTACCAGTCTTAAATCGTTATTGTTTATCTATTGCAGTCAGATCCATATTGCCAATCTTAAATCCTGCTCTCTCCTTTGTCTCCTTCCCTTTAATTAAAAAAACAAAAAAAACCAAACTGTTCTCACTTTTCTCAGCTACTGATGCATTTCCCAATTGTCCTTCAACTATAATTTAATTAACATGTGATTTGCTCCCAGCTTGTTATCTTGGCCTCCAGCTCTCACTACACATTGTTGTCAGCAAATATAGTTTTGCTGCTTGTCAATGTCCTTCTCTTTATAAAATCCAAAGGACTCTTATACTCAGTATTCTAGGACTTCCCAATATCTTTATGGCTGCTGTTGTATGCTAGTTTCATTCACCACATTATAAAGAAGATGTTGATACTTTGGAAAAAGTGCAAAGAAGAGCAACTAAGATGATTAAAGGCCTGGAGACTAAAACATATGGAGAATAGTTGCAGGATTTGGATATGAGAAAAGAAAAAAGAAGGACTGGGGGGACATGATAGCAGTATTCCAGTATTTGAGAGGATGCCACAAAGAGGAGGGGGTCAATTTATTTTCCAAAGCACCAGAGAACAGGACAAGAAACAATGGATGGAAACTGAGGACAATTAACCAGTGGAACAGCTTGCCTCCAGAAGTTGTGGGTGCTTCATCACTGGAGGTTTTTAACAGTCACTTGTCTGAAATAGTATAGGGTCTCCTGCTTGAACAGGGGGTTGGACTAGAAGACCACCAAGGTCCCTTCCAGCTCTATTCTGATTCTGATTCATTGAGTCATCCAGGGACAATGTTTTGATGAGGCTGAAGATTTCCTTATTTAACTGTTCCATAGATAGATTGATACATAGTGGAGTCACAGGCATAATTCTTGGGTTTTGACTGAAAAAACCACCAGGGTTGTGGACCAGTATTATATATAACATTGCCATTGCAATAAATAAATAAAAACCTTCTATTTATCTGAGAGTTTGACTTTTACAGCCAGAAAGCATGTACTGTAAGCAACATGTGGCTACAGAGTATCAATAAACAGATCTTTAGTTTCTTCCTCTCTGCTCTCTGGGGATCTGCCAGTGGCATCTGTAGGATCTTAACCAGGGATGGGTTCTAACTTACCTTGCTGCCGGTTCGCTTCCTCCTGTGCCACGTGGCCGTGCCACGTGGCCGTGCACGCCTCGTGGCCGTGCGCGTCTCGTGGCCGTGCATGCGCAGTACAAAAAAATAAATAAAATTAAAAAATTAAAAAATCTGAAAACAAGATGGCGACGCATATGCAGTGCCGGAAACTCGGCTTCTGTGCATGCGCAGAAGAAAAAATATTTTTTTTTCAAAAAAAATAAAATTTAAAAAAAGATGGCGGCGCCCACAGACCGGCACCGACCGAACCGGATCCGTGACGTCATCGTGACATCACCAGCAGGTCACTACCAGTTCGGGTGATCCGGTCCGAACTGGGAGGAACCCACCTCTCATCTTAACTATTTTCATCAGAATGACAAAAGCAGTGTCATGGGATTACATTGCAAGTTCCTGTTCCTTTGGGAGTATGTGGAAAAGTGTGAAAATAATTTGGGCTTGCTTCATGACAATGTCAATCTACCTCCCTTGTCCCCCACTACTGGTGTTTACTATAAAAACATTTTATTATTTTGATAGGTTGACCATCCAACATTTAATTAATTTCAAGAAGTTTAGAGAAAACTTAGCTGACAACCTTTGTTATATACCAGAATATTGATCTTTAGACCTCTTTCTTTTTATTCTTAGCAGGGTAGGCTGATCCCCTTGAAGAATGGTCCTCTTTCATTTTTGGCAGTTTCCCTTTATTCAGGAACTTTCTTCAATATTTTATAGCCCACCGGTGGTTCTTCCACAGCTACAACCATCTAAACCCTTTTGCCAGCCATTATTTTCTTTATATCTGCAACTCCAACAGCAGCTCCTTCTCGTCAGTTTCTCAGTTCATTTTAATTTTCTCTTTGCCCATAATGAGAGGTTTTCTTTGTGTATGAAAGAAAAAAGTTTCATTCTCAGCTACTGTACATTTTTATCACCTTATCACCTCCAGACACAGCTTTTGTGTCTTGGAAGATCAAATGACAGGAAAGTGGACTGTAATTACCTGCATCAATCTGGGGGGGGGAAGCATCTTAAATTGATGCTCTCCTGATATGCTATGACTACAGCTTCCATTTGTATTGAAGTTATAACATATACTGTCTGTAAATTTGGAAAGTTCTGATCCCAATACATTTGGTGGAACCAGCTTAATATTTCATTGGAGCTTCCACTGGACTTGATATTTTTATTTTAACAATTAATCAAATATATAATTGCTACCTTTTATGATGATGACTCAATTCTTAAACATTTAAAAAATGTTTAAGATTGGGAAGGCAGCTGACATCGTGGCGAAGGTCCGCGAAATCACACTGAATTTTTTCCAGCCAGGAGGCTCTGCGGGGCTGAAAGTCACCCTGTAGGGGTGACGAAGACAGAGGGGATGCTTCGGTGGTCACGAGGAGAGTGCAGTCTCCTCATTTGACCCAAAGAAAGCCCCTTTAACTGGCGGAAGAGAAGGCGGCCATTATGGCTGAACCGGAGCCGTGACAGCTGAAACAGAAGAGAAGAAAGGAAGATCCTGTAACAGTGTGCTCGGTCTGGGTAAGAACTTTTTAACTTTTGCTGTGGAATTTCCCCTAAAAAAAAAATCCCCTTTCGAAAGTGGGACTCAATTGAGGTAGATAGCGGTGACTAAGACCTGGAGCTATTGTCAGATTTGGAAAAGAAAGAAAAGAAATTGCAGACAGAAGCAACCTTAAAGATAAAGGATAGACTGGATTGGCTAGTTTTTAGCAATTTAAATCGTTTCAAAATATTGGATTATACTTCTATTGCCACCTTGATTTGAAGGACTTTGGAAAATTATTGGAAAATATTTTTGGAGATATTTTATTTGCAGCAAAAGCAGAGAAAAAGGGTAACAGTGACACCTACTTGCTGGAGAAGACATCATAGAGCTCAAAAAAGTGGAAGAAGGAGTGAAAGTTGTTTAGTCTACAAATTAGCTGGAATACACTAAACAACACCTGAAAATTGATTATATTTGGTGTTTGGAGACAGACTGTGAAAACATTCAACTCTTAGAACCTTGAGGATTCTAATATGCTGGATAGTGTGAGAGTGGAAAAGAGTTTGGATTTGTTTTGAAACTAAGTGAAGGTTGCTAATGGACTAGTTAATGGAGTGATTTTGTGAACTGCTCTGGTGTGATGAATAATTGGGACATTGGGATGTTGATAGATTACTGAGTAACTTTTTAATTCATTAAAATAAGGCAAAATGGTACAACAGGGGAAATAAGTGTATTATTAAAAGAAATATTATTGATGCTCCAATGTACGCAGGAAATGATGACAAGGAATCATAGGGAGATAAAGGAATTGATACATGATGTAGTTGTGAGACCAGAAAATTATGAGCAAATGACACTGAATAATGAATATGAAATCCAGGAAGTAGAGGAGAAAATATAAAGAACAGAGGAAAGGACAGGGGAGGAAAAATGACAAATGATGCAAAAAGAAAAAGAAGAGATAGTAAAAGCTGATGAGATAGAAAAGGAAAACTACACTTTAAGAGATCAAAAAATAGAAGAGGATACATGGAAAGACATCCCTGAAGTGAGGAAAGGATTACTGAAAGGTCTAATAAAGGCTCAACAGAGTGAAGAAGCGAACGAGGCAGATGAAATACTCAGATTAAACATGAATAAGACCCCAAGGGAGGGATATGGGAGATGTGCCAAGAAGTCAATAAGAGATGAGATACATAAATGGACAAGAGATGAAGGATAGATGTAGAATACTGTTTAATATAGGAGTTGTTCTATTAAAAATTAGTATAGAGGTAGAAACTAGAAATGGGGAAAATATTACTTTTTAACTTGGGAACTATTTTATTAATTGTTAGAAAATAGAAGCAAAAGTTAGAAACTTAGAATCAAGGAGGATATGTAAACAAAGATGAAGTAATTGTAATTAAATAATGAATATTGAATAATTAGGAGAAGTAAACATTATGATTAATAGACTTGGAGAATAATGGTTATAAATGTGATGTATACATGATGTATATAGTGTCTGATATTAATTGATTATAGACAAAACTGAACAGAGCGCTTAATAAAACAATAGAAAATGTTTAAACAAGGATAAGCGAAGACCATGGCAAATAGATTTTTAGAACAACAGTCACAATTATTGTGTGTATAAGATTTATTATGTGCTTTTAAAAGAGATTGTACCCAGACAGTACACTGCTCTTCTGAATATGGAAATTTTATATATAACAAAGAAAATTGCATAATAAAAAATAATAATTAAAAAAATGTTTAAGTCCATTACTTTTTTTTTTCAAACAAAAGAAATAGATAGGGAATAGTTCTGGATACCTTAGTCCATTCTGTTCATGATCTATTACTCATCCATCATTCTGACATCCAGAACTATTCCTTGAGCCAACTTGATTAACAACTTTCACAGGTTTTGATTAATGACTTGTTCAGTGACCATTTGAAGTTACAATGGCCTGTATGAAGAGACTTACAGCTGGTCCTTCAAGCTGAGACTGTTGCAATATCCCTGAAGTCACGTGATTGTGATTTGGGCACTTGGTAACCAGCTCACAATTATTATCTTCGCCATGTTCCAGGGTCATGTGGTCACCATTTGTGATTTTTGTCTGCTGGCTTCTGACAAAGTCAGTGAAGAAGAGGTCACAAATAGCAATCACATGACATTGCACCAGTGGTGGGTTTCAAATTTTTTTACTACCGGTTTATGTGGGCATGGCTTGGTGGGAGGGGCAGGGGAAGGATACTGTAAAATCTCCATTCCCACCCCACTCCAGGGGAAGGATACTGCAAAATCCCCATTTCCTCCCAATCAGCTGGGACTCGGGAGGCAGAGAATAGATGGGGGCGGGGCCAGTATTTACCGGTTCTCCGAACTAATCAAAATTTCCACTACTGGTTCTCCAGAACTGGTCAGAACCTGCTGAAACCCATCTCTGCGTTGCACCTAATGACTGTGTTGAATTTGCCTAATGATCACAACTGAAACTACTAAAAGCTATCATTGTAAAGTTAGAGTGGTGAGATGATGTTGTGCTTTATGACCACAGGCTTAGTGATGAAGTTTCTGCTCCCAATTACTGTTGTTAATTAAGGACTACCTACAATATTTTACCCTTCGTTCAGCATATGAAGATCTTAAGAATAATGTGAAGATGATATTGATGCTGATTATGATGCTGATTTCTTTCAATGTACTACTCATGCCTATTAGAAATGATAAAAGGTACAGCCCAACATCTGGAAAGTACAAAGTTAGAGAAGAATTCTATAAATAATCTATTAGAAGCAAGAAACAATTTTAATCTCTAACATTTTGAGTTTCCCCTCTTTTCCCTCGGAAGTCTCAGGGGGATCACCACAAATGAATATAGATTGCATAACTTATTTATGACAGAAGACATAGCATACATTTTCCTCACAGGAATATCCAGAAATAACTATACTTCTTCATTTTATTTGATTCCTAAATCAGAATTCAAGATGTTTCTACCCTTAAAGTTATATTGGCATGCTCTACAACTTATCTGGATTTGTTTTGAAACACATTCTTCACCTTGCAGACATAATGTGACTCCTCAGTGTATTTTTGCAAACTATAATATTGCTTTCTTGTTAATCCAATTCTGAAACTATAGGATATGCAATACCACTCATACTATAGAAATTTCTCACTTCAGTAGCGAATGGATGAACTTTGTAGAAAAAAAAATGCTGTTTCAAAAGCTGTCTTAAAAAAAATCATGTTTTTTGCCCCCCCCCCCCCCGGGAAAATTTAATTCAGTTGCTCTATTCATTTTCAGAGTACATTTGAATTTATTTAGAATTTTATTTGATATATTTGTGAGCTTCTATTAGTTTCTCAATGTGGCAAAACAATGTTATTTTTTGCAAGTGTTCTATTTTCACCTCTTTCTGGTCAAACAAAAAAATAATAATGCCAGGGACAAATTTGCTTATGAAGTCTTTCTTTGGATTTACTAAAGTTTACTAACTCAGGAAGCTGAAGGGATTATGTGCAAAAGCCAAGGTAAGCTCAAGAACCTTCCATGTTATCCCCAATAATTTTATAGAATTTTGTTTTGAGAATAAATTAAAAGCAACAAACAAATTTTATTTTATAAAACAAATGTTATTTAATTGAATGAAAAACATAAAAATCTATCAAAATCTATCATAAAAGCCTCATGTCTTAGGAAAGTTGCACTGTACAGTATTTGCTTTGACCATTTCATTGCTGTATTAGTAGTTGTGAACAACATTGTCTTCATGCTAAATTTCATGCAACATACAATCACATGTATTACAATTAGATACACTTCCTCTCATTTCATTTGAATGAAAAAGATAAAAATATATTAGATTCTATCAAAGTCTCATGTTTCATGTAAGCTACACTGTACAATATTTCCTCTGACCATTTCATTTCTGTATTGGTAGCTGAGAACATTTTTTCATGCAAAATTTCATGCAACATGCAATCACTTGTAATATATTTATGATATACTTCTTTTTCATTTCAGCTGACAGCTTTTATTATGGGGAAGGGGAAAAAATGTTGTCAATTCTGGGACAGTAAATGGAGAGGAAGCCCCAGGAAAGTGGCAAAATTGTACCAAGATCAAAAAGAGTAAATGATAAATTGAGGAAATATGCTTTCAAATTAACATGAAACATGCCACATTTTCTCCCAAAATGCCCATAAATGAAGTCTCTAATCCTTAGATCCTTAGATCTACTACAGTATCTCTTTCCTGGAGCTCACTAATTGCAGCTTAGCACTTTTGCTGCCTCTTGACTACTCAGTAGAATTGCAACCTCAGTACATTCAACTGAAAGTACATTTATTAGATGTATTTATCTCCAGCGATAATAAAATTACCACTTATGGTCTACTTTTGTTTAGAGTCTAAAACAGTAATGGGCATATATGTAATTCTGTTGTTTATGTAGTTTTCCCATCAAGTTTAAATTGTTTCTGAAAAAGCATCTGTTGATTCTTCTAATTTTGTAACTTTGGGTACCAACTAAAAAAGAAATAGTGACATGACCTCAAAGATTATAAAATGACTCATTATCTGTGAAACTACATTATAGAAAACAACTGTTTTAATATTTTAAAACAAATGTTTATAAAAGGTCAACATAAGTGTCTGGAACAAACCTCGATTATGAAGCAATCATAAAATATTTGCTGTGTCATCATGATACAAATCCTGTTTTGTTTTTTTGGTGCAAATAAGTTGATTACATGGTTTATGTTGTGAAATCATGCATGCCATGGCAATAAAAATGGCATTTTAAAAAAATTGCTTGTAGTGGAGACTCTTTAAGAAATCAGAACAATGAGGATATCTTTCTCTTGATATCTGACATTAGCAAGGGGCTCAGGATAGAGTTACCTGAAGAAATTATGATGAAGAAAAAATGGATTTAAGATTATGGTTGATATCTAAAGGGAAAATTTGTGCATCTTTATCTCTGTTTTCACAATGAAAGTCTTACAGAAGGATTTGAGGCTAAGGAAAGGCAATTCCGTCTATATGGTTTTCTCCAAAGTTCACTCTCAACGTTCTGTTTGACTTCACTATTTACAAGATTAACAGGAAATGTTTTGTAGAAAATATATACATACAGTACATACACACACAGATATGTGTATCTATGACATATTTTTATTCTTTTCTACACACAGAATTGGGACTCTTATCTATCTGCCCATCACCAAAATAAATATCCCAAACCTAAATAGAATACAATTAGATTGAGCATTAATGGTGTAGAGAAGCCAGCAAAAGAAAGCTTTAACACAGAAGGGCTAAATCAAGTCAATAACTTGGAGGGAGGGGGGAGCCCTGAAAAGTTATAAAAAACCAATAGAAGAGACTATATGTAAAGTAGCTCAGGATTGAATTGTGGCGTTCTTGGTACTCTCTGAGATTGATTGATTGTTTGCTTGCAGAAGTGTGGTTACCTAACTAGATAATATTTTCAGTGCTGAAATCTGTTATAAGCTATAAGAAAAGCAGAGGATAACCCATACACACATGAATGGGTTACACACATAGATACCGACACAGTCACTGCTGAAACAAGGATTGGAAAGAATTTCAAAAGCCATACTTTTATTTTCCTAGTTGATTTGTTTGGCTGTAACTTGCACACTGTAACTTTTAAAGACAACGAGAAGCTAGAAATAGAATTATCATTGGAGCTCCTCTTTCACTGCATCTTATGTCAAGGTAATTGTTTTCTCCATTTTTTACTTTTGAAATCAAGTATGTGGATATTAAAAGATACTGATTAGTCTCAATATCTTGCATAAAATCTAATTATCCATCTAATCATCTCAAATATGCCTGAATCTCAAATGTTAGCCTTTGTATTTATAACTCTCCCTCCTGCCTATAAACATCAGAATTTATCTCACAATGTAATTTCTAGTAGGCCTATGAATGGTTCAACGTCATCCAATCTTTTAAAAACACAAAAAAAGCTTTGCTAGATCAGCCCAGGTTTATCTTAATTTACCATTTTGTACATCATAACGGCCAACCAGATACTTTTGGGATACATGCATGGAAGTGAACAAATAACTCTTTCCCAGCAACATGTCCATTGGAAACTGAAATATGGTGGTGTGAAGGTAACACTTGAGTCTGTCAAGAATTTATCTAATCCTGGTTTAATGTTATTCAAATCAGTAGCCTTCAGGTCAGCTTGTGGCAATGAAATATAGCTGGGAAGAAATACTTTATTTTGTCCATTTTAATTTTCCTTCTTATGAGCCTTACTGGAAGTTTTGAGAAGGGTGAAAAATATTTTTCTCTCCATTTTTTCCATGCTAGCCATGATTTTACATCATGCCCAGTTCAGGGGTGGGTTCTAACTTACCTAGCTGCCGGTTCGCTTCCTCCTGCACCGCGTTGCCACGCCTCGTGGGCGCGTGCGCACATGCACATTGCCGAAAAATAAAAAAAATTCCAAAAAAAAGCCAAAAACAAGATGGCGACACATGCGCAGTGCCAGAAACTTGGCTTCTGCACATGCACAGAAGAAATTTTTTTAAAAAAATTCCCCAAAAACTTTTTTTTCCCCAAAAAAAATTCCAAAAAAAATTTCCAAAAAAAGAGATGGCGGCGCCCACGGACCGGCACCGACCGAACTGGATCCGTGACATCACCAGCAGGTCGCTACCGGTTTGGGCGAACCAGTCTGAACCAGGAGAAACCCACCTCTGGCCCAGTTCTATGTAGGCAAGAGCCATTTAATAGTGGAACAAATTACCTCCAAAATTGATGGCCTCTCCTTCATGTGATGTGCTCAAAGAAGTTTAGACAGTCATTTACTTTCATTTGGATTCCTATTCTGAGCAGGGTTGGAGCTGATGGCCTAGATCCGTGATGGCGAACCTATGGCACGCGTGCCACAGGTGGCACGCGGAGCCCTCTCTGTGGGCATGCGAGCCGTCGCTCAGCTCCACCGCGCATGCACAAGTGCCTCCCGCTGGTCAGCTGATTTTTGGGTCTGCCCTGCTTGCGGGAGACGCATGCGCATGCGCATGCACAGGGGGCAGGGGGGGCTACCTTTCTCCTCACTTTCTGCCGCCCATGCCTTCCCAGATCTCCAGAAATTCCCCAGCACCGTTTGGGGACAGGAGGCTTTTTCCTCCTCCAAGCACTATTTGGGGACGGGAGGCTTTCCCCCCCTCCAAGCACCATTTGGGGATGAGAGGCTTTTCTCCCCTCCAAGCACCGTTTGGGGACGGGAGGCTTTCCCCCCCTCCAAGCGCCATTTTGGGATGGGAGGCTTTTTCCCCTTCCCAGCACCGTTTGGGGACGGGAGGCTTTTCCCCCCTCCAAGCGCCATTTGGGGATGGGAGGCCTTTTCCCTTTCCCAGCACCGTTTGGGGACGGGAGGCTTTCCCCCCCTCCAAGCACCGTTTGGGGACGGGAGGCTTTTTACCCCTCCAAGCGCCATTTGGGGACGGGAGGCTTTCCCCCCCCTCCAAGCACTGTTTGGGGATGGGAGGCTTTCCCCCCTCCAAGCGCCATTTGGGGACGGGAGGCTTTTCTCTCCCCTCCAAGCGCCGTTTGGGGATGGGAGGCTTTCCCCCCCTCCAAGCGCCATTTGGGGATGGGAGGCTTTTTCCCCTTCCCAGCACCGTTTGGGGATGGGAGGCTTTTCCCCCCTCCAAGCACCGTTTGGGGACGGGAGCCTTCCCCCCCTCCAAGCACCATTTGGTGACAGGAGGCTTTTCCTCGCCTCCCAGCACCGTTTGGGGACAGGAGACTTTTCCCCCCTCCAAGCACTGTTTGGGGATGGGAGTCTTTTTCTGCCTCCGAGCGTCGTTTGGGGATGGGAGGCTTCCCCCCTCCAAGCACCATTTGGGGACGGGAGGCTTTTCCTCGCCTCCCAGCACTGTTTTGGGATGTGAGGTGAAAATGGGGGGGGTCATGCGGGCATGCGTGGGGGGTTGTGTGCGCATGTGCAAGGGGTGTGGTGCATGGGAGGGGCATTGCATTATGGGTGTGGGCACACATGCACTTGCGACAGCATGCATGCACGTGTGACAGCACGCGCGCACGCGCTTTCAGCATCTGAGGGGAAAAAGGTTAGCCATCACTGGCCTAGATGGCTCCTTCCAATTCCATAATTCTGTTTCTATGAATTTGCTTTTTTCACAGTCGCTCTACATTGATCCAACATTTTCATTGATGTATCTATTATAATGCCAATACATTTTTCAAATATAAGTTAAGTTATAAGTTAAATAAGTTTTTCCAGAAAGTAAAAATAATACAAATATTAAGTTAAAAATAAGGAAAATAGAGGAAAGCAATAAAAAGCAAAAAAGAAATAAAGAAAAAGACAGAGAAAAAAGAAAAAATAAATAAGAAGACTAACAAAGAAGTGGATTCTAATCTTCTTGACAGCAGTTATAAGTACATTTATACTTATACCTTGTACCTCTAAGGCTACATCAAAGTTTCCTTCTTTCCATATTCTACCCTTTCTAATCATAAGATGTTTTTTTCAAAAGGCAACTTTTCAAAAGGCAACTGGAGCACCTGAGAACTGCCAGAGGACTGGAAAAGAGCTGATGTAGTTCTCATCTTCAAAAAAGGGAGAAAAAATAGATCCAGGAAACTACAGACCTATCAGCCTGACCTCAATACCAGGGAAGATTCTGGAAAAGATAATCAAGCAACAAATCAGCGAACACCTAGAAGCAAACAAAGTAATAACCAAAAGCCAACATGGGTTTGTCAAAAACAGATGCCAGATTAATCTTATTGTATTCTTTGACAAAGTGACAAAATTAGTGGACCAGAGGAATACTGTCGATATAATTTATTTGGACTTCAGTAAGGCATTTGATAAAGTAAACCATAACCTACTACTAGATAAAGTAGAAAAAATTGGGTTAGACAGCATCACCACCAGATGGATTCGTAACTGGCTGACCAACCACACTCAACGTGTAGTCCAGCGGTGGGTTGCTCCAGGTTCGGTCTGGTTCTGTGAACCAGTAGTGGCGGTGGTGGTAGGCTCCGCCCACCCACCCAGGATGCTTCTGCGCATGCACAGAAAAGTCACGCACGCACGCAAGCATGCGCACGAACAGGCAGCAACGGCATTTAGAGCCCACTACTGGTATAGTCTTCAATGGAACTGCATCTACATGGAGGGAAGTATGCAGTGGAGTACCCCAAGGCTCTGTTTTAGGCCCAGTGCTCTTCAAAATCTTCATCAATGACTTGGATGAGGGGATAGATGGGGAACTCATCAAATTTGCAGATGACACCAAGCTGGCAGGAATAGCCAACACTCCAGAAGATAGGCTTAAGATACAGAAGGATCTTGACAGATTTGAACATTGGGTGCTATCTAACAAAATGAAATTCAATGGTTAGGGTTCCTATAGCCTCACACTTTTAAATCCACATCCAAATCAATCTCAGTCTTGTCCAGTAAAATTTGTTCTTACATAACATTTTAAAACCCAATTAATTATTCAATACACTCATCTAGAAATAGTAAATTTAATCCAGGCTTCTCTGTGCAATAAAAAGTATAGAACATGCAACATCAAAGAAGCAACCAAAACAGAATTCGATTCTAAGGAAAAATCTTTGCAGCCAGCAGTTCTAAGATGGGAATTCACAGAGCTCTTCATAAATTGTTGCTGCTCCAGTACTTTTGTTCCTTACTAAACCCAGATTGCTCTATATATGCCAGCAATCTCTTACCCTTGTTTCACCCTCTCTTTTTATGTTCTGGCATTCTTGAGTACTGGGTAAAATAGGTTTCTGGTCTTTCCACACAATCCAGAAAGTAGAGTTGGTTATTGTTGGTTTCACACACAAGTTTCTGATTCAAAGAATACCTTTTCTTGGTGCTCTTCCTTCTCTGATGACAGTTGTTGAGGCCAGTGCATAGCATTAAAGTATATGATTCAAGTGACTGAATATTATTACAGCACTGTTCCATCTTACACTATCTAAAAATTAACTTGGTATTTTGAGCAAGTGAACAATAGAATATCCCTACATCTAATGTATGTTTATTGTCAGATATATGGCAATTGAGAAATTAAACCTTGCCTTTTAATATCTTCCTCTGTGGCAGTTTTCGTGTTCTTTTTATATAAACAAACATCTGCAACCCATCCTTCTCTGACCTTTTATAAATTTGTATTCAGAGATAACTTTATTCCACTGATTCTCTCTGTTGTACCAAGTTTTTTTTATATTAAGTTTTTTAATATTTTAGTTCAGAGATCTTCTAGCATTTGACAATCACATCTTTTTCAAATATTGGCATTTTTCATTTTTTCCCCTGAATCTGATATCCGCTCACCAACCTACTATTATAATCTATGTATTTTCAGATCAAATGTTACTTGGTATCTGCTGACTTTCTCCCAAATATAAATTTAAAAACAATTTTGTTAGGTTTAACTATATAACAATAGAGTTTTGGTTCAGTTTGAATTCAAGTTGAGATTATTTCCCTTGTCCCAAAATATTCTTCAGGCCTGATATACTATAATCCTAACAGAAAAGAAACTGTCACTCCTAAGAGTGGGATAAAGATATAACATCCTGGAAAGTCTTGTTTACATACCTTGTTGACTCTCAAGATGTTTCTAGTTTAACCACCATTGTTTCAAGGAAGTAAACTTGCTATCTGAATGCCACAAGCTTATTATATTAAGCAGACAGTCATAAACTTAATACTCAACCAACTATAAAATATTCTATTCCCTGCTGATTCCTACCTTATTGCTGATAAGTTGGTTTTGTCACTTAGGAGCTGTACAGATAAAAGGTAGTCTCTATGTTTCACAGACTTTGGAACCCTGGCTTCCTCACAGTCTCTGAACTTCCCTTGATCATTTATTCTGCAGAAAGGAAGTCAGTTTTCTTTGTCCCTTGCTCAACTCAAAAAACTCCCATATATCTGTTCCCCTGCTGTGGCCAGGAGTTCCCAGCTGCCTCTTTTCCTTCTTAAAAGTGTGGCTGAGTCTGAGTTGTTAACTGAGCAATGTGGCACCATTTACCAGCTGCTCCCTTTTTTTAGTTAATCAACGGCATCTGCGAGCTTCTCCCCTTCATACAAAGTGCTCAGATGGTGTGATCAGCAGACATGCAATCTCTCAGCAGAACCTCATATAGTCAGTCAAACAAGCCTTCCCAAACTTAGCAGATGAGCTTTACAATTGAATGTGTGGTATTTTCCTTCACAAAATTCCTGTGTTAGCAATAGCAATAGCACTTAGACTTATATACCGCTTCATAGTGCTTTACAGTCCTCTCTAAGCGGTTCACAGAGTCAGCATATTGCCCCCAACAATCTGGGTCCTCATTTTACCCACCTCAGAAGGATGGGAGGCTGAGTCAACCTTGAGCCGGTGAGATTTGAACCGCCGAACTGCAGCTAGCAGTCAGCTGAAGTAGCCTGCAGTACTGCACTCTAACCACTGCGCCACTTCGGCTCTAAGTGTTCTCAGTGGGCATCAAATAAACTCCTATGGCAGTATATGTGCCAATGATGTCATCTCCTAAAAGTCATGGTTATGCCACTTGTGTCCAGAAATCTGACATAAGTATGTCAGTTGTGGCTTTTGAGTGGTGACATTATCATGCATGGTTTACCATTCCTTCCCCCTCCTCCACATACAGATACTCATGCCTGTTCCGATTTATTGGGAAGGAGGAGCTAAATCCAAGTCTTCCTGCAAAAAAGAGATACTTTTTAGATCAAGAGTAGGGATATTTTTCTTCAGTGAAGTGCATTCATTCACAGAAAAACAAAATGGAGACTTCAAGAAATGATAGAGAATCATAATCACTATATATATATATATGTAGGTCTTGATGTATTCAGGTCTGTATTCGGGTCTTTTCCCGTGTAAGATCGAGAGTATCTTGGCGACGTTTTGATGAGGTCCCACTCACCATCTTCATGCTGGTGCTTTCGGCTTCGTGCTTGTGCGATATAATTTTTTTCTATTGCACATACTGACAGCTTAAAAGGAAGTTACTCATAGAAATGTGGTCCAAAGTTAAAAAAAGAAAGAAAGAAAGAAACAAAACAAAATAGCTGGAGAGCTGCATGACATCAAGGCCTGGAATTGGAGTAATTGCCACATGTGGCCTGAAGATTTCCTTTCCCAGCTTTGGTTGCTGTGGCAGGAAGAAAGAAAATCTACTTGTTCCGCATTGCCCCCAGGTGAAATATTCAGATTGATCTTCAAAGCAAGTATATAACAGTAGCAATATAAAATCATAGTAGGTTGAACTGTTCCTTATGGCATTTTCAACATAATTTAGTACATTAGGGTACAATTCAGCACTTGGAAAATATAGATATTAAGAATCTGCATTTACATGATCAGGACTGATTATCAATGGAGTCATCCATTTTTATTTTAATAAATAAACCCTAATTGAACAAATAGTCTAAAGAACACAGATATGTGAGTAGAGGCAGAAAAAAAGAAAGTATATTTGATGAAAGGTATTGGGAAAGTAAGGTAATGGGCCTTGTACTCTAACTAAATTCATATTTCATTCTGAATACTTTTCATGCCAACTGCTATCTCAGAGGTTTCATGGAATTTAAGCATAAATAATAATATGGGGAAATGAATTAATGACTGTGGGCAAAGGAAAAAAAGTATCTCTTTAGATGAAAAGAGATGGCAACTCAATGAGGCAGAAAGTTACAAGAGAGGTTTGATTTGGGTCAGATGTTTAATACTGACCTTTTCTACTATTAGTCATAAGTGATAAAATAGCACTAGTGGCTTTGGGGTATTCTTACTGAGTCAGATTTACAGAAGCTAATAAAGAAAGCTGAAAATTAAATACTGGAGTTTTAGTGGTTGCCACTAAGCTGAATGACTCATTCTAATATATCAGATCCTTATTGCTGACCTACCATGATACTATAAATACATAAAATAAGTCTTCCTATTCCATTAGGAGATACAGCTGAAACAGCAATAGAATATTATTTGCGGAAACTTACTCCATCTTTTAATCTTACTAAGTCTTTTAATATTGTTCTGAAAGTCATTATGTTGTTTTTTAACCAGACAATAACAAACCAGAATGCAGTAACTGAAGAAAAGAATGCTACCTTAAGAAGCATTAGACAATCTAGCCAATTCAAGATTGACTATTGGCAATTACTCACCCATGGCTAAGGCAGAGTTTTCCAATTTTATTAATCCAGTTCCTTTAAATCACAGGTGTCAAACTCAATCGCGCTATGTGACATATTGTGCCTTTTTTGCCTTTGCGGAGCTGGGATGGGTGTGGGCTGCGTGTGACGCATCCAGCCCGCGGGCTGCCAGTTTGACAGTCCTGCAAATGGTGCTAAAACAGCATATGCTCTACTATTGAGTTATGGTCCCACAACGTTACATTGCTTGATCGCTTGCGGTTATGAGAAGTATTAGGATAACTCTAAATGAAATCCTGAGAATGAAACCCTTGCTTATAGGCAGTCACGGTCCACACACATGAGCAAACTATGCAGCTGATTAGGGCACCAACTTAAGCAGAACACACAAGCTGTATGTAGGATTCCAATTGCTGGCTGTTAGTCCAGGGCTATCACTCATAATTTTTCTGGTGATAAATGTTGGTGATTATAAAAACCTGGCTCAATAAATTTTTCTACCTAAGGCAAAGAAAAACAACAACACATAACCTGTTCTTTACAGCATTCCACATACTGACAGACTTAACAAATGAAAGCTATTTCAAATTGTGTGGTTGATGATTGGACAGTTTCCCACATTACACTTAGCTCAGCAGACTAGATTACTGAGAGCACCACAGAGGAAATTTAGGGAAATAATGGAGAACTGATGTCTTTCCCTGCAATATTTCCTGCTGGAGAAAGCAAACTTGTTTTACCTAAAGCTGATGTGCCTCATATGTGTGATGTTTCAGAACAGAGGTGGGGAACGATAGCCCCTTTATGACTTGTGGACTTCAACTCCTAGAATTCCCGAGCCAGCATGTTTTAGAAGAATTTTCCTCTTTTTTTCCTAGATCTTTTCTTTTCTTTCTTATAATATCTTTATCTTCACTATATTTATCTTCAAAGTCAGACATTAAAAATAAACTAGCATAATTCCCCAAAGGGAAAAGAAGCAGCAAAACAAATTTAAAGGAACTAATTCCATAAAGCTTTGCTTTCTAAGACTGAGATCTTCATTATCTTGAAATAGGCTTGTTACAACTGATTGTCCTTATTGCTGGTCAGGATCCTCTCCTGCAACCACAGATATTTCCAAGTGAATAAAGCCTGCTTTTATGAATAGGTGCTGTACAGATATCAACTACATACAGTAGCTTTACAATTCTTGCCAAATATTTTATTTTCATTTTTTTAACTTTTGAAATATACTAGTGCTACATGAGTAACCTAACAATAGCATATGACTACACTGAGTGTTTGAAAGAGTCCATCAGGAGATAGATTTTATTATCAAAATCTGGAAACCTTTTATAGCTGTTTTAAGAAGGTAGTGATGCTGTTCTGGCTTTTCACTGAAACAATTACAGAAAAACAGGCTACCTGCTGTCACTATTGCTGGCCTGGAATTGTTTTGCCAGTGAAGTAGTGATCTGATTTGCTCAAAATCTTTTTCTTCTCAATCTTTATTTTCCTCATTCTGTAGGGTGCTGGCTTATCTGTCCCCTTACAGGCAGGGTAATTTACTGCAAGCAACTATATTTTTGTTGAACTTACAAATACATGTTTTCTGTAATAAGCATTCTCTGCTACCTCCTAGCAGCTGATTTTTCTACCCAAGTGACACAAGACATAAAATGAACCCTGTCTTGTTAGAGAATAGAAAAGAGGTTCCTTAAGGTTACATTGTGTATGTAGATTTTATTCATCATCATCATCATCATCATCATCATCATCATCATCATCATCATCATCATCTAGATATATATAAAACCGAAAACCACTCACACATTAATCACGAAATCTCCAGAACCATAAAGCCTACAAACTTGAAATTTGCCACGTATGCCACGTCTTGGCTTCTAGGTGCTCATTAAGAAAGGATTTTCAACATGACCATCGCAGCATGAGTATTTCTTATATTAATATTAACAAGCTCTGATGCTAAGGAGTTCTACTCCCCCCTCCCCACCTGAAAAGAAATCTGATCCAAATGCAAAACACAAGCAGAGGAGTTTCAGTTTCGCTTTTGCTTTCACAGCAGCAAGCAGCTTTACTACAGAACAGTTGAGCTAAACCATGCACAGACTCCTTCCTGTCTCCTTCTTGCTCACACAGCAAATACTGTTTGAGTTTCCAAACACCCCTCAACTGTCTCACACACTAACAGGACACTAGCCAGATGAATACCAATGGATGCTGGTAGGCAGAGACAGATTCCCCCCCCCCCCCCCTTATTTTCCTCCTCAGTTCAGACGAATCTGTTCCGTCCTGAGCAATTCATCTGAGGGACGAATTGAAAGTCTATGCTATGCAACTTATTAGCCTGGCTACATAGACAAAACAGCTGCTGGGATTAAAGGGCTTAAGCCCATCTATTTCATTGTTGTTACACTTACAATAATGTCTTCATCTGTAACAGAAACTTAGCTTACCATCTCTAACGAAATAATACAGTCCCTTTTTTAACTGCTCATTAATTTTCAAGCTTTAAGTGTCAATTTATCAAGCCCCATCACATAGTTTCATAGCGAAGCACGGGTATCAGCTAGTAATAATAATAGTAGTAGTAATAGTAGTAGTAGTAGTAGTACCGGTAGTAGTAGTAGAAACTAACTGAAGAAGCAATGTTGCATCATTCAGCATGTATTTTAGCATTAAATATCAGACAGCACTGATGGCTGAAACAATTTTGTGGTCTTTTCATATTGCTCAGGTTGTAACTTCTATACAAAATCTATTTTTTAGGCATTGTGCCAACTATAACATGGGAAAATGAAGGTGTATAATAGGAAAGGGATGGATCAATAGGTTGATAAGTTTCTCATTTCTCCAATTTTATATTCATTTTTCCCATTTTCAGAACAGATATATACTATTTTAAAAAGGTCTTTATATTCATTTTTTATTTTAATTTTTTCTTCCTAGAAAAACCCTGTGACTGTAATCTGCTATGACAGCATCTTCTTTGAATATCTGGGGTATATATAATCCTGCATTTGACAGTTTCTTCTGACCTGTGCTTTTAAGAATATTTTTATCTTTTTGTTTGCTATTAAATCAAAATTGGTAAGTCCATTAAAGGTAAATAAAATGACTTCATAGCAAGCTACAAGATGAAAATTTACCATAATATTCTGTAAGGTAGATACATATATTACTTCACATTTGATATGCTTCTG
This sequence comes from Thermophis baileyi, assembly GCA_003457575.1. NCBI lineage: Eukaryota > Metazoa > Chordata > Lepidosauria > Squamata > Dipsadidae > Thermophis > Thermophis baileyi. The sequence continues at coordinate 393,235 of QLTV01002140.1, forward strand.
GCTCATATTTATAATTATTTCTAAAAAAAAACAAAAAACAGCTTGGCCATTCATGCTAGTACTGCTTTAAAAAAAAGTAGAAAAATGAAGAAAATGGATCATCCAAATAAAAGTGTGGAAAATTGAAGGAACTCTTATTTATTTTTCTCTTATATAAAATATCTCCTTCACTAGATAATTGCTTATATCAATCAGTAATTTGCTTGTTGTTATCATTTATCCCAACTGGGCAGGAGGAGATGATGAAAAATAAACACTTCGAAAGAAATTAGTTTCTTCAGAGCTACATGGACATGAAAGTAAACAAACATGGATTGCATCTGGATTGCTTTCCCTGCTTTGCCTTCTGGCATGTGCAGATGTAAAGGAGGATGGTATGGTGGACTTATAATACTTGCTTCTTAAGTTCGCCCATTCCACGTTTGGTGTATACTTGAACACAGTTTCAATTTTAAAATATCCTTTTAAATATCCTTTTTCACAAGGTGAAAGCTGAACAGTAATGTAATGAAAAGTTGATAGGCATAGTTTTTTCCACTTTTTTTTTAATAACTTCTATGTTGTGCAGCTTAAATTGGTTTAACTGGAGCTGAGCTGAATAATAAAATGAGCAAAAAGGAATTCATCTCCTAAACCATGAATATTTTTTAATCTTCTTCAGAAAGGGTTCAATCACCGAGCCTGTAACTCATGGGGAATGGACACTGCTCTTTCTCTAATCTCTATCACTGTCTGATAAGAGAATTATGATAATGATTTGCAACATCTGAAGCCATCTGCCTTCTTCGTGCAGAGAGATCACACTGACTCTGGAAAAACAAGCCTTTCTCTGTGTGTACATTGACTGCCATTTCCATGTCTCTTACATCTTTGGAATACCCTGACTGAAAATATATGTTAGAAATGGGGCTATAGAGAATAATAATTTCACAAAATTATTCATGAAATATCCCAGTAATTTCAAGAAGCACAGTTCCACATAATGGCCCCTTAATTGTTTTCTGTGAATAATTTTATTGATTCCTACTGAACTCAATGGGATTCACTTTTCAATTAGATATGCACAGGATATGCACTGTTAATATCTAAATTACCCACCAGACCCCCCCCCAAAAAAGAGGGATAATCTTTTTTAAATCATGACCAATAAACCTGTGGATTTCTTTTCTTTCTCTTAGTGGCAAAGTAACCATTTTTGACATTGTTATGATATCCTTTATTCATTTAATAGTTTCAAAACATATTGTGGATGTTTAATTTATCTTTATTATCTAGAACTATAAGCATTCTTTCTAAAAAATAGAAATTTTAATATTTAAAATATTTAGAGATAATTAATTATTCTTTATTAAAAGCAAACAGGAGTTTAGCAAGTCTCTCTCTCAGGGTTCTAACTTACCTCGCTGCCGGTTCGCTTCCTCCCGCGTCGCATCAGGGTTAATAAATAAATGTGGAAGAATGTGATCCAAAAGCCGAAAAGGATCAGGAAGAATTCTGTACCAATGGAACTCAGTAACTGGTACTATATAGAGCAGGGATGGGCAACTACGGCCCTTTTACATATCGTAAAGGGGCTGTAGTTGCCCATCCCTGCTCTAGAGGATGATAAACAGCAATCAAAACAAATTGCATCACAGAACATTGTAGAAGACACTTGGAGCACTGTGAGGAAGAAAAAACCTCAAAGTCACTTTGAGAAAGAAGATGCATATTGTTGTAGTCAATATGGAGAACTTAAGTTTGCAAAACTGGTATGATACTGTACAAAGCTGCATTGTCTTCTAAGTGCCTGCTATAAAAATAATGACAAAGAGGCTATCAACACAATACAAACCAACAACTATGTTTCCCTCATATTTATATGGAAATGAATTACAAAACCAGTTGAGATTCTGAAAGTATCTCTGAATACTACAGTTCTTGGATAGAAAGAGAAAAGTAATTGGAACCAAGTTAAGTTTTTCATCAACCTTTCCATTTCAATGTTATGGTGCAAGTATAAAAGCAGGAAGCTGGAAGTCAACATACCTTCACAAACAGCTCTTGGAAAAAGAATGTGTCTAACAAAATCTGGGAAGAAAGTTTTGGGAAGACCTGACAAATATCACTATTAAACTAGAACAAAAGGAAGAGAGTACAGAATATGAATATGCAACCATGGACTAATGCCAAGAAACCATAATTCAAGGAATCCAGAATAGGGACTCTGTGTTTCACAAGATCTTATCACAAAAACACCAATAGGGGGTACTCAAAATATTAGATATTTCTATACCGATACAGAGATCCTAACCCAGGAATAAAAATATAATCTTACAGGCATATTAGCGGGATGATATTTGAGGAGATATTTAGGAATCAGGTGATGGGAATCTTGATGAATTTTTTGGGGTAAGAATAAAAAGGAGAGAGAGAAACAAGAATGATACTATTGTAGGATTTTTATTATAAAACACTTGGATTGGGGGAAAATACTGTGGTTATATTATTCTTCAATTTGTGATATTCAGAAAAACAACTAAGAGTCATACCTACATATTGGATTTCAAAAAATTGATTTTGATGACCTCTGAGGGAAGATAGGTTGAATTTAATAACCTGAAATCTTAAAAAAGAAAAGCATCCAGGAATGATAGGAAATTTTATAAAATTTACAGTCACAAACAATTCCCAAAAAAAGAAAAATGAGAGAAATCAAAAGAGGTCAGTGGGGATACATGTATAGTTTTTTAAAATGCTAAAATAAAAAAGGACATGTACATAAAATGGAAGAAAGACAACACAACTGAAGACAAGTACAAAATGGTCTCCAGAAACCATAGGAACTGTGGTTCCTATGTGAGACTACAAATAAGAATGAGCTGAGGCTTTTGAAAAATAGCAACAATAACACAATAGGATTCTTTGGATATATCAAAAATAAAAAGTAAATTTTAGAATGGGGGAATTGTATCTTAGGATAGACAAAAAAAAAAAGGAAAAGACAACTTAGTTAATTTAAATGAATACAAGTTTTCAGGCCTAGATTGTGTAGATCTGAGGGTACAGTGTCCAGTGTTGCTTGATGAATCATATAAATTGAATAAACAAATAAATAGTGAAGGAAGGGTGAAGATAATCACAAAATCACTCTGCAATATTCTGGAGAACAGATAAAATACTACAAGACTAATGGAAAAGAAAAGGCATCCCAATCTTTAAAAAGAGGAAGAAAAAAAGAGTCATGAAACTACAAACTGTCAACTTCATCCCTTTATTGCATTAGGCTCTCAAAAAGAGTGTGTGAACTCTTGGATAGGCATGCTACACTTAATAAGAGCCAGAGTGGATTTGCCACAAATTTTCCAGACTAATATCCTCTTTGATAGCATTCTAGCTTAGAAGGTCAGGAGAATGCATTATGGCATAGCTGGACTTCAGGAAAACCTTTGATAGAGTGCCTCATGACATTTTCCTTAATAAAACTGTAAAATATAAGCTAGATGCTTGTAAACTCCACATTGGTTGAATGACTACTTTCAAAGTAGCTCCTTGATGTCTCTGCTTATTTTTGAATCAAGTGGAGTGCCACCAGGCTCTGCCTTGGAACTCTGCTGTTCAATTTTTTTTTATCAGTAACTTGATGAGGGGGTTGAAATAATTGTGATCAGATTTTTGAATTACACAAGGCCGAGCGGAATGGCTAATGCTTTAGATAAAAATCAGAGGATTGAAAAAGATTTAGAAAGGCTGGAGCAGTTGGATAAAATGAATGAGATGAAATTCAACAGGAAGAAATTTGAATTACTGCATATGAGTAGGAAAACCATAAGGCACAAGCATAGGGTGAAGAAAACATGGTTTGACAGAAATACATATGAAAGGATGCTAGGTATCCTGCAATCCACAAGTAAAATAGGAGCCAGCAGTGTGATGCAGCTGTTGAGAAAGCAAATGCTATCTTGGAACTCATTAACAGGATCATTAAATTCAGAGAATGAGAAATAACACTTGCAGGGGTTTGGAGTTGGGCATTTTAAATCTATGCAAATAAATAAATAATCAGTTTCACTTAACTCTGCCTTGGCTTGAATGAATGTAGAATACTGTGTCCAATTTTGTACACCAAAAACAATAGTGACAAGTGACTGTTGGACACTGAATAGGTGAAGGGCTACATATATATATATAAAAAGAGGTAGACTTACAGTATTCTTTACTGACCCAAATTAAAATTACAAGAGAGGAAATTTAAAAGGTATCAGGAATATCTTCCCAACTATGAAATATCAGCTAGTGTAACACTAGCTCCTTCGTTAGATTTATTTATTTATTTATTTATTTGTTTGTTTGTTTTATTTATTTACATTTTTTAATTGCTCGCCTCTCTCAGAGTTCTTCAGGATCTTCAAACAGAAGCTGGCAGGTTATTTGTCAGAGATGATCTAACGCAGGGGTCTCCAACCTTGGCCACTTTAAGCCTGGCGGACTTCAACTCCCCCAGCCAGCAAAGCTGGCTGGGGAATTCTGGGACTTGAAGTCCTCCAGGCTTAAAGTGGCCAAGGTTGGAGACCCCTGATCTTGTATTTGACAGAAAGTTGGACAAGATGACCTTAAAGGTCCCAACCCTATGGTTCTGTGATTCTATGGTTTAAAATGCGCGTAGTGTGAAATAATGATGATGCTATTTAAGAAACAAAACCACAATTACACTTTGTTGTATTCAGTTAAAACTATAACATATTTCAGTGAGCATAGTTCCTCACATTAGCCACTGAACTAACAGAACATTCCATGCTTCTTTTCATTGAGGGATGCCTTCTGGCAATTCTAATATTTTCCTGATGACATGCTATAACAAATGTCAAGTGATGAATAAAGCACAAGACAGATGATAACATTAGGTCATTTACAATGAGATATGCCCCGAGCAAACAGTTCCCATCAACATTTAAATGTAAATGGCCTATGTTTTCCCAATGTGCTAAGTCATACTGCGGTTTGTTTGTTTATGATGTATCACATTATGTGAATTCAGCCAATTGTAGTTTATTGAATTAAGTTATGTGTAATCATTTCATTAATTGTTATACCTTGGCATCAAATGCAAGAGAATGTTGACATGTTTTAATTATGGCCTCTTAGGAGAAAAGTGAAGAGAGTACCATGTATGGAGTTTCAACTGCTCTTGCAGGTTATGGTGGAGATGCATAGTTTATATCCAGCATGATCCTACAGCTAAACTGCTTGGCCTATTCAATAATGATGCTTCTTATAGATGCTTATACCATTATCTAACTCTTCTACATTTTCAATATTATTTGCTACCTACTGAGTAATAATGCACCTGTTATGTGTCCAAGCATCTTAAAAATAAAACCATCCTGTCCTGTCAATAGCTGCAGATTGCCTGCCTGTTTCCATGGAAACAGGCCCCACAGAGGCCTGAATAAAATGAGCAGCCCAGAGAGCCATAAAAGCCCAGGATTTTAGTGAAGGAGCTGGGGATGGTGGAGTTGTCTACCATGACAGCTGTTGAAACCAAAGTTAGCTAGGCTAGTAGTTATTCATATGTATTTAAATTCTGGTCACCATTTTAAAACAACAGGTTTACAGTTGGAATTGTTTGAGAAAATGGTAGCCAAACAGGAGAAAATGTGATTTGAATTCACTGGTTGTCAGGTTTATCTTTTCAAGCTCAATCGTCTAATTTGATAATATGGAACATATGAAGTGACACCAGTGCTGGAACATTTATATTTATGCATGCTATCTTATCATAAAATATGATTAAGCTTTCATTTGGTATATCAGGACAAGTGAAACAGCTTTTCTTCAACCTGCAACAGATCAAAACCTTTCCATTTAGTTTCAAAGTGTTAAAAAAGATTACTATCAGTGTTGGACATATAAATGAGTAGGGACTTGATTGGCCACCATATTACTTTCTATCAGCCCCCAGTTGGAGCTCTAGTTCAATATATGGAGCAATGCAAGTTTTTCATTCATAATGGATGGCAGCTGAAGCTGAAAACACAAAATGATAAATAAGGAATGGTAAATCAACTTGCCAAAATAAGCTATCTGGGACAGAGAGGCCACTTACTGTGATTACCAAGGAGAAGAGTGTGGCCAATTTACTGGGAGTGATAGTAGATGGAATCCCAATCTATACAAATCTTTTGATCCCATGTAGCTGGCAAGTAGCAGCCTAAAACTACAAGGTGGCAAATACTCAAAAATATGGCAAGAAACTAGTCTTCTTATTTAGGATGAACTGAAAAAAACAGACACTATTGTGATTCAAGAGCTACTGGAGATTATAGTTCAGCAACATCAAATGGATTACTGCGTTCCTGTCAAACAGGCAACAAGTGGTCAAAATAGGAAATGCTTTATCAAACCCTGTACCTGTCAACAGTGGAGCTCCCTAAGGCAGCGTTTTAGGACCAACTCTCTTTATTCTTTACATAAATGACCTTTGTGACAATATAAAAAGCAACTGCGTCCTCTTCGCAGATGATGTAAAACTATTCAACACCACCAACAATACTACTACCCTTCAAAAAGACCTTGACTATGTATCAGAATGGTCAATCAAGTGGCAACTTCAAATCTCAAGCAACAAATGCTCCATCTTACACATTGGCAAAAATAATCCGAACACAAAATACAACCT
>QLTV01002140.1:423886-434402 GCA_003457575.1 Thermophis baileyi
TACTTAGTCCAACCGAAAGCTTCCAAGATATCTTCCTTCCTTCTATTTCGCACTGTCACTGTCCACCATTCATCCACTGACAGTCTTCTCTCAAAGAATTCCTCTTCCCTGTACCACTCTTCCGTCTCCCGACCAAATCTTTCTACTTCTATTCCTCTGCAAGTCACCGCTCTTAAAAGAAACCTTCTTTTTCTCCGTTTCTCCAACTGCAGAAAGTTCAAACAGCCCTTTCTCGGCTCTCTTCGTACACTTCTCCAATCAGTTCACAACACTTACTTCACCTCTTTCTTCTCTGATTTACATTCGCCGTTTCCTCAGTCCGCACCCGCTTTCGCTTTCGTGCTTACATTCCTTCAGGCTATTTTCTCACCAAACAGGTCTCCTTTTCTTTTCTCCCAGTTCAAATACGTTTGCTGCTAATTCTTCTCCGCTTCCTTCTAAAACAGCTGGCTGTCACGTCTTCCGACCGGCCATTAACAGGCCGGTCCCTTTCGCACACGATCTGAAGGCGCCTCTCGCCCGTGCAGGAGATCGCCTTTCTCCCTCTGGGGCTCCGAGGCTTCCCTTTCTCACCAAACAGGTCTCCTTTTCTTTTCTCCCAGTTCAAATATGTTTGCTGCTAATTCTTCTCCGCTTCCTTCTAAAACAGCTGGCTGTCACGTCTTCCGACCGGCCATTAACAGGCCGGTCCCTTTCGCACACGATCTGAAGGCGCCTCTCGCCCGTGCAGGAGATCGCCTTTCTCCCTCTGGGGCTCCGAGGCTTCCCCTCTCCACCGGTGCTCTTTTCACGAGCGTTCCTTGCCTAACACGGCCACGATTATACAAAAAGCCGAGCAAGCCTTACGAGGTTTTCATCGGCATGCCCTCTCCAACGTGACGCCAACCGGAAGTCCCTACTATATCATACATTTGGTGGGGTGCTTTGGGAATTTGTAACATTAGATTGAAATGACTAAAATTGATGTAAAGTTGAACCTTATGAATGGAATTGGTTCTGCTCAGGTCATCTGTACCTCACATTTCATATGCTATGGCCAACATCAGAAAGAATAATAGATTATACGGAACTAAAAATACAATTCCTACATTATTATATTCATTACTAAGGGGACAAAGAAGAAGATAGAATGCTAGTTGGAACTAATGTGTGAAAATCTCACAGAAACCTGATGATCTATTTCATCATAGTGTCAAATAAATCCTAAGTTTAACTTGACTGAATCTCTGCAAGATGGACAGTTTTTCCAGTTTATCTTAAAAGAGATTGGTGCACTTGCTGCTGAATGAGAAATCCTCACCATTGCCCAAGAGTCTGTTCCAAACCAAATAAGTCTCTCTCTTTTAATAATGACTCAACTGCCTCTGCTCTGCTGACCTTAGAATGAGAATCAAAGAGAGAAACATATCATACATAAAACAAGAAGAGTAGAAAACAGCAAGAAGTGAATTGAATTCCACCTAAATGTCACCTTGCAAGTTGGCTTTTATTATTTGAGAGCAAAGCCATTTTGCTGACAAATCTGTTATTGTCTGACTATTGTACAAAAGCAGCAGAAGGCATGTGAAGAGAAAAATAATTGTTATATATAAAGGATCCAAGTAGCAGTATGTAGCACTAGTTATCTTACACGAGGTGCATACAACACACAATAAGTTGCTACAAGGATTGTTTGAGAGATATTCTGCTGAAAGCATGCATTCATTGAATCCATTATTGCATAATGCAGGTATATCTGTGTTTGATGTGCATGTCATACCATAACTTGTACTTACTGAGTGTTAGTGGAAAGAGGTGAAAATAGAGACTATGTTGCTATATTGTAATTTTAAAAGTAAACATCAATTTCTTGGCAGAATGCTTAGGTTCACATTTGTTCTTTTTGCAAGAGAGTCTATAATTCCTACATAAAATTGTATTTTGAAAGAAACTTGAATTTTAAATCGGCTAACTTATGTGATAGTAAACTTTTTTGGAAAAATATTCATTTAACATTGGGATGTATTACTTATTATATCAACACACTACAGTTCAGTATTCTGTAGGTATACTGGACTATTAAATTTACAATCAAAAAAATTGTATCCGTATAGCAAGCTCATCTACAAGCCATCAAGCTGAGAAAAAACTCTCTGTTAGGGAGAATGTTCTCTCCATTTGTTGTACCTTTGAATTGAGTAGTCCTGATCTGCCTATTTATCCAAAAGCCAGAAATGAGGTGCCGGGCATAAGACATGAATCTGATTTCCATTTGTATTTCCATTCTAAGCAAGGTTTAATTTGTCAATGACCTGGAGCAGGAATAAATTAAGAATATATTCTACCAAAGTGAATTCATGTATATTGTCTGACACAGCTTCAAAGGCAAAAGTGAGAGAAAGAAGTTTAACCAAAGAGTGTTTGTCATTTTGCACCAAAGTTGCAGAATCATGAAGATCTGATAAATTGTATTCAAACATTTTGTAAGATCCCACCCTAGAGAATCTTGTTCCTTTTATATAATCATTAGAATAAACAATTACTTGGGACACAGAGAAAAGAAAGAGAGAGAGAGAGAGAGAGAGAGAGAGAGAGAGAGAGAGAGAGAGAGAGAGAGAGAGAGAGAGAGAGAGAGAGAGAGAGAGAGAGAGAGAAGGGGGGGGAGAGGGGGGGGAATGGAATGGAATGGAATTCAGCAAGGTTTCAATTCCAAGAAAAAAAAAAAAAGGAAGAAGAAAAAGGGAGAGAGAGAGAGAGAGAGAGAGAGAGAGAGAGAGAGAGAGAGAGAGAGAGAGAGAGAGATATTGCCTGTATTTAAAAAGTACCTTTGCACCTCCTTGGCAACCTCTGTTCCAAAGTTCTTAGTTGAACAGATCTTTTGCACTAAGTCTTTATGTATAGGCAAAGATTGTTGAATAAAGCAAGTTCATTGCAATCAATAGCAAAGACTGAAAACAATCAATTTGAATCCAAACACTTCATAATTAAATTTGGATAGAATGACTGGTGGGTCATACTGCAGTTTCTAAATGGATTTGATTGAACTGCAATGAAGTATATTGAACTGAAGCTGGTATAAATAATGTTTTTTTTAAAAACATCTTTATTGTCTTCTTTTTATGTATTGATAGATGGATTACAATGCTTGGAACACAAAAACCTGAGAATTAACTCATATATAGGAAGCTGAGGGCGAAGGGACTGAAAAAGTAGTAGAGGCAATTTTCTGTTCTTGATGGATAACTTCATGTTTATTCTCTCAAGATTTATATTCCCAAATGAATAAATCATATACCTATCATTATGATTTATATCCATTATTTTGTGATGTTTTAGTTTCATTAAATAAATGCTTTCTATCTTGTCTCTCATGACCACAATAACATTTTGAGCTATGGACAAAGAGTCCAATGATGGCAATCTGCAGCTTTAGTTTTTCTCATGATATTTCTAAGTTATTTTTATCTTTGCCCAAACTCTGGAGGTAAAAAAAAAAAGCTTATTCCCTTATTCCAGGGGTGTCAAACTCGCATCGTCACAGCATCATCATGTGGCGTATCACGACTTTTTCCCCCTTTGCTAAACCGGGCATGTGCGTGGCCAGCATGTGACACATCGAGGCCGCGGGCCACGAGTTTGACAGCCTTGCCTTATTCTCATTCCACAAAGGCCTTAAAATGTTACAATCAAGAATCCCAGAATTGTGTAATTAACATTAATAGAGATGTCTTCCTCTTTAGAATATTTTCTGAACCTGAATTATATCAATTTGCAGATGAATGTTCACCACCATGCTAAGAATGAGTTCCTGCCCTTTTTTTGAGTCTGATCTTGGAACATAAGGAACTCCTTTTTTATAATTTCCCAGGATTGTATATACAATACTACTGTATATTTATTGACAAGGAGAAAAGATTTTACCCAGAAATCATTAGCTCTAAATTAGTGGAATCCTTTTACCTTCAGCTGATTAGAATAGAAGAAGATGTAAGCAAAAACATTACCATTAGATGAAGGTGATTGTTGATAAACCTGCTGAAAAACAAGGATACATCTGAATATTAGTTGCTTTCCTATTGAATGCTAACTCTTTTTGTTAGATAGGGGGCGCAGCAAGAAGAGGCAGGACGCAGGAATACTTCAGCACCTTTTATTCCCTAGTCGCTAAGTACGAACTGCCGGCAAGCTGCCAGGAGTCCCTATTTAAGGAGCTCTGGCAGACTTGCCGGCCACTGACAGTGGTTTATTTTTCCCGCCGCTAGATCATCCAATCAGCGGTGGTCATGCAAATCCATGCTACGTCCGTCCATACATAACACCCCTCCCCTCCTAGATCAAGGCTTGTCCAATTGGTGATGCACAAAAGTCACGTAATCACGCAGGTAGGTGGGATGTTTAATGTTCCTACTGGACCTGAGCAGCTCAGTCATTCCGGTGGCAGTGGCCTGTGCAGTCAGGCCTGCTCGCCCTCCTGGATTTTGTAATGGAACCTCCTGGAACTCTTTGCTTGGCAGAGTCTCCAGCCTGGTACCTCCGTCCTCCGTTCCTGGATTACTTTGCAGGACATCGGCACCCCCAGATAAGTTTCCGCGCTCCTCCCTCAGGCTTGAGAGTAGGGTGTCCTGGATTCCTCTAGTCAGGGCTGGTTTGCCAGTGGCGGTTTCTCTGCCGGTTGGTTTGTATGCTCCACGGGGCAGAGACTTGCATTGTTCTCAGGTTTGTCCGGGGTCTCTTTGGAGTTCCTGGCTGTCTGGTTGTCTCACCCAGGAGTCTCCCAGTCTACTTCGAAGTTGGTCGATGTGTCTTCTCCACACTCGGCCGTCGTGCAGTTCCATCTTGTATGATTTGGGTCCTGTGACTGCCACTATCCTAGCTCTCACCCAAGTCGGGTACCCCGCATAATTGTGGGAAAAACCCAGATCGTCTGTTTTGAAGATCTGGTCTGCCTGGCTGAGTCCAGGGGGGTCTCAGGGTGATAGGGTGCAATCTATCTAGTCGGGGCCTTAATTTCCATCCCATTAATAGCTCAGCTGGGCTTCTGTGGGTGGTTGTGCTGGTGTGATATGCTGCGCTAGTAAAAACTGGTCAATCTTTTCTTGCCAGTTCCCCGGTCCCATTCTGGTGAGCGTTTCCTTGGTCAGTCTCACCATCCGTTCTACTTGCCCATTGCTCGCTGGGCTGAATGGTGCCACCAGAGCATGCCTTATGCCCTGCTCTGCCAGGAAGGATTCCATGGTCTTGGCTGTCAGTTGTGGCCCATTGTCCAAGATGAGGACATCGGGTAGGCCATGGGTTGCGAATATTTTCCGCAACGCTCGAATAGTTGCCTCTGTGGTTATGGTTGACATGGTGACTACTTCCAGCCATTTGGAATAGGCGTCCACCACGACCAGGAAGGTCTGTCCCCCCATAGGTCCGGCAAAGTCTATATGTATTCTTGACCAGGGTCCCTTGGGTACTTCCTATTCCTGTATGGGTGTGCAGGTAGCCACCCATTCCATAATGTCTCAGTCCAAAGTGGGCCACCAAATATAGCTGCGGGCCAATGTTTTCATGTGCACGATGCCCGGATGCCCCACATGTAATGTTTCGAGGACTTGTTTCCTCAATTCTTGGGGTACAATGACTCTCTCCCCCCATAATAGGCACCCCTTAAGGGTTGACAATTCTAGTTGTTTATTATAAAAGCTTGTAAACTCGTCCCCTGACTTTTCTTGCGGCCACCCCCTCAACATCCAGTTCAAAACCTTGGACAACACCTTGTCTTTTTTGGTGTATTCTGCAATCTCATTGGATGTGACTGGGCTGGCCGTGCCAATGTCTATTAACAGTACTTGTGCTACGGTTGCCTTCTGTTTTAAGAAAATGCTATAAAAGTTCAATAGTCCCAAGAAGGCTTGCAGTTCCGTTTTATTCCTTGGGGTTGGGGCTTCTTTTATAGCTTTTGCTTTGCTTTCCATGGGGTGGATGCCTGATTCATCAATTAAATAGCCTAGGAACTCGACTTGTTTTACGCCAATTTAACACTTTCCCTTTTTTACTTTGAGTCCCTTCTTTTGGAATCTTCCCAATGTTTCCTTTAATCGGTCTATGAGTTGTTCCTTTGATTCTTCGGATATAAGGACATCATCAAAGTATGGGAACTCTCCGGGAATGCCCTGCAGTAGGCGCTCCATCATACTTTGGAATAGCCCTGGGACGACACTTACTCCAAATTGCAGCCGTTTGCATTTGAATGCCCCTCTATGCGTCACAATCGTTTGGGCCTCTGCAGTGGCGGCATCCACTGGCAATTGTTGGTAGGCCTGGGCCAAGTCCAATTTGGTGAATACCTTGCCATTCCCCTGTGAATGTAAGAGATGTTGCACTATGGGCACCAGATATGCACCTTGTTGCAAGGCTTTATTTAAAGTGCATTTATAATCCGCGCAGACAGGTGGGTAATTGGGGTGACTATTGGGGTCTCCCACGTGGTGTGATCGATCGGCTCCAGGACCCCTTGGGCAATAAGCTTATCTAATTACTCATCTACCTTGGGCCGTAGAGCAAACAGAACCCTCCGGGGTTTGAGCCTGATCAGGGTAACACTAGGGTCTAGGTTAAACGATATAGGTTTCCCTGTATATTTACCTAGACTCCCATCGAACACATCCCTGAATTGTGCCAGCAGCTGGTCTAGCTCATTTCTTCTGGTTTGGTTTATGCCGGTGATGCCAAGTCCCAACTATATGCCCAGCAAGGTGGGTCGGTCGCTTGCGACGACAGTCAGGGGAAGTCGGCCACAGAAATCTTTAAATTGAACCCTTACTTCAGCTCGCCCCAACACGGGAATGTTGTTTCCCTAGAAGTCATTCAACTTGATATTCTGTGGCTTGAGTTGCCTTTTGGATATCATTGGCTTGATGCTTTGGAGCATTTTCCAGGACATTATGGTAAAGAACGATCTGGTGTCGTTTCGCATGGGGTTCCTTTGATGCGAATCGTTACGTGGCATTTGTCCCCCTCGCATGCATCTAAGTGGCCCATGGTGGTTTGGTTTATCCCCCAGTTGTCTGGATAGTGGTCCTCCCGGCGTTTGTTCCATTGGAATCCGGGTCTCGCTTGCCCGTGCCTCCCTGGTCCCGATGGTGGTTTGGGTTGGTAGGGGGTCGGCTGTGTGGCTCTACAGGCATCGACTATGTGGCCTTGTCATTGGCACCAGCGGCAGATGGCTTCTTTAAATCAGCAAGCCATTCTAGCATGGAGCCCCATGCACCTGGAACAACGGGGTTGCTTAAAGTCACTGCCCCTTTGGCTTACCCGTTTTTCCGGATATACTCGGTGGACGGCTTCTTCTTCTTCCCACTCATCCTCATAGTCAGAAACCTCGGTGGTCTAGTCGGGCTCTCAGTGGGCGCGATGGACTCCGCTGGTCTTCCTGATGTCTGCGGCGGAGTTATCTGAGGATTCAGCGGCCCTCGCTTCTTCGACTGCGTCCTTAAAAGTCACCCCTCTCCGCACCAACAGTTTCTTTTGGAGGGATAGGTCCTTCATGCCCAGGATGACTCGATCTCGCATCATTTCTTCAGGATTGACAAACTCGCACTTTGTCGCAATCTCCCTCAGCTTTGCCACGAAGTCATTTATGGTCTCCCCGTCTCATTGGCACCGATGGTAGAACTCATTCCAGCTCACCATGGGGGTTGCCGTTGGGGCATAGTGATCTTTGAGGGTATTTTGTAGAGTTGTCCATGAGATTGCTTCTATATCAGCGGGTGAGACAAGGGTCTATGCCATCTTGTAGATCTTTGTCCCGCAGTATGTGAGGAAGAGGGCTCTCTTGCGGTTGTCCGGTAGGTCCTGGTAATTGTTGGCTTCCAGGAACATCCTGAACCAACTCATGTAAGTGTGCCATTCTTCTGCTTGCAGGTCAAATAATGCTGGTGCGGGGAAGGTTTGAGTAGCCATCCTCAGGTTGGCCAGAGCAGGGTCGTGCCTTGCTATAAAGATGGCCGCGGATGCCACGAGGTGATGGTCAGTTCCTTTGTCCCTTCTTGTCATCTTCAGTATCCCATCCTCGTCACCAGTGTTAGATAGGGGGCACAGCAAGAAGAGGCAGGACGGAGGAATACTTCAGCACCTTTTATTCCCTAGCCGCTAAGTACGAACTACTGGCAGGCTGCCAGGGCTCCCTATTTAAGGAGCTCTGGCAGACTAGCCAGCCACTGACAGTGGTTTATTTTTCCCGCCGCTAGATCATCCAATCAGCGGCAGTCAAGCAAATCCGTGCTATGTCCGTACGTACGTAACACTTTTTATAATGCTTAAACAGATTGTCTGTCTCTTTTTTAACCAGTCACTTGTCTCATTCTAGTTTAAACCTCCCATTTCTTCCCTTCCTAATGTAATTACCCTCCCTTTTCTTCAGGTTATACCCACTATTTTTCTTTTTCTTTATTGTTGTTTTGTTTTTACAAGAGAACTTGTGTGTGTGTGTGTGTGTGTGTGTGTGTGTGTGTGTGAGAGAGAGAGAGAGAGAGAGAGAGAGAGATCAGAGATAAAAGTGTGGGTGTATGCAGATAAGAATCAATCGGTTTTGTAAATGGGACACTTTACTTAATAGGCAATTACTTTTTATTAGTTGTTACTAATTCAGTTAATGAAGGAGGGTGTCCTGGCTCTAGCTTGTTTCTTTTCTGTGGTTTGTAGTTGATACCTATAATAGGGCTGAACAGTGTTTAAGATTTTATTCAGAAAACATGACTTGAACCATGCACAAACATGAATGTAGCACTTCGGTACAATTGATTAAAGCAAATCTATCATTTTCAGAAGTTTCCACTGAGTAACACAGTCCTAGAAACTGCTTTAAGGGTCATAGACAGGTGTTACATTTATGCTCCTATACTTTCCAAAGGAGTTATTTTAAATTTAACCAAAGCACTGTGGAATCTGAATAGATACAGATATAAGTGCATGCATATGCATGCACAGATAGGTGAGATAAAACTATTTGTTGGGGAAAGAAATTGTTCATGTTTGGCTTCAACTAAGTTGACAAGATGCAGGAGTTTGATGTATGCATATTCTCTATATTCTTTGCTGAACTTGCAAGGAAGTATCTTAAATTTAGGTCATCTCCCTTTCAGATACATAATAAGTGATGTCCAAAGATGGATCGGTAGGGCAAATGCAGCAGACCATTTTATTTTTTTTATCCTGCAGCTATCACTGTGAATCATTTTTTAATGTTTGTTGTTTTGGCAAGAGTACTCTGGCAAATCCCAAACTCTTGTATCATGGCAGATAACAGCACACCCCTTTCCAGGAAGGAACAGAAGATGAAGTGCAAATATAATTATATAAACCATGGGTTTATATCTGAGGTTTTAATTCTGTGACATCCTAGCAGGACAACTATGAGCAAACAGGGTAAATTTCAGCTAAGCAAACAAATAAACAAAGATTGCTATCAACTAGCAATCTACTTCCAATTTAACTTCCACCTTACCTGATTCTTGAGGTTTGTTTGTTTTTTTGACCACAAGAGCTTTAAGAAACCTCCACAAGAGTCACATTTTCATTTTTTTTCTATTTAAATGCAGAACTCCCCACTAAAGCTGCTTATCTATAATCCCCATTTTTTTTCCCAAATGGTAAATCTTACTAAAGACAACTGGAATTATTACAGATTAAACCATTATTAAGGTTGGACTATGAGAATTTTTGAATGTGCAAAAGAAGGCAAAACACAGGGGTAGAAGAAAAATGAGATGTTAGAGGTAAAGACTATGAAAGTGCTGTAAATTGTAAAAGCCACCTACATTATACCTATAATTAATTTGGGTCTCTTACTTTCTTGTTCAATGAGTCAAGAATTCTTCATTACACAACTTCTTCCTAGAGATATCTCAGAATGAATCTGAGATCATCTTTATGGTTTATGAAAGGTTGCAATATTTTAGGTTCCCATATAGCCAATTACCGTATTTTTCGGAGTATAAGACGCACCCTTTTCCCTCCTAAAAGAGGGTGGAAATGTTGGTGCGTCTTATACACTGAATACAGCCATTTTTGGCCTCCTGAAGCCCTGCCCCCGTGTCCCATTTTTCCAAAAAATGGGCCGGTTTTTCGCAAAAACAGGGTGCGCAGAGGGTTTGGGAGGCCTGCAGAGTGCTCCTGGGGGCTGGGGGAAGGCAAAAACGCCCCCATTTTTGTGAAAAATGGGTGAAAAACGGGCCATTTTTTGCAAAAATGGGGGAGTTTTTGCCTTCCCCCAGCCCCCAGAAGCACTCTGCAGGCCTCCCAAACCCTCTGCGCGCCCTGTTTTTTGCAAAAATGGGTGAAAAACAGACCATTTTTCACAAAAATGGGGCGTTTTTGTCTCTCCCCCAGCCCCTAGAAGTACTCTGCAGGCCTCCCAAACCCCCTGCATGCCCTGTTTTTCGCAAAAATGGGTGAAAAACAGGCCTGTTTTTGCAAAAAACGGGGCACGCAGAGGGTTTGGGAGGCCCGCAAATTGCTCCTGGGGGCCGGGGAGGACAAAAACTTTTTTTTT
>QLTV01002140.1:435295-451647 GCA_003457575.1 Thermophis baileyi
CCCTCCCTTCCTACCTCCCTCCCTCCCTCCCTTCCATGGTGCACAGTGATTAGGATGCAGTATTGACTCTGCCGACTGCTAGCAGTTCGGCAGTTCAATCCTGACCGGCTCAAGGTTGACTGAGCCTTCCGTCCTTCCGAGGTGGGTAAAACGAGGAGCCAGATTGTTGGGGGCAAGAGGCTGACTCTGTAAACCGCTTAGAGAGGGATGTAAAGCCCTGTGAAGCGGCATATAAGTCTGCTACTGCTATTGCCCTTCCTTCGTTCCTTCCTTCCTTCCTTCCTTCCTTCCTCCCTCCCTCCCTCCCTCCCTCCCTCCCTTCCATGGTGCACAGTGATTAGGATGCAGTATTGACTCTGCCGACTGCTAGCAGTTCGGCAGTTCAATCCTGACCGGCTCAAGGTTGACTGAGCCTTCCGTCCTTCCGAGGTGGGTAAAACGAGGAGCCAGATTGTTGGGGGCAAGAGGCTGACTCTGTGCACCGCTTAGAGAGGGGTGGAAAGCCCTGTGAAGCGGCATATTAGTCTAAGTGCTATTGCTAGTCCTTCCTTCCTTCCTTCCTTCCTTCCTTCCTTCCTTCCTTCCTTCCTTCCTCCCTTCCTCCCTCCCTCCCTCCCTCCCTCCCTCCCTTTCTTCCTTCCTTCCTTCCTTCCTTCCTTCCTTCCTTCCTTCCTGAAATCTTGAACTTCACTTTTCACAGTAGGAGAGGGATAGTCCTATAATTAGGCAGAATGAAACAGTACCAAGTATGTGGAGGACCATGAAAGGTTCTGGATAGGGTCTCAAAGCAAAGTATTTTCTTACTGAACCATGAAATGATTATATAGAGACAGAAATGCAGGCTGCTGAAATAGCTCCTCCTTTTGTCTGCCAAGAAACCCCAACATAAATTTGGACATACATTCCAAAAAGAAACAAAAAAGTATATTAAATTAAACATAGTTTGAATACAGCTATCAATCTGAATTTGAAAATAATATATTTTCACACAATCATAAAACGTTAAGATTTGGAAGGGATCGCAGATGACCTCGTATTTAACATAAAAGAACCAATAGTAGGACCAATATTATTATCTGAAATAAATTGATTTGGCATTGTAGCAGGCCTAAAAATTAATAAAGGGAAAACCAAAATAATTACTAAAAATTTAACAAATATACAAAATCAAGAATTAGAGGAAAAATTGGAAATTCAAATTGTAAAGAAAATCAAATATTTAGGAATCACATTAACAGCAAAATGTACCACGATTAAGAAAGATAATTATAAAGAACTAGTTAAGCAAATAGAAAGGGATTTAGAAAAATGGACATACTACCCAAATTACTATATTTATTTCAAACGGTACCAATCAAATTGGAGAAGAAGTATTTTGAACATATAAATAGAATAACATCCAAATTTATATGGGCGGGGAAAAAACCAAGAATTAAATTGAAACTACTACAAGATAACAGGAATAGAGGAGGGTTTGGCCTTCCGGAATGGGAACTTTATTATCAAGCCTCTGCACTAACATGGATTAAAGATTGGATTCAACTAAAAAATAAAAGAATATTAACGCTTGAAGGATACGATCTACAAACAGGATGGCACAGATTTTTGTGGGATGGAAAAAACAAGACAAATTCATACCTTTTAAGACACATGATTAGGGATTCATTACTCAGGATTTGGACAAAATTTTTTAAAAAATAATTATATGAAAATTCCGAGCTGGTTCTCAAGTATGGAAGCAGTGATATACCCAAACACAATAGATCTTTACAAGATGGTCCAGTATTCTGAAATTTTAGATGAAAGAGGAGAGTTAAAATCAATTCAAAAATTGGAAGAACAAGGAATCAAAATTGTTTTGGTGGCCATATTTTCAAATTAAATCAAGACTAATCAAAGATAAGGAACAATTTGGTATTCAAAAAGAACAATTAGAATTAGATAAAATTTTACTAGGACAGGAAAGAAAAACAATAACAAAATTATATAAATTCTTATTAAAATATAAAATGGAAGAAGAAACTGTGAAGGGCAATATGATTTATTAGGACAGCAAAGAAAAACAATAACAAAATTATATAAATTCTTATTAAAATATAAAATGGAAGAAGAAATAGTGAAGGGCAATATGATTAGCTGGGCCAAAAACTTTGGGTATAGCATACATTTACAACAATGGGACAGACTATGGAACAAAAATTATAAACTCACAAAAGCAATTACATAAAAGAAAATTTATATAAATGTACTACCGATGGCATTTACCTCCAGCGAGATTGGCTAAAATGTATACGAATTTATCCCCTAAATGTTGGAAATGCGAGTATAAAATTGGATCATATTATCATATGTGGTGGACCTGCCCCGTTATTAAAAAAATTTGGCACAAAATCCAGAAATGGTTAGAGGAAATTACAAAACAAAAAGTAAGCATGAAACCAGAAACATTTCAACTGGGAATCCTAGATCTGAAAATCGAGAAGAAATATTACTATATTATATTACACATACTCACTGCAGCAAGAATCTGTTTGGCACAACACTGGAAACAAAAAGATATACCTACTGAAAGTATAATTATTAAAAAAATTCTCGACTGTGCTGAATTAGACAGAATGACGATGGAATTAAATGAGGAGGAGGATTCGGAATATTATGAAATTTGGAACAAATTATATGATTGGCTTGATAAGAGGAACAAAAATAAACCAAATTAGTAAATAATTAAATTAGCATTGTAAATATGATGATGTCTATTTATGTTAATATATGATAATTATGTTACTGAATTATAAATAAATATACAAATGGAAAAGATTATATAAGCATGATATTACTGTCGATATAACTTGCTGTAATATAACCCTAGAGGTTTTGTATTGTTTTTTTTATTGTTTTTTTGTGTGTGTATTTTTTGTATATTTTTATGTTGTTTTTAAATGTAAATAATTTAATAAAAATTACTTTTTTTAAAAAAAGGAAGGGATCTTGAAGAACATCTAGTTCATCTTCTATTCAGCCTAGGAATCCATCACTACAATGTCTCTGAAAATTATTCAGCCTCTGGTTAAAATCCTAAAGTGAAGGAAAGCCCACTACCCCCCAAAGCAATGCATTGCTTAACAGCTCTTACTGTTAGAATTTTCTCCCCAAAGCCCACTTAAAATCTGCTTCCTTGTAATTTAAACCTATTGTTTCTTTTCTTATCTTCTCACACAACTCTGAACAATACCACAGCATCTTTTCCATGACAGCATTCAGGTACTTAAAAACAGATGACATGTCTCTCTGCAATCTGCTCTTCCGCAGAGCCTCTAACTGTTTATCACAGGTTTTTCTTTCCAGGTTCCTTATTAGATTGGTTACTTTTCTCTGTGTAAGCTCCAGTTTATTACTGTCCTTCCTCAAATGTAGTGTCCAGAACTGGGCATCATATTCTAGGTCTAGGATTAGAGATGAATATTGAAGTATTTTGTTCAATGATTGATTTTGGTACTTTTGTTGATGCAATTTCAGATATTTATTTATTTAAATTTCATTTGTTGCTAACCACAATGGAAATATCTGACAATGCCTGCCCACCCAAGGACGTGTATGCCCACATGCCTCTGTTGTTGTTCAATCTATTTTCAGTTTTGCATTTCTCCTTATCATTTAAAATTATATTGAGATCTGTACACATAGCACTTTGGAACACAATGGAGTTTACAATTTTGCCTGCTTGTTGTTAGGTTTTTGGGACAAGCTGGTACCTGGGTATATTAGCTGCTCTGTTCCCCAGTTTGATCTCTCTTCATGCTCCTTGAACAGGTCTCCAAGCTGGAGTAGTACTCATTTTTTAAAATGGAATAATTTTAATAACCTTTCCCTGAGTGCCAGTTTCTGATCTCCATGGCTACTATAGACTTGTCCCAATAATAGCTGTCTTCCCCAAATTCTGGTAGATATACTGTATGTTTGATCCCATTTTACCCTATAATAGTAGCTGTGAGCAGAAAATACAGGGCTTTACATCTAACCCACTACTATTGTTAGACAACTTTCTGGTCCAACTGAGATTTACTACAACTTGAAACTTCTGCAGGAGTGATATACCCATTAGGAGTGCCTACCCCAGCCATGTAATGGATCAAGTTGTGCACTTAAAGAGATTCTAAGTGAACTGAAAGGCAGTTTCATTGATTACCTGTTAGCCTCTGGTAGCAGAAGGAAATCCAGGCTCTCAAAAAGATTGTCACTGAGGCCTTCTTTCTGTGCGCTAATTCAAAGTTCTGATCTCAAAGTTCTCCTAGATTCACTGAAGGTGAGGTGAATCAGAAATGACAAAGTAGTAGTATGTCATAGTAGAGAAAAATGAGTACAATCTCAAGTTAAATATAAACATGGTGATAAGATTAAGTACTGTACTTGTAGGGCATTTCCTACCTGTTCACTCAACCATTTTGCCCAGCATTTTGTCCATAAAGTAATTCAGACTTGTCAAGGTATCGGTTTATGGGTAGGGACCAATGTGGGACTCCTTTTGACCTGAAGACTTTGAAGAAGTGATTAGAACTCTGTCTCCTATGAATTTTGCCACGTGTCTTGATCCATGCCCATCTTGCAAAGAGTGAGGAGGTCATAATGAGCTGGATCTGGGACAGGATCAACCCTTCTACTTAGGAAGTGATTACCAGCAGCCTTGAAAGAAGATATGTTGTATACCCTGCTTAAAAGGCCTTTCTTGGATCCAGGATTGCTTAAGAGCTCTCATTGTTTTTGAGTAAAGTTGTCATAGTATTGTTATCTTTATATGGGTTGTAGAATCGTCTTAACCTAGCAGTACATCTCAGCAGGTTTTGATATTATCAATGGTGGTGTCCTCTTGAATAGCTTGTGGGAATTGGGAATAATAGGTGCTGCCATTTCTATCCCAGTGGGTGGTTCCAGTCAGTGCTGGCAGGAGAGATAGGCCTCTTCCTAACCCATAAGAAGTAGTCTTCATTTCTCCTCCCCTATCCCTACCTCACACATGGACTTTAATACCAATATACTACTGGGAGAAACCATTCAACAGTTTGGGGCAATACTGAGCTCTATATTTTTATCTCAGACCCAGCTGGAGGTGACAGCAAAGTATTGTCATATGATCAAGTGGCTGTAGATTTCTAGATAGGTTGAAAGAGGCTAAAGTTCAACCCAAATAAAATAGGCTTGCTATTTGTACATGTAGGTATCTGCCAGTTCCAGTGGGGTCTTTTGCAGTGGTGGCCCTGAAAGAGCAAGGTCCTCCTGGGCTCACAGCTATTTCAGCATGAACAGGAAGAGGCCTTAGTCAGAAAAGTCTTTATCCTGTTTTGACTGGTAGCACCAGCTATAGTCCTCCCTCACTATAGTGAATTTTCAACTCTGGCCTGCACTTCTGCAGTTTTGGGGTTGCTTTTAAAGTCTACTCAGAAATTGCAATTGGTTCAAAATGCAGTAGACTGTTATCTAGAACTCATCCCCATGATCATATGTTATAATACATTTTCAGTGGATTCTGCCTTGGTACAATTGAAAGTGCCAACTTTTGATTTATAAAACCTTATACAACCTAGCATCCAGGAAACTGCAGGACTGAGTGCTCCAACCTCATTCAATATGTTTAAGGAAGTTAAACTGGGAAAATTTGGTGGTGGTGCACCATTTCAAGACTGAAGCCAGAAAGTGCTAATTTTCTGTCATGGTTCAATACTATAGAATAGCCTGGAAGCTAGATTGTGCCCCATGGTACCAACCTGTCAAAGGGGCTAAAAATCAAACTCCTAGGAGAATTGTGGAGATTGGCAGCTCACAATGTTATTTTTTGGTACACGTATGCTGTAGTTGGCATTTATTAGGATTTTATTTTACTTTTATTAATACTGTGATATTGTTTTGAAGTTAACTGGTTAATTACTATCACAAACACTTTATTATGTTGTATATCTTGTTGTTGTAAACCATGACAGTCTAGAGGCATTCAGCAGCAAACAAATTTAATAACAGCAACTCTCAAATGGATATGACAGAATTAACATCTAAGGTGGTGGAATATCCATTTAGAACTAATGTCCCAATAAAGATGCCAAAGAAGGTGACTGCAGTTGCATTCTTAGATTCAGTAGTTGTAAAGCAGACTCAATCCCATGTTTCTCCTCATTAAAACAGAGTGTATGGCTTTCCCACTATCCCCTTCAATTACTGAAGGGCTATTTCCTACAATAAGTTCTTTGAGACCAATAGTGCAAATCCAGTACAAAGTATATATTGGTTAAAACTTTTTAATTGACCAATTACTTCTCCTTCTTTTCACCCAGAAGCTTAGTAGCAAAACCAGATGGCCTCTTACTGCATGTCAGAGAGTAAAGCTACAATACACAAATGGAACCCAGAAGTTGCTCCCGGAAAAGTCAGGGATCCTCTATTAGGACTGCATAAGCCATATTAACCTAGTCTTGAACTAGTAGTAAAATAATAGAATCTTTCTTTGGGCTGTTGCAGCTGCCCAACTGCATAGCTGGTGGAACTGATTTCAGTAACATTCAAAATATATAATTGGTGAATCTTGAAAATATGGTGTGAAATCTGTTAGAACTCCTAATTTCCTAAGTGTCAGCTGACACTTCCTTTTCCAGAACTAGTTTACAATTTTGGCTACTTGTTGAAGGAAGACCTCAGGAACTTTAGTGAGTGTCCCTCTGCGGCACAATATGCCCTGTAGTGATTTGGGGGATTGGAATTCCCATTCCAAGAGTTCCAGACACAGATGGTGTTAAAGAAAACCCTGGTAGATGACTAGGAGACACCTGAAGGCTGCAAAAATCAAATTATGAGGAGCCAATAGCAGCAAGACTTCTGGGGTGGCATTTTAAAAAGAAGAGAAGATAAGGCCTCATTTCTGTTTATACCTTTTCTCTTTCTAACAGAACCCTTCCTCTAGATCTTGCTTCAAGCCAGTTAACAAAGTATGTCGCAACACAGGAAAATATGGGGTGCAGATCAGAGGCTGAAACAGCAAGCTAGGAAATACAGAAAGCTAGAAGAAGGATTGTATTTGATGTTCATTGAAGATTGTGATCTGGGTCTTCAAAGTGATTTGTGGCAGCATTACTGAAGAGATTCCTCCCATGACTTAGAGTGCAGTTGAATTACAGCTGGGGTTTTAGAGAAACCTAGTGGGAACAATGGGGTTTAATCCAGCACACTGTGTGTATGCCCTATTTTGTTAAAGCAAAAAACCCAATTTGCCATTAATTTCTAGTCAAATACATATTTGCAGTATAATACTGATGGACATAATTACAAAAGGGAACAATTCCATTACTCTTTAATTAATTTAATATAGTTAAGCTTCTTTAAGCAATTTAATTTAATCCAGACTTTCCAAATGAATAAGTACTCTGGAGCACCGCAATCTTTCAGACTCTTCTTTGAATAACTAAATAAACAAAGAGGTATGTGTTTAAGAAAGATGTATTCAAAATATATGTATTTCTTAGAAAAAGTTGCTAAAAATCTATAGATTAGGATATGCTATAAAATATTAGGGAGAAATGCATATGAAAACAATTGTAAACTTTCATACTTTCATTTAAATTAAATGGAGGAGATTTGGTAACTTAATTTATTACATGTGAACCTAACATAGCTGACTGATTTTTCCAACCCTTATGAAGAGAGAATAACTTTTAGAGCTTTGCTGATTGACTTTTGTAATAGCTTTTATTATTAATCATCCGAAAGACATAGTTAATTGGGTCATATTAAAATTCTATAAATAAATAAATACATAAGATCCTTGAATCAAAGCACTTAAAAGATGATTTGTGCCTGATTTACCCATTAATTGTACTCTTGAAATATGGCTAATAGCTCCTTCCATAGACTGATTCCAACAATAAGATTTTGCTGGACTGCTGGAAGAAGTTAATCCAAACATACTTGATCATTTAAGTACTTATGCAGCAGAACCAGCTAGGGCAGTGGTTCTCAACCTTCCTAATGCCGCGACCCCCACCCCGCCGCCGCGGTGACAAAGGGGGCGTGGTGGGCTAGGGCGCGCTTAGGCGACCCCCGTGAAAGGGTGGTTCAACCCCCAAAGGGGTCGCGACCCACAGGTTGAGAACTGCTGAGCTAGGGGAAAAGGGCAGGTACTGTAAAGCATGCTACAGAAACAACCTTGTTTCTTATATGAAAAAAATAAAAAGTGACCAAATGTCACATTTTTCCATTTTTGGGAGTCTGCACTTTTTATGATTATTATCTCTCCAAAGACTGGAGGAGGTATGTTTTTTTTTCCAAATGAATAATTAATGCAACAAGTATAATTGAATGTTTATAATCAATAATTCAACAAATATAAATGAATAAAAAACTGTATTACCTTCCCATTTTTAGTTGAAACTATTCTCAGCTCCCAGGTTTATCACATACCATCTGCAAATTGGTATGTGTCCTTTTCCACTAAACTGTTGTGGTCATGATGGAATATGGGGTGGGTTTTTTTTCTCTTGGGTTTTTTTTTTTTTTTTTGCCATTTCAGGAAGAATAGGTGCAATTTCTTAAAAAAGATTAGGACATTTGAACATTTCAGGAAGAATAGGTGCAATTTCTTAAGAAAGATGAGGACATCTGAATAGCCATGTCTGACATTTTAAAACAATTTCTAATTTTGGGATCTTTGGAGTAGATTTAGAGGAAATAGAAGCCTCTATTTAAATCTCCTAGAGCACAATGTGTATCTAGTATAGGATTTAATTGTGGAGGGGGGAAAAACCAGGCAAAATCCATGCTTCTGGGAACTGCTGTTTTACTGTAGTACCATGAGGGTGTTCTGGGGATTGTAAAAATTGAACTGATGGGATATGTGACTTGTGCACCATTGGTTTTTACCCCTGCAATGTTTAGCAGTACTTGCAGATTAGCTTCCCTTTATGAGTCAGAAGCTATCCTTCTTCTATGATAAAAACTGAACTGCCATTTTCATGTAATGATAGGGGGGGGGAATCAGAAAATGGCAGTATATTTATTCTTGGACTATGTTGCTCTAATACAGTTGCAAATCAGTATGATCTATTCCAAAACACCAAGCCTTCCCAGCATGGCAGATTGCTATAACTACAGGGGAATAGTGGCAGCATAAGCATTAGTGAGAGTATTTTGCACAACACTTACAATTTCTACACAGGAGTTTGGCAGCAGTTGAGAAACAAGTCCATATGCTAGCTACTGATGTTGCCTCTGAAAATGAGTCATATATACTGTAACACAGGATGTAATTTTCCACAGAGTCATTCATTCAGTAATTAATTAGTTAATTTTATATTTGTCCTAACCTGATGTCAGAGAAGCAAAAATATTCTCATCCTCCAATAGATTAAGCAGATTTCCTCCATTTCCTTTCCATTCCAAAGGCAATAACTTAATTTTTCTAAACATATAGGTTTCATCCCAAGAAAAGATGAACTTGTAAAAAAGGCCACAGAAAGATTTCCTTCATTAGAAAATACAGAATGTTCATCCTAAAGCAGATATTATTATGCCTAAATTGTCTGCACTCACTCTTCCATTCTGGTATTTCATTACTTTAAAGCACATCTCTTTTTCCTCAGTAGGCACTTACTATTGATATTAATAGAAACAGAATTAATATTAATAAATGCAATAAGCTCTTGTTTGGCAAAACCTTGTCTTAAACTTCAGGATTTTTTTAAAAATTAGTTTGCATAGCCTGTCTTCCATGCATAAGCTCACAGTTCTATATATTAGGCTTAGAAATATGATTGTCATCTACCTTGGGGTGATTATAGGGAAAATATTTTGGATAAAAACTATAGTGATGTTTCCTGTGAGAAAAATTATTACATCAAAATGTAATAAGCGGACAAAAGAGAGAGAGAGAGAAGGGATGCTGCAAGGCAGTTAGAATGGGTAATGGAAAAGAGTCCCTTTTTTTAGCTTCTTCCCTTTTGCATTCATTCAAAATAGTGAACTGGTTCTGTGCAGACACCCAGTAGTATATCAAGGAAGGCTAGGGGGAGAAATTCACCCTTGAATATAGACAAAAAAGAGTACTACTCTTCAAGGTAGTCCAGACAAAAAACACAAACCATGAGTTACCATCACTGCCTTCCTTGTAGAGTTACGATAACAGATATTGCAAGTTTGTAAGCATTTCTCCCCCTTTTACTTTCACTTTCCAGAAAACTGGGGATGGTACCTTCTGAGGCCTTTTGTTTCTATGGGCTGAGATACATTTTCCATGATGGTTGTTTAGCCTGAAGTCCTTCTTTGTATCTGCCAAGGTCACTCCCGCAAACCATTACAGGTACATTGTCTGTAGAGATTTTAAAAACCCAACTGACTAAAAGTGACCTTTGTTTACAATTTGTGTCTTGGGAACAAAAGGCAGAACCTCTTATCTGCCAAAGATGATTGGGAATCTGTCTGGAAGTTTCTGGATGCAAGTCATTGCTGCCAGTGCACTGATTTGATGGTTGTTGGCATGGTGCAGTGACAAAGGCAGGCTGCTGGTGGTGTGGTTGGGCCAGATGCTGCAGCTGCTGCTCTTTTCCCTGACATACTCTAGTGTCAAATATGCTAGTATGCAACTGGAAATCTGGAAACTGTAAAAGATTGAGTGGAGAACCTTGGAGGATAAAGGAAAGAAATGCTGCCTAAGGAACAATCAGACAAGAAAAGCAGGAGTCCCAGTAGCTGAATGGTCAGTGAAAGAAACTCAGGAAAAACCATCCTAATTGATCTGATGGTTAAAACTAATGGTGAAAAGTCTGTACCTTCAGAATTGCAAGATTCTGATAACTTAAAATAAATTAAATTTAGTGCAGGGCTGTCAAACTCGCAGCCCACAGGCCGGATATGTCACGTGCTGGCCATGCCCACGCCTGGTTTAGCAAAGGGGGAAAAAGTCCCAATACGTCATGTGACGCTGCCGTGACAACGCAAGTTTGACACCCCTGATCTAGTTGTGTTTCTGTCTGATTTGCTTGGAAGACTGACTAAAACAATCTGAGGTATTTTATAATGTTCATTTCAGAGAATAACAAAGCATTAGTAGCTTCCACAAGGGACGCGGTGGCTCAGTGGCTAAGATGCTGAGTTTGTTGATTGAAAAGTCGGCAGTTCAGCAGTTCGAATCCCTAGTGCCATGTAACGGGGTGAGCTCCCGTTACTTGTCCCAGCTTCTGCCATCCTAGCAGTTCGAAAGCACGTAAAAAATGCAAGTAGAAAAATAGGGATCACCTTTGGTGGGAAGGTAACAGCATTCCATGCGCCTTTGGCATTTAGTCATGCCGGCCACATGACCACAGAGACGTCTTCGGACAGCGCTGGCTCTTCGGCTTTGAAACGGAGATGAGCACCACCCCCTAGAGTCGGGAACAACTAGCACATATGTGTGAGGGGAACCTTTACCTTTACCTAGTAGCTTCCACATTATTTTCACACATTGGTTCAAATTCAGGTTGGCAATTTCATAGTATACTTCTCCTTGCCCAAACTGAAAAGCAAAGATGTATATCTGTCCCTGCTGTCTCTGTCTGTCTGTCTGGATGTTTGTCTGGATGTCTGTCTCTATCTCTCTATCTCTATCTATCATCTCTATCTCTATCCATCCCTGCAGTTAAGTTAAGGATCTTTCACTCTGACTTTTTCTAGGGTCATTAAAAATCTAGTTTTCTGGCCCAGTATCTGTTCTTTCCCATCATGTAATAACCTGTCATGTCTCAGACATTTACCAAGTAACTAGGCATGAAGATCCCCCCTAATGGGGCCAGTCTACCAGGAGTAAATAGGAAATCTCACACAGTTCGCACCTCTTACTTCATTCTTCCTGGGTTGTTGAAAAGTGTTAATGGACCATTTCCTTCTGCTGGTAAAGAGAAAGCTGATCAAAAGTACTGACTGACTGGAGAATTCACTACTTTCTATCTAAGCCTTCTGCAGGGATTGAAAGTTGGGGGAGGGTGGGAGGGTTTAATCTTTAGGAAATTTGTCATTCATTCATAATCCTTTTGTCAACCACTGGATTTCATGGGAGATCCTGCTATGTGTACAGAGTTTAACCTTTTATTCTAAGACTATTAATAGATGAGAAATGTGTATGGAGCTTTATTAATTTATCAGATAAGGTAGTTTTCTTGATTTCAGGGACTCATGTTTTCTGAATGAGCCTATAGAAACCTTTGTGCTAAATGTGTGAAACTGCGGGGGCGCATCCCCTCCCTTCCACCATTCTATTTCTGTTCAGGCAAACGTTGGGTTTTGCCTGAAGTGTTTGAGAGAAGCTGTAGTGGTCTGATTTGCTCATCCCTAGAGAAAACAGATGGAACTTGCTTAGAGGCAGCCTGGAGAGTTAGTTAGGACTTCCTTGCTTCTGGGTTCAAAATAACCTTAAGTCCTTTATCTTTTATTCAGCAAGTAAGGTGAATGACAAATGAGAGCAGTGGTAGTGCCACAGGCCAATTTTGTCTGCCAAGCAGCTGGAAGTTTCTCCACTAGCATTTTTTTGCAATGCTCTAGCAAATCTTCTGCTTCCTTCAGAGGATCCCGCCTCACCTAATGGAACCATGGAATAAGTCCAGTCAATTTCAGGTCATGATTTCAGATTTGGCTCAATCTGTTGCATTTTCCTTATCTTTATTACATTGCACCAGAGGTGAGTTTCAGCAGGTTCTGACCAGTTCTGGAGAACCAGTAGCAGAAATTTTGAGTAGTTTGGAGAACCGGTAAATATCACCTCTGACTGGCCCCGCCCCCATCTATTCTCTGCCTCCTGAGTCCCAGCTGATCAGGAGGAAATGGGGATTTTGCAGTAACCTTCCCCTGGAATGGGGAGGGAATGGAGATTTTACAGTATCCTTCCCCTGGAGTGGGGAATGGTGATTTTACAGTATCCTTCCCCTGACAAACCCACCAAGCCACGCCGTGCCCACCAAGCCACGCCCACAGAACCGGTAGTAAAAAAAATTTGAATCCCACCACTGCATTGCACAACTAAAGTTTTGTACAGTTCTGCTGGGTTTCACATATCATTTATAAGGGTAAACTTGGGGTTTGGTATCCTCTGAGCATTTTATTTTTAAAAAATATTGCTACATGTTGTAAACATTTTTGTGAGAACTCCCAATGGTTGAGTAAGAACTGGAACTCCTAGAGGAAAGTCTAGGATGTGGATTATTCATAAACCTCCATTTCTCATACATGTTATACGTGCTATATAGAACTTGGTGATTTGCTATTTTTCTGATTTATATATTTCTAATTAAGCTGCTATGTACAGTGTATTCCAAACCAGGTTGGGCATGCAGCAGAGGTGGGTTCCTGCCGGTTCAGACCGGTTCTATAGAACTGGTAGTAAAAATAGGGACTGGTTCACTGAACCGGCAGTAACCACAGCCTGGCCATGCCCCCAAGCCGGTTCCGTTCACTCCCCCTGCCCACCCACTCACTCGCCCCGCCCACTCACTCACTCACTGCTCACTGCCTAAGCTGCCTTCCCAGTTCCCACATGGAGCCTGCCCTGCGCCCCAACTGAGCTGCCTCCTCCTGCCTACAGGTAAGTCACGGTCGCACTAGCCCCCTGCCCCATCCCCATAGAGTGCTGTGGTCCACCCACCATCCCCACCAAGCTCGCATGGCTCGCTAAGCTGCCAAGGACCGGACCAGCTCCATTCCAGGCCACACTGCCTGCAGCCTAGCGTGCCGCGGGCCCCCCACCATCCCCACCGGGCTTGCAACCTTACCTTCCTCCCACGGCTGGTGGCAGAGGGGAAGGCATGCCAGCGCCCACAAGGAACCGATGCTTGGAGCAGTTTTAGTACTTCTTAAGGAGGAGGACCGTTCCTCGGCCCCAGCCATGCGTTTTCAAGCCTGGGCTATTGCAATAGCTTTTCACTCCAAGCAGCCCGGGCTTGAAAACGCATGGCTGGGGCCAAGGAGCGGTCCTCCTCCTTAATAAACTCCAAAACTGCTCCAAGTGTCGGCCACCGCCGCCTGGAGCTCCCCTTTTACCTGCCGCCACCCCCGCCCGCCACCACCTGGAGCTACCCTTTCGCCCACCACCGCCACCCCACAGCTGGGCTAGCTTCTTCCAAAGGCCAGTGGGTTGCAGGAGCAGCAGGGATGGGGGGGTGGCCCGGGAAGCTTCACGTGGCTGTGAAGCTTGCCTCCCTCCCTGCCGGGCTAGCTTCCCCTGAAGGCTGGCTGGTTGCAGGAGCAGCAGGGACGGGGGACGGCAGCCCGGGAAGCTTCGCGTGGCTGCGAAGCTTGCCCCCTCCCAGCCAGGCTAGCTTCTCCCGAAGGCCAGCGGGTTACAGGAGCGGCAGGGACGGGGGCGGCGGACTGGGAAGCTTCGCGTGGCTGCCCCCCTCCCCGCCAGGCTAGCATCTCCCAAAACCTTTCGGGGCATCCTGGAACTCCCAGGAAGTTTTCCTGCATGGCTTTGGACAGCTGGCGGTTGGGGGAGAAAAAGCAAGCTCCAGGCAGTGGCAGGCTTCTCCCCCCACCACCGCCACCCATTGGCAAAAGCCGCGCCCAGGAAGTTTTCCTGCACGGCTTTGGGTGGCGGCAGGGGGAGGCTGAAAAGCGAGCTCCAGGTGGTGGCGGGCTTCCCCCCCCGCCCACCGGCAAAAGCCGCACCCGGGAAATTTTCCTGCATGGCTTTGGGCAGCAGTGGGGGGGGGGTTCTGAAAAGCGAGTTCCAGGTGGTGGCAGGCTTCTCCCGCCCACCGCCTGCCGGCAAAAGCCATGCAGGAAAACTCTCCGGGAGTTCGGGGCATCCTGGAACTCCTAGGAAGTTTTCCTGCACGGCTTTGGCCGGCTGGTGGCGGGGGGATGAAAAGCAAGCTCCAGGTGGTGGCGGGCTTCTCCTTCCCCCGCTGCTGCCACCCTCCGGCAAAAGCCGTGCCCGGGAAGTTTTCCTGCATGGCTTTGGGCAGCGGCAGGGTGTGTGTGTGTGAAAATCGAGCTCCAAGCAGTGGCGGGCTTCTCCCCGCCACTGCTGCCCCACCGCCGCTGCCTGCCAGCAAAAGCCGCGCCCAGGACTAAGAACTGATTCTCCTCATCATAGGACATTTGTTTTGACTTCTATTTGATATTTTTCAAAATTAATAAGAGAGAGAGAGGAGAGGAAAGAAAGAAAGAAAGAGACAAAGAAAGAGACAAAGAAAGAAAGAGGAAGAAAGACAGAAAGAGAAAGAAAGAGAAAGAAAGAAAGAGAAAGAGGAAGGAAGGGGGAGAGAGAGAGACAAGAAAGAAAGAAAAAGAAAGAAAGAAAGAATAAGAGAGAAAGAAAGAAAGAGGAAGGGAGAGAGAGAGAAAAGAAAGAAAGAAAGAAACACAGTCACAAGATAAGAAGGAGATAGGTGGATAGATGGAGAAAGAAGAAAGAAGAAGAAAGAAAGAAAGAAAGAAAAAGAGACAAAAAGAAAGAAAGAAAGAAAGAAAAAAGAGAAAGAAAGAGAAAGAAGGAAAGAGGAAGGAGAGAGAGACAAGAAAGAAAGAGAAAAAGAAAGAGACAGAAAGAGAGAAAGAAAAAAAGAAAGACAGAAAGAGAGAAAGAAAGAGAAAGAAAGAAAGAGAAAGAAAGAAAGAAAGAAAGAAAGAGGAAAGGAGAGAGAGAGAGAAGAGAAAGAAAGAGAAAGAAAGAAAGAAAGAAAGAAAGAAAGAAAGAAAGAAAGAAAGAAAGAAAGAAGGAGAGAGAGAGAGAGAAAACTCTGTGCTATTATTTTTAATTGTTCCATTATTTATCATGTGTTAATATTTTACACTGTCCCTACACCTAGAGTGATTTTACTGCCTTTCTTTTGTCCAGGGCTACCACACATTTTTCAGGGATTTACATGCATTCAATGTCTATAGTCCAGAGCATAAATATGTGTGTGTTTATTTTGTACATCAGGTTGCATAAGTCCAGCTTAATATGCTATTCGTGGTATGTAATGTTTTGTATACAGAGAAAGAAGAACTCTTGTGATCTTTGACTTTGAGGCTTGCTGTCAAACATCAGCCATAATACTAATTACTGTTTTGAACAATATGCAGGTTGTATTACACGAATGGCTATTTTATATGTGAAATTATGACTGAAATATTTCTGCACCTATATTGGTTCTCACTGTCAGTAAGTTTCTCCTTAGTTTTAGGTTGCTTCTCTCTTTGTTCAGTTTCCATCCATTGTTTCTTGTTTTGCCTTCTGGTACTTTGGAAAATACATTGCCCCCCTTCTTTTTCTGGCAGCCCCTTACAAGCCTGTTGCCTATCACACTCTTGGGCAACGCATGTGAGCCACTTCCTCCTTACAGAGGTCCATGAAAGTACATATATAGGAT
>QLTV01002140.1:452335-467086 GCA_003457575.1 Thermophis baileyi
GCAATGAGGTGACAAAGCGGGCGTGGCACCATGGGTGAAATGCTCCCGGTTTGGCCGTGCCTGCAGGGCGCCGGACAGCCGGTAGCGACAGAATCGGGAGACTTCGCCCGGACGCCGCCATTTGGGTTCTTTTACCCTCTGCGCATGCGCAAAGCATTCTGCGCATGCGCAGAGGGTAGAAGAACCCAAATGGCGGCGTCCAGGCTACCAGCTGTCCGGCGACCCGCAGGCACGGCCGAACCTGGACCTTTTCACTCCTGCAGTGACGCTGGCACCAAAATGGCGGGCTAACGCGCGCGGCGACCCCTGTGAAATGGTCGTTCGACCCCCAAAGGGGTCGCGACCCACAGGTTGAGAACCGCTGGCATAGATCCATGGAATGTTTCACTGAACAATGGAATATCATTGGAGTGGGAATTATGTACTTTTTTTTCTTTTATATAAGAACATGTGGAATATTAATAGATAACAAACAGGGTATGGGGCTGCCTGAAGTCCAGTATATAGAGTCAATGTAGGCTGCATTCTGTAAATAATAAACTTCATGCCTATCAAATTAGCCCCAAATTTGTGTGAACAAAAAACTATATTCTGGCAGCTTTAGACATTTTGAATATGTTTTTAAGAAAAAAGGTAAGATATTAATTGAAAAATAGCAGACCAAAGAATTTAAGTAAATATAGGCAGTGATCTCTAATTTTTTCAGAAAAGACAAATGCTTAAGTAGTGATTATTGGCTATAGACAATGGAAGAGAAGGGAAAATAATCCATTCTCTTGTAAGCTAATAGTTCTTTACCATTTTGTAACAAGTAAAAAAAGGGGAAGAGACCGCAAGAGATAGTAAAGCTGTAAGTTAAGTTGACATTTGTTGATTTCTTCTAAGAGTCAGTGGCTTGATAGATACATGTGTTTATATGTTGTGAACCTATGGTATAGTACAGAATGGAAATCTCTGGTTCTTCCAGTATTGTGAATCATGGTTTCCAGCATCTCATCCTATTCCCCATACTTACTAAAGTTTTAGTGAGTGAATGGAGCAACACCTGGAGGATCACATGTCACACATCTGAAGATCAGTGTTCAGTAAAAAGAGACGTTTTTATTCAAATATTTAGTCAGTACACTTTTTTCACAACAATGTCCAAGTTGTCTTCTTTTCATTTAACTTATATCAGTAAGTGGTTCGGAAGTTCAAAGAAACATGCTGTGTTCTAAAAACAAAAGCCAGGGAATTAATTTCACTGTCCACAGAACAATTTTTGCCTATGGTGATACTGGTAGGAGTGGTTTATTTTCCTTCCTTTTCTTTTAGGAGAAGGATACTTAAAAATTAAGTTCCTACAGAGATATTCCAAGCTCTCTAGCTCCAAATTTCTTCCATATAGATGTACATGACAGGTCCTTCTGAGAATTATGGCTCAGAATGCACTCAGATTTTAATGCCTATCATCAGATGAACAAAATACATACTGTATTTCCTGATAAGATAGAAGTAAAGTGTAACTGAGTTGGGACATTTTTATACCTTCAGAAGTCTATGTTAGTAAATGTCACCTTCCTTGGGCTATCCAATTGGATCTTGACTCTCATTCAGCTTTCTTGGGACCATAACATTGATCAGATTTATAGTGTGATTCAAATATGATTTGTAAGCTGTTCTGGTAGCATAAGATGAAAGGTGGAATAAAAATAGTTGTCATCAGTAAGTAACTTAGTTTGCTGGAGATACCCTACATTCAAACACCAATTAAATTGTGCTTTCTGTATTTTATACATAAACTTCCAGACAGACTCCTGTAATCATTTTACAGTCTAGATTTGGAGGGGGGGGCAATATTTGTAGGCCCCTGACACAAACTGCTTATCTATGATAAATACAGTGACTTTCTGTATTGAGAAGTACAATGGTCTTGTTAGCAACATTTTAAAAAATATTTCAGGTATCTCCAACACAAGGAAAAGCCATTATTTAAGAGTGTTGAGTCTGAATAACTTGACTAATGCAAGGACAAAATCTATAAAACTGTTTACTGTTAAAGAGATTCTCAAGGAGTCCAAACTAATGAGATTCTTTTAATTTTAAGGATTACACCATTTGAAACACAGAATTGAATGAAGGTTTGTACATTCAGGCTATTAAAAGTGCAAATATAGTTTTCTTTTTATTTATTAGTCAATGTTTATATTCCTTAGGCTCTGGAGAGTAACATTCATTAAAATTACATAAAACTGTGCTAAATTAAAATTAAAATATGCAATTAAGATAGTCTTATATGTGTCCCCAGCCTGTGAATATTCCTTAAGTAAAGAGTCTTACATCACTTCTAAAAATTAGCATTCAAGAAAGAAAGTTAGAGAATTGCCCATCTCTTCCCCACATTTTTGTTGATGAAACTTGCTATAGAGATATCCCCATTCAGATTAGGAATGGGAATTGGCAGTTTAACTTTATCAAGTTTTATTTTTATTACTTAAAAGGGAGTTGAGAAAGGAAGTACTATAATATAGTGATTATTGTACTGAATATCAGGTTTGACAAAAATTCAGATCCCCATTCAGTGTTAAGCTCTTTAGATAACTTTGGGCTACCTCAACCTAATGTATCTTATGCTGTTGTTGGAAAAATAAATTGGAAGGAAGAAAACCTAAGACATTGCCTTATGCTTCAGAAGGGAAGCAGGTTATAAAGGTGGTAATATACAGACAGGCAGACTGATGAAATCAAATAGAAAGTACATAGAATTATCAATAATAATGTTACTGAAAATTACATGGGCACTCATGATTTAGAATAGTGTTTCTCAACATCAACGGCTTTAAGATGTGTGAGCTTTAACTCGCAGAATTCACAAGCAACAATGATATAGAAGAATAAGAAGAAATGCCTCTTGTGAAGGATGAAGCTGGCAAATCCAAAAATAAGAAATGCAATAGCACTGTTATCCAAATATCATGCAAGTGCCCCAGCGGTGGGTTCTGGATCCTTTTGCTGCCGGTTCGCTCAGGGTCACACCATGCACGCACGTGCTTAGCAATAAAAAAATAGCTTCTGTGCATGCGCAGAAGCAAAATCCAAGATGGCGGCGCCCACGGAGACACTGACGGAACCGGCTCCGTGACATCATCGCTGAGTTACTAACGGTTCTAAAGGACCAGTTAGAACCTGTAGGAACCCACCTCTGAAGTGTCCTCGATATCCAAGATTGAAAGAATGGGTTAGGAAAAAAAATTTAGAGGTAGAAGAAGAGAGATGCTGGGTTTAAATGCTGGAACTGACGCATAAATATGGTTAGATTTCTCGATTCTGCAGGAGCTGATATTTATCATTACAAGAGCTTCTTTTGCGTCTACAATAAAAGCAACTTATCTGAGATTTGTCCTTGATTCTTTTGCTGGTAAGCTCATAAGTGCATATTTGTCTTCCTAAAGAGAGATTTATCGTTGTGCTCAGACTGAAGCTCTGACAGCTATAGTCAGGCATAGTGCATATCTTTGTGAATTTCTTATGCAGACTCTTTGTAACTATATTTGGGGATGTTACATGAACACTTCCTTCATCAATGAATAAATGCTGTTAGTAATGTATTTCTATTAATTACTTACTCAAAGTTAGCAAACCACATGGATGCTAGAATGCCACTTTTCCTTCTTTTTTGTTGCATTTTATCCCATCATAGGAAGATAGAAACTTTTTTCTAGTTTAAGGTTTACTTCTCTTCCCAGTTCCTCTCTAGCACTTGACCATTATTTTGCCTGTAATTGCTTGGTGTTAGAATACAGCTCAGGGATATTGCCCTACATATTTCAAAATCACTAGGGAAATTTACAACAGGATAAAACAGAAAAATTCAGATAAATGTTTAAATTATAAAGTAAACCCAAAGGGGTTAAGAGTTTGCGTTGGCATTTTTTTCCTGTAGGAAGTTAGCACCCACCCCTCTCCTAGAAGAATGAAATATTCTAGGAAATATTAAAAAGGCAGAATATTATATTTCCCTGGATGAGAAATGGAGAAACATGCTTTTTTAGGCAGGAAGCAGACTCACTCTTAATAGCCCCCATCCTCCTCAATAGCCCACAGCAGATGTCAGCACTTAAGAGATAAAGAGATAGCTGGTCTATTCATAAGCAAATGCCCTCACCCAAGATCCAACAAAGGTAGGATTAGCCCTCTAACCATCTAGCAACAGTACTCACCACATGGCACCTGGGGAGATTACATCACCCAGTAAGATTCAACCAGTTGGGACTCAAGACACTACAAAGTTACCCCTGCATGGCCCCATGGGAGTCTGACAACCAATCAGAATAAATTTCTTACACAGGAACAGGAAGCTCCAAGGCAGGGCCCAAGAGAAGTTATAAATCTCTCTCTCTCTCCCACCCATGTGCTTTTTTTGCCCAGGACCTCAAAACCATGTGGTCCTGTCCACCATTAAATCATCTTTTCAAGCAGTCTCCATGTTTCCAGTGTCTTTCTCCCACTTGGAACTGAATGGACATTTCTTCCAACACCCCCCTGATAATGTTTAATGTAAGTCCAGAATTAAAAAAAAGACTCTAGGACAGAGGTTTCAATATCATGTTGACTACACAAACCAGTAGGGCCTAACAAATATCCTGTCCTACAACACAAGGACAGGACACTCCTTAAAAGGAGATAAACAATAAGATTTTTAAAGCAACAATACTGACTGTCTATTGCCAATAGGATCTCATTGTTATAACATGCTGATATGTATAGGCAAAATTTCTCACATGAATTATAATGCATAAAAAAAATCAAACATACCAATCAATAAGATATGTATGTATGTATGAATGTATGTATATGTATGTATGTATGTATGTATGTATATATTGGTATATATTGAGAAAAAACTCCAATTGTTGGTTTAATTTTGCTTAACTTCCAAATAACACTATATAATATGTCATTTATTTTGCAGCTGAACTGAACTGAAATATCTCCTTATTAAAACTTGGTGAAAAACTCTATTTTGGATGAATTTTCTCAGCTCTTCTCAATGGAGTGAAAGTGCTTGCCTCTCAGAATAATTGGTTTATGGTTGAAAAAGTATTGCCTTGTCTGATAGTTGTTTTGTGATTTTTTTTTAAGAAAATGAAATTAGTCTACTCCCTTTAAAAGCATTATTTTAAAAAAGAAGAAAGAAAGTGACAAGCATTTAATGAGTCCTGCATTATAAAAATTAGCTAGAGGCAAATATATTTTTCTAGAAGTCTTTCTCTCTGCAACAACCTAAATTAATAAAAAAGAAAATAAATGTTATAGCAGAGCTATTCAATTTGGGCTGTAAAATTGGGGACAAAAATTCTCAGTTATCTGTATTTTGGAACCTAAGTCTGGTAGCCGTACAGTACAGATTTTATAATAAGATCTTCATTCTTCAAAAACTATGTAATAATTAATGATAATATTAAGACAATTTACTTAAGAAATATTAAAGATATTTATGTAAGGCAATAATAATTGCATAAGTCCTGGTTACATGATACAATAACTTGCAGGAACTGGTGTAATACATTTCCTATGTTCTTTTCAGCAGTTACAAACATAGCCATTACCATCTTCACTCTACCTTATTGCATGTCATAGTCCCCTTCTTCCCATAAAGAAACCTTTTTAATCAACAAATTCTCAAATCCTCAATTCATTTTTATCCATTTTCAGCAAAACCTCTATATAGGGCTTCCACTCTTTTAAAAAAGTAATTGTAGTTTCCTCCTTAATCAACCAAGTCACTTTAGCAATTTTATAAATTCAACCATCTTCAAAATCCATTCCACCGTTGTTGGTGTTTCTGTAGCATTCCATCTTTATGCATACAATAACCTCAGTATATTCATGTTGCTGATAAATGTTGTGAATTTTTACTATATTTTATATTATTATTATTATTTTTGAAGGTGGCTTCATGGTGAATGTGTGGATGTGTTCCGAATGGTTTAAAAAGTGACTGAAAAATCCTGAAGCTGGACTTCACATGTTCTGATAAGAAGCAAAAGATAGCAAAATCTTTCCCGATTTGGTAGCCCTCCATAGCTATGAACTTCAACTCCTAAAATTATTTGTAATGAGCATGGTGTTTGGGGTATTCTGGGAGCATTCTAGTCAATATAGTTACAGAGACAGACACTGGCAAAGAATGGACTTTTAGATGGCTCTGTAAAGCAGTAAACCTTCCACAGGAATCAGAGAAGTATCAGATTCCTGGATGTAACAGAACCAGCCTGATCCCTAGAATACCAACCTGGAGAAGTAGCCAATCGTAAGATTGTCATCACAGCATTAATATTAAATGGAGATGTCTGATCCTTTGGAAAGAGTCTAAAAGTAAGCAAGCTCCAAACTTGAAAGTCCTCACCTAATAGAAGAGGACTTCATCTGCAAGCTAAATTACCCAGCCTTTTGTATAACAGCCCTGCTTTCTTCTATAGGGTTGATTTTCTATAGACAAACATAATAGAAAAAAGGTAGGTGTTTGGTAATGAAATACTTAGTGCATTATTCTTTCTATTTTAAATTTGCAATAAATGCAATTATATAATTAGTGATTATTTAGACGAATATGTCATGCAACCAGAACAAAAAATGCAGGATAGGCATTTTTCCTTTCTTTTTCTCAAATGATCTTTCCTTTTTAAAGATTTGTATGTTGAGAGAATAAGGGGCTTTGAAATCAGCAGATCCATTAATGCATATGACTAGGGCTGGCCTTACGCAGCTCTAGAATAACTCCTCTGTGGCAGATTTTGAGAAATAACAGCAAGTTATTGGAATATAAAGTTATATGTTATTTCCTAAATTACAGTAATCTGTATCTTTCCAGTGTGGAATAAAATGTAATGGCCCATCAGACAGGCATATAAATGAAATGGGAGATTATCTTCTTCTTGTTAGCAAATAAAATGTCTTCGGTTGGTTGGTTCTATCTCTAACATTTTGGGTGCTTAGTGGTTAGAGTGCAGTACTGCAGGCTACTTCAGCTGACTGTTCAGCAGTTCAGCGGTTCAAATCTCACCGGCTCAAGGTTGACTCAGCCTTCCATCCTTCCGAGGTGGGTAAAATGAGGACCCAGATTGTTGGGGGCAATATGCTGACTCTGTGAACCGCTTAGAGAGTGCTGTAAAGCACTGTAAAGCGGTATATAAGTCTAAGTGCTATTTGAGGAATACCGGTAAAAGTAGTTCTACATCCAAGTATTTTTTGAGGGTTAGAGGTGGTGGTAAGGACTTCCTGCAATTGATCTTCCAGCTGCACAGGAAGAACTTTTTCCACTTGCAGAGCTCTGTATTGACATAGAAACACCATCCCTCTTCTCTAAGCCCCCTTAGCTTAAAAATCGTTTAGTTGTTACTTAAATCTCATTTTTAAAAACAGGCTTCTAAAATACAAATTATTCAGAGACAAATTCCACTGAATTTAATGCAGCTTATAATCAAACTATAGAATTGTAAATTTTCAGAACTCTCATTAAATACAGTGTTGGGGGCCTCAGCATTTTGCTGCAAAAATATAAGCGAGTAATATTTTTTATATCCACTTCTAAGACAAATTTTAAAGAAATAACCTTATGATGCTAATCTTCTAATAAATAACCATAAGGATTCTTAATAAAGTTATGGTTGTCAGCTCTTGATGAAATGTACCTTTCTTAGAAGTTGATCATAGAAATATATTTGCTTATTGAAAGGAAATGTAACAATAGTGCATGATAAAAGCAATATATTTGTTTATTATGTAGCAGGTGAAAGATTTATGAGGCTACTAGCTTTTCATTTTTCTTCAGCTTAAGTGGTGGTGACTATTATGCCAATAACTGTATTATTCACATTTTGCAACATTAAGTAGATGTAGCAATGAAGTTCTTGGCTTTAAAAACAAACACATATAATATAGGATTTCACAGCACTCACAATTACTGTGAAAGAACTTGTTGAGCATAATGGAACTGTAATGTAGCATTTGAATCATCACTGTGCAGAATTTCTATTTCTTACAGTTGCCTTCATACACCCCACTTAGCAGTCATCCAAGATGTGTTGAGATGGCAACTCCAAGAATATCCATACAATATGCCTTTTTTGACTGGAACTCTATAACTGGTGAGTGTCTGAATGCCAGGCAGCATAGGGGAAAGGGAGCATATAATGATGAAGTTCAAGATAGCCCAGGAGGAAAGGCTTAGAGATTGACTGATTGCTTGTATATGGTGCTCTGCAATTACAAATGTCTCAGTGGTAAGAATATTAACATAATACAATATATAAAATATCTAGGGGATAAATAACAATGATACAATAGTGAAACACAACCACAACAGGAGGGTCTATGACAACTTGACATGGCCAGCTCAGCACGGCCAGCTTACAACTGCCAAGTTACCTCTGCCAACTCAATTCAATCGGAATAATGCTGGAAGGGATCTTGGAGGTCTTCTAGTACAACCCACTGTTCAAGCAGGAGACCCTATTCCATTTCAGACAAGTGGCTGTCTAGATGCTTCTTAAAAACCTCCACACACCCTGCCACCACCACTGTCACTGAGCTATTCAAAATTTGGATCGTTTGGCAGAAGTTGTTGTATTTAGGCCATTCATGGGCAGTGACAGTGGACAGGGCAGGCAGCAAGGAGGGGGGCAGTGGATGCTGGGAGCTTCCCATTTTCACACCATCCCATTGCCATCATTGCCCCCAAGCCAAACTCTGAGCCATTGTCCCCACAGCAAGCTGGCTGTGTTAAGTTGCCCCATTCCGACAATAAGAACAGGTGACACCAGTTCATCCTTGATAGGTTGCTCTAAACAGCTTATTTTTTTACAAGTTTACTTTAAAAGCCACCAATAAAGGGCTTAGGTTGATTTCTGGGGAGAAACTATAACACAACATAGAGGTCCTACTGAGAAACATGCTCAGTTCACTTTGCGAAAGTGGGTGCGCACTATTAGTTCCTTTTGAGTTGAAATGGATGGGTCAAATCTAGCTTGGAATAACCTGTCAACTACACCAATGCCAAGTCATAAAAAGATTTATAACAGGACTTAGTTTGGATCCAGAAGCCAAATGGAAATGGAACTCTTGTACAATGTGCTCATTCCAGCCATAAAAGTGACTTATTGTATTCTGGATTAGGTGTAGTTACCATATAGCTTTAAAGGCTGACCCATATACCACATGTTGCAATATCCTGAGAAATGCAGTAAGTCAGTGGGTTTCCAGATTGATAGAGTGTCAAGAAACAATTACATAAACTGCCAAATACCTTTTCTCCATTAGCAATGAATAGAGCTGCCTCCTTAACCGTTCATCATAAGAAGGTCTCTGTCCTAATATTTCCAAGGATATATTTGTTCTAAATTGAAAATAGTCCAGTTGCTCATCCATCTCTATAAATGTTGCTAAAAATAATTATGGCAACTGAACTTAAAGAAAAATAATAATAATTGTTTCTGGTTTAGGCACAGGATGCCAAACATCCTGAAAAATCACGAGGGCATGAGTCACCATTGCAAGGTCCTCCCACTCAACTATGACTACAACTGGCACATCATCTAGAACTCAGGAGAGGCCCTTCTGTCCATGGACTCTGCCCATGCACTCCATGGACTCTGCCCATGCACTAATCCAGCAATAGCTCCCTGTCCAGGGCACCTGTTCCCTCAGAAGAATTGCAACCTCTCTCAAGAGATAACCCTGAAGCTGACAAAGAACTTTGGTGTATGAAGACATTGCTCCCTCTTGCTTAGGTTGAGCTTCACCTGTTTCATCCTATCCAGACCTTAATAGCCTCTAGACACTGGATAATCACACTAGGGTAGTGATATTTAAATTAGTACCATCAGCAAACTGATATCATATACTGAACTGATACCAATCAGTTCTTTCCATGCCCTTTTGTAAATAATAAAAAGGAAATCAAAGATTGAAGGACTGAAACCTGGAGTAAACTACAGTGGGTAATCTCTTCTCTCCCACTATCATCAAATGGAAGCACTTATTCAGGAAGAAGTAGAAGTGTGAAACAGGGCCTCCAGTGGTAAGGTAAAATACCTTGATGGAGACAGCATAGTAATTTCACTGCTGGAATAAACCTTAGGTTTAAGGAATTATACAAAAGTAAGCAAACTTGTCTTTCCCACTAGAAATACAGTTTTACGTTTTATTGTTTGTTATCATTTCCAATATAGAGTTTCATTTTATAAAGTTGTAAGTTTCTAATGTTGATCTGTTTGAGCTATAGATTGAAATTTAATTAAGAAACCAGTATAGTTATTTCTCACCAAACCCAGTCCCCAATGAAATTGTTAATTTTATTGATGGGGTGGGTAGGGGAAACACACAAATTTATTTTATAATTTTAGTGTGTCTCATTGTCACAAAGTTTTCAAATCCCTGGGCTAATTCCTCAGAGAAAAAAACAAAAACAAAATGATCTCTGTAATGCTTTGAATGTGGCAAACCTAACCTGGATAAGTAAAATCAAATGCATAAATACAACATTTGGAGAACTTGGTTTAATAGCTATGCATGTGAAAAGATTCTAGATGTACTAGTGGACCACCCACTAAACATGAATATGTAGTGTGATATATTTGCTAAAAAAGTCAATTCAGTGCTCCAATGTATTAGAAGTATTGTGTCTTGCTCATGTGAGGTAATAGTTCCATTTTTCTATGTACTGATAAGATAGTCCAATTCTGGGAATAGAAGTTTAAAAGGAGCTACAGTAAATTCAGAGGAAAGCTTCTCAGATGATAAGGAAAAACAGTTAAAGAAACGGGACATATTTAGCTTATGAAAATCTGGAAAGAGCTTCAATAGCAATCTACAAATATCTAAAATATTGGCATAAACAAGGAGAACTTGCTCTCTATTGAAATCAAGGCAGGGCAATAAAGTGAAATGAAAGAAGATTTAAACTGAATATTAGGTTAAGTGTCCTGATGGTAAGGCCTATTAATAAAGGAAAACACTTTCCATTGTTGGGTTCCCATCAACTGAGGGGACTGAAAATG
Source organism: Thermophis baileyi (assembly GCA_003457575.1). Lineage (NCBI taxonomy): Eukaryota > Metazoa > Chordata > Lepidosauria > Squamata > Dipsadidae > Thermophis > Thermophis baileyi. The sequence goes on from QLTV01002140.1 coordinate 463,375, forward strand.
GCTAATCAACTGTTTCAGATGTTTTATGGATTCTCATACTGAGCAATGGATTGGACTAAATGACATATAAGGTCTCTTTAATCACATACGTTCTATGATTTTATGATCAAAACAGTCTAATCTGTATATTTTATGTACTGTACTTCATAATTTCCAAGAGCTATGTGTTAGACATTAAAAAATTGATTTTTTAATATAATTTTACAATTACTATAGTCAGATCTCGACTTACAGTATGCCCATAATTGAGCTCAGAATTATTATCATGAGTCATCATGGTTATTAGCAAATTGTTGCATGACCAGACCTGATTTTAAATGCTTTTTTGCTGTAGCTATTAAAGGAACACCACAGTCGTTAAGCAAATCATTTTTAGTCAATGAGTGTTTTTTCTCAGAAACCAGAAGTAAAGACTGGAAGCTGGCAAATAGTCAAAGTTGTGGTCATGTGATTGCAAGATGCTGCAAAATGCCATAAATATGAACCAGTTGCCAAGCACCCAAAATGTGATCACATGACCCTAGGTGATATGGCTATCCTAACTTTGAAATCGAGTCATAAGTAGCTTTTTGGGGGGAGGGGGGGTCAGTCATAAGTTCAACTACCTGTACTTTCAGGAGGAAAGAGAGCAAGGGTAAATTCAAAAATGCTACTCCAGCCTGTATGCATGCATGTATGTATGTATGTATGTAGTCATACATACAGTACATGGTGGTGACATGTGGAATGTGACTATATATATATACAACAGTTAGTTTCCGGTATTTTCTCTGTGTGATTTGGAATACTGGAAAACTAGAGTTCTAAATCACTTAGAAAGTCTTCACTGATCGACAATTGTTATGTATATAGAGTATATGAAGGATGACGGGAGGGAGCAATGGAACAACCAAATCAAATCAAATATCTGTCTTTGACGTGCACAACATAATCTACTTTGTCTGAGCTCCATTTCCTCATGTGTAGAAGGTACTTCTGTATCTACAGAATCCATAAGTCAGTGAAATCTCTAAGAGCAACCTCACTGAATGCAGATGAATTACTCACTTGAGTAATATTGAGAGCATGCTTAAGCCTCTTGTAGATTCATTACTCCTGTGTTTTCCTACTGCAAGACCATTTGTCAAGGCCCATTGCCAAGAATAGGCATATTTTAACCAAGGACTTAAATATACACATCGATCAAGTGAGCTTGGCAGAAGAAAATTACTGCATAGCTTTATGTGGTTAATGTCAACTAATTGAAACTGCTCAGATTGTTAGTCTCAAGTACTCATATTAGTGACCTGCTTAAAATCAGCACAGATAGCCAATAATAAATTAGAATACCATCTGCTGAATAATTTTAATGAAGTAAATTGGGGAAAATTTGCACTTTACCAAAGCTCATTCTGCAAAAAGAGAGATGGGGAGAGAGAGAATGTGATAGAGAGAAATCAAATATATTGACAGTATGGCAGATTGGACAATAACTTCTAGGTTTCCAATATATCCCCCCCCCCCATTTCTAGTTTGTAACAGTGTTACTGAAAAAAATGCTGACATTTTTTTAAGACAAAAGAGACATAAAGCTTTTACTGGCCATATTTCAGAAAGTCATATCAAAATGACTGTTCATATAGGAAGTTGGATATTGTATATTGTAAGCAATATTGTATATTGCTTACATCATAAGCAATAGAACATGCTGGTAATGCCTTAGTTCTCATATTGAGGATCAAAGTTTTATTCCTGCTCAAATATTATTTATTGCCAAAAGATCTCTCTCACAATGTGTAGTGCTTCTGTAACTCTGAATTCACCACTTTTTTTATTAAAGCAACAGAAATTATTCTTTTTGCTTAAAGAAAACTATAGTTGCCCTAAATAATTTAAAATATTTCAGATATGATAGGATGAAATGATAAATTGTATTTAGTAGAAGGTGCCTTTGACTGCCTATTGGATAAATAGGATTAAACCTGGATTAAACTTGCAATCAACAGTAACTGTACAGATATAGAGATAAAATAAAAATGATAATATGCCAGTTTAATAAAAGTAATTAGAATCCAGTTCTTAGAGGATTTTTTAGTCTTTAAGTATATTTTGAAATATACAGCTTTTGTATTGATATTGATTTGCATTGACATTGATGTTGACATTGAAACCAAAACAACAGCAAAATCAAAAGAAAATGAATTGCAGTATAATATACCAATTTTCAAATTATTTATTAAAAATGCTTGGCTGTTTGCTGAAAATCTCCAATTCTTTATAAAATATTTTGTTTCTAAGCAATTATAAATGTATAGTCTTCTTCTTCATGAAAGTTTACATGTACAAAATTGGAAATATCTGAGAATTATTGAATAGTTTCCATGTTTTATATTTTCATGCTTTTAACAGTATTACCTATGTTTTCAATTTTAGGAATATTATCTTACTCCACCAATTCCAGTCACTGTTTAAACGTATCTCCTGGAATTAATATAACTAAAGTCCATTGGAATTGATTAACTAAGTGCTATAAAATTGTTTTCTGCTTCTAGCAACAAGATAGATTTTTTCCGCAACCATCTATCCCTATTCTGTTCTTTCAAGTCTTCCAATGGTGCACTCATTGCTACAGTAATTGAGTCCTTGCTGGTCATCCTCTTTTCTTTTCTTCCACCTTTCACAGCACTATAGCCTTTTCCAGAGTGCTGTGTGTTTGCACAATGTGTGAAAACGGGATAATTTGAGTCTAGTTTAACAGATTAACAGAGTTGGAAGGGACCTTGCAGGTCATCTTGTCCAACCCCCTGCCCAAGCAGGAGACCCTACATCTGCCTCTACCTAGGATCAAACTCACAACCTCTTGATTGTTAGGCGAGAGCTCCACCTCTAGGCCAAGGAGGAAACATCCCAGTTATTTCACTCAATAGTTATTTGAGTCTTGAGTGAAAATTCTGGTTTGATTTGTTCAATGATCCATTGGTTTCTTTTTTTGGCTGTCCATAGTATTCTCATGAATCTTCTCCAACCTCAAATTTCAAAAGTATCTGTAAACATCCTATCCTGCTTCTTTAAAGTCCAAGTTTTGCTTCCATAGAGTGTCATAAGAAATACCATGACTAGTCTGAGTGTTGTAGGAATAGAAACATCATGGCATCTGATTATCTCTTCTACCGTTAAGGCCTTCATGGTCTATCAATTGCTTGACTGCTTATTCTTTTACTGTTAATGCTTGATCCTAAAATACAGACGTTATCCACCACTTTGAGGTTTTTACTGTCAATTCTAAAACTGTTGTCATTAGTTTGGTCTTCTTTATATCTAATTTTGTTCCTATTATTTCACTAAGCTTTTTGACTTTTTTAATTAAGGCTTGCAGATCCTTTGCATTTTTTGACTATTAGGGTTGTGTCATTACTATAGCATAATTTATTGAGCTTTTTTCTTCCAGTTTTAAAACCATGCACATCTTCTTCCAATCCAGCTTCCCTTAATATGTATTCAGCATATAGATTGAATAATAAAGTCTCTCAGGAGTTGGGCGGCATAGAAATTTAAATAATAATAATAATAATAAATAAATAAATAAATATATATATGTAATTGTATTTTTCTTTATGCCATGTATTTGTTATCCTCTATTAAATTACTATTATTTAATATTTTAAGAATTACTCATTATTCCACCATAACTTCAATATTCCAAATGTGTAGTATTACTAATAACGCCAACTAT
>QLTV01002140.1:481496-502046 GCA_003457575.1 Thermophis baileyi
TCAGGAACTATTATTATACCATTAGAGCACACATAGAAATTCTCTAGTTTGGTAAATGTATTATCACTTCTTAATAGATCAGGCTGGCACAATTTGTGAATAAATAACATGATTAAAGCCCAGAAGATATTCATAGCAGCCCTCCTGTGTTTCAACAAATATCCCTTTGTTTGCTCTCTCTGAGAACTGAAAAAGGATTGGAATTAAATATTTCCCAGGCCACAATGCTGATGTTGATATGCAGCTCAGTGGATTAGAGAAATTGCAGCCTTACTTAATATTTGTATATATACTAGATTGAGGACATTAGATTTTTGCTGCCAAAAAGAAGAACAAAAATAAGTTTCATGACAATGAGAACAATCAGTGGAACAGCTTGACTCCTGAAGTTGTGGGTCTCCATCACTGGAGGTTTTTAAGAAGAGGTTGGACAGGCATTTGTCCGGAATAGTGTAGTGTCTCCTGCTTGAGGAGGAGGTTGGACTAGAACAGTGGTTCTCAACCTTTCTAATGGCACGACCCCCCCGCAAAAATACATGCAGTCGCCAAGTGTCTGAATTTTGGTCACATGACCACGGGGATGCGGCAACAGTCATAAGTCACTTTTTTCATCGCGAAGGTAGCGCGAGGCGCCGCCCACCCACCCAGATGCCACCCAGACACCGCCATTTGGGTTCTTTTACCTCTGCGCATGCGCAAAGCATTCTGCGCATGCGCAGAGGGTAGAAGAACCCAAATGGCGGCGTCCGGGCTACCAGCTGACGGCGACCCGCAGGCACGGCCGAACCGGGACCTTTTTACCCCTGCAGTGACGGTGGCACCAAGATGGCGGGCTAACGCGCGCGGCGACCCCTGTGAAATGGTCGTTCGACCCCCAAAGGGGTCGCGACCCACAGGTTGAGAACCGCTGGACTAGAAGATCTCCAAGGTCCCTTCCAACTCAGTTATTCTGTTAAGTAGCTGAACCACTTTATCTGGGCTGAAAACCAAAGTTATCCCATAAATTGCCCATCATATTTTAATGCAAATAGGCTGAAAACCTGGGCTGTTTGCATTTATATTTTTAGTAGTTCAGCAAAAACTAAGATACATTTTGTGAAGACCTGGAACACAATTCTGGCTGAATTATGTGACCCAATAATGAAATCATATCTTTACTCTTGTTAATGCAGTATTATACCGGTACATCTTTCTTTATTATACATTTATGTAACATCTCCTGATGATTTTTTACAAAGAAGAACTATGCCTTGAATGACTATTAGAACCTTAGAAACAGAAGATTCAACAATATACACTATTACGTATTTCTTTAATTTCTGCAGGAAAGTACAATACAACCTGTTAAAACAATTAAAGTTTTCATGCAAGTTGCGTATCAAAGCTACTATATTGTTGTTCAGGAATATTCCTGTTATGTTCCTACACATAAAGAATATCTATGTTTCCATTATGCTACTCTGTATCCTAATCAGTTATAATCTATGTGTGTTTCTTTATGGATGTGTGTTTGTGTTTAAGGTGCCCTGGGTTAAATTTCTATATATCATCTGCATAGAATTACAAACTTAGCTCAGGGCTTGCCTGGACATTGTAACCTATGGATGAATAAAATGATTGTTTAAACCCAATTGTTGGTTTTCCCCAGGAGTTGTTTTGCTATTACAATTTCAATAAGTCATCTCTTTTTGGGGAGAGTGGGACAAACTTCCTTTTTACCTTATTCACAAGGAAAACGGTCCTCTTTTGCAATTCCATAACATTTTTTATTTCATGGTCTGGTAGGATGCCAGCTTTTGCTTTTGAATAAAACATTGTCTTCAAAGCCCTGCAGATATTTAGAGAATTAATTGGTTTAGTCACATAATTCTGGAATGAACATTAGATTGATGTGCAAAGGTATCTTAATGTTTTCCCACATAGTTTTGCCAGAAACATGAGGGAGATTTTGTTATCAAATGTGTCCATGTGGTAAGAAATTCAGCAATTTGTTTGGGATGAGCCTGAATTAACAGCTAGAGAATAAGAGAAAGCTCCTTTTTTTTTCTGAAGAAAACAGTAGTAATAAGCTGTTCCCACCCCCCTCAGTGGAGTGAAGTATCCTTGCATTTCCTAAACTATAAAGCAGGTACAAAAAATGTGCGGGTGAATGTTCTGCCTTTTTATGTACAACTGTCTATCTAACAGTGCCCATCATTGAATTCAATGCCACAGGAAGACTTTATGAGGGATTGGTGTCCCTGATATGAAGGAGTGCAGCTTTTGAGAAATTGTTGGGGAATTTCTTTCCCTTGAAAAATATTGACAAAACATACATCCAATTTGAAAAGCTATTTTGAAAAGCTATTTGTATCCAGCTATAGTCTCAATATTAGTAGTAGTACTGCTCACTACCCAGAGTGCTTTGGAAGATTGTTGGCCATATACATATGGAAAGAAAGAAGAAAAAAGGAAAGCAAGAAAGCATGAAAGTAAGAGGGAGGGAGGGAGGGAGTGAGGAAGGAAGGAAGGAAAGAAGGAAAGGAGGAAGGAAGGAAGGAAGGAAGGAAGGAAGGAAGGAAGGAAGGAAGGAAGGAAGGAAGGAAGGAAGGATTTCCTTCATTTCTGCAAATAGGTACAACAGCCAAGAATAAAAAAAAATCAAGTTGGAAGCTTGAACTGGGAGAACAAAGCCTTTCCCCTTTTTATGTGTGTTTCATGTATGATGCATAGAGGGATGACTTTAACTGCCATTGTGTCTTTTGTGACAACTCTGTGTATGCCTCTGACAACAATAACAATTGGCTATTTACTCATATTTCATTTAATTCCAGGACATTCTGCAGCACTGCAGAATAGCTTTAATAGCAATACCTTTGAAAAACTGATAGAGAAATTTTTGACAGATTCCTGAAAAGTGATCTTTGCCTAGGGTAAAATTGAAATAAAAATCTCAGATATTTTCATATTTTTAAAATGAACTGAATATTGGATTTTGCCTCACTTTTCATCCCTCTTTCAGTTTTTCAACTGTGAAATATTTTGATATCTTGATAATTGCCCCACTTGTTAAATTCTCATCACATTATTTATTTATTTGTATCCCATCTTTATTACTTTTATAAATAACTCAGGATGGCGAATATATCCAACACACATTTTCCTCTTATTTTTCCTGCAACTACAACCCTATGAGGTGAGTTGTGCTAAGATTGACTGGCTCAAGGTGACTCAGCTGGCTTTCATGACTAAGGCAGGATTAGAACTCAGAGTCTCCCTCTTTCTAGCCTGGTTCATTAACCACTAGACCAAACTTGCTTTCATTATTGCATTGTTTCAAAAATATAGCTAACCTATAAAAATGAAGCTTCCTCCCAGTTTCCCCAATGCAGTTAAATAAATTGTATTTTTACAGAATAGATTCTGAATTGCAGAGCCTCAACTATACAATACACAAAATATATGAACACTGTGGACTTTTCTATGTAATCGTAGAAGGTAAGAGTAAATGCTGTTATATGGATCCTTCAGAATGAAACACCCTTTCTTCCATTAAGGTAGTTGGATTAGAAGTCCATAGGTTTATGTTGAGCATGCCAGTTATCTGATTATTATGTATAAGACCTCATGACTCCGGAGTATTAATATGGAAATATGGATAAACGCTCATGTCCAGCAGTGATTTACTGCTTTAGTAACCACATCTGATAACATAAATTAATCTTAGCCACCTTGTTCCAATTATGTTTTTCTTTTCAGATATATGTTTTGTTACCCAGGTTCTCATATCCCTATAAATATGTGGAAGCTAAAGTGCAACACAAATTCACTTATAAAATGGGACATTTTCTCCGGGCCCAAGGGCTTTTATCTTCTATACATGAACTTGTACTGCAAAATTTATTTTGTACACTCAATTGGAAAAGTACATTTAGCGTGACAAGAGAGCCCAGGGGAGTTTCCATGGAATCAAGATTGGAGGTACTTCTAAATTACTAATCTACATCCACTTTTGGCATGCATAATTAGAATATTGGCAATACAATCTGTGTAAAGAGGATAAATTGTCTATATGTATCAGGATATGATTTATGTAAAGGAAGCCAACATAAAACATTGGCAGAAAATAACAACAACATTTTACTTTAGCCTTTCTGAATGATCTATTTTTCTTTCAAGCCAAGGTTCACCAAATATGAAAAGTAGGAACTGTTACTAAAAGCTGTAGCCTGGGTTCCATAATACAATTAACCTTAAACTGGATTAATAAAACATAATTGCTTTATTTATACACCATGCTGTGCCCAAACAAATTGATGGTTTCACAAGATTGCTTAGTTTCCACATTATACTAAGGCAATGACTGTATTCTTACAACATGTTGAACCATGAATTACTCAGTCCCTTTCTAACTGTTCCTAATGTATAATTCAAACTAGCCTTAAATTCTATTTCTCTCAAATGAGACGGTAATCCACTGTTCTCTCTTTTACTAGGTATCTTCTCAATACTATGTTCACTTTCAGATGCCCTTATCCAAATTTTATTTGTATGGTGCTATAACCAAACTAAACAAATGACTATAATGTAATAAATCTTATTAGAGTTCTAGAAGCCAGATAATAATCCAGATTAAAAGATATAAATACAACGCAGAAACTACTTATACAAAGTAATGTAAGAGGCTGAATGAGAATAGTATTCATAAAAGGAATGGGAACATCATCAAAGTAAGAAACAAATATGTAGAAGTATTTTGTAAAAATCTGAACAGCAGGAAATACAGAATGCTGCTGGTAACTAGTCAAATCATCTATATTTTTTGCAGTTCAGATTTAGAAAAGGGAGATGTCTTGTCAGGAGATTAGAAAGCAAGAAGACACACTATTCTTTACATTACATTCTTCACCTGTACAGATAGAAGAAAACCAAGGCAGAAATGATACTAAATAGAGCATTTCTTTACTATGAGGTGACACTAAATTTAGGTGTTTTAGTGTAAACCAGTTTGTTGTCAATAAGGGTATTGGTAATTGCTAATTGTTTATTCACTTTCAGACATGACATGATTTAGTTAAGAGCTGCTGGATAGTACAACCGTGGGAAGAAGTTAGAGCCTTCCTTATCCAGAAGGAGGAAAAGATCAGCTTCCTAAATACCCTGAGTTTTTGAGGTTTGGGAAACACTGAGCTGACCAATGTAGAAGCCTGATATCTGATTCCTTAGTCAGATTCATATGAATTTTCTAAACAGAGCCAAAGCGGTAGAAAATCTTATTAATATTCCTTTAATTTTCTGGATAATTCCTATTGATCCTTCATAATAACAGCGGAGTTTTCTCTTAAGGAAATAATTTCTAATGTCAATACAACATCATTTCAGTGGCAGTGTTGGCATTGTATCCATAATTGTGTGCTAGAGGGGAGGAGGGGAATGCAGGAGGGCAGACGATGAAATGAATACTGTTATATCAGTTATGTACAGGTTGGAACTGGTATCAAAATGCTTACTTTGTCATTCTGGCATGTGGATGCAATGATTTTAGCAGAGAAGGCCAAAGAGGCATCAAACAACATGAAGGTAACATTTTTTAAAAGAGAACGTAGAACATTTTGTCATATGTGCACATAGGGTCATTTATTTACTTATACCTGATCCTTTTATTTATTTCAACACTCAAAGTGCCTTATAGTAAATTTAAAAATGGAAAATCAGATCAAATCAGATCAAATGGAAAATCAGATCAAAATAAATACAATTAAGATCAATACCAACATTAAACTAACCATTAGAATAATAGTTTATTTCTTATAACAGTTCAAGGCATTATGAAAGAGATGTACTTTTACTATCTTCCTAAATACTGAGAGAGTGGGAGGCAGACACACCTTTTTAAGAGGTAAACTCCCTACCTTAGGAGTCATAGAAGAGACTTCCTAAGTTGTCAGATACTCTGGAAGAGGGATATCCTGAGAAAGGCTTTCCCTCTGATGTGAATTGCGAGGCAAATTCATAGTGGATGGACAGTTCTACAGAAAATCAGGCTTATGATCTATACGGCATTAAGATTAAATTCTGCCCAATCAGAAATTAGTAGCCAGTGTAGGCATTATGTGATTTTTTTCTCTTTGCCCCATCAACAGCTTGGATATCATATCTGGATCTTGTACTTTTTGAGGGAAGCCCAATATAAAGTACACTGAAGTAGCTGAGAATGGGTTGTAACTAATGTGTGTATAACTGTTACTAAGTCTGATCAGCTCAGGATGACTGATAGTGTACCATTAATTATGTAACTGTGTTCTTTACCACAGCTGCCACCAGCAAATGAAGGGCCTGCTGAGAATCAAAGGAGTCTTCCCAAACACTGATTTTTTTTGGCAACTGTGCAACTCCTTCTAGTATAAACTTCATCTCAATCATAGACTCAACATTTTCCTTACCCATAAAACTTCTAACCTGGATTTAATTTTAACTTGTTTTCCTCATATAACCAATTATAAAGAACATGCAATCTTGATGCATCCATTTTTAAAGTGCTAAATAACCCCTCCCATTGATTTTATATAGATGAAGAAGAAAGGATTTTGTATACATAATAGGTCAAAGTGTCCAAATGTCAACCTTTCCCAAATGCTCCCTAGTGACACTCGCTAAAACTAAGAAGCTGCATTTTCCTCATCTAGTTTCTGGCATATTGATGACTGAAGTAGTCTTGGTACCAGATATAACACCGATTGAAATGGTCTATTAAAAGCAGTTTTGTGCCGATGAATCTAGAGATAAATGCCATTAAAATGATTTCTTAATCACCTTAACCAAGAGGAGAATATGTCAGACTAGCATATAATGAAAATTATCTTCTGGGTGGAGGGACAGCTTTTTTGGTAAAGTTTTCTTTAAGCATGCAGGACACATCCAGGGTACAAGAAGGCATTAATCACCTCACTTTACTATGGGACCAGTCCTTATTGGTCCTGTCACTGCTCTCATAAAAAGTTAAGGTTTTGACTTGAGTGCATCAGAAATTTTTAATTTCTGTAAGAAAGATGAGGATCACCTTCTACAAAAGCTAAATATCTGGTATGCAGACCTGAACCCACACGGGATCTCTTGTGGTCCATTTCTCGCACTGGCTTGGCTGCACCTGATTGTTATTTAACAATCATATCCAATTGTTTTGTTTCCTCTTTGCCTATTCTAACCCCCACAATCCCAGTCTGATAAGATTTGGGTTTAATGAGCTAGGATCAAGCAAGCAACTGGTGGTTGTCATCTCTCCACATGCACATCCATGTCCTTGAGATGTACAAAAAAGAAAAGAAAAGAACTCATATAAACCTGACAAGCAGTTGCTATGGTTACTTTCCTATGCCTTGCCCATTATTAGTCAAAATTAAGGCAAATCTGATTGCATTTGTCTGCAAAGTACAATAAAAATTGCTCACAGTGTGTCTCTGATTGTTTGGACTCCTTTCTTCCATCTCCAAATTTTTCACAGAGGAATGCCATACAGTATGGAAAAGCACTCTTGATTTTTTCCCCCTGTGCAGTTACAAAGGGGGTAGACAAAATCTTAACTGTGGTACCCCTTGCTGTGGAATAGGATTTCCAAAGGGTCTGAAAGATGTTCCCATTCCATTTTTGATTTACCCTTTGGGCTCCAATCCTCTACTTCTGCACATCATTTCTGTCTTAGTAGCTTCATAAATTAAGATTACAGATTAGATGTGCTAGAGGGAAACGGGTACATAGGAGCAATAGTATCAGTTGCCTGATCCTTTTCTATATTCCACGGATTAACTAATTGCTGACAGACAAGGAAGAAAATTCAAACCCATCAAATACCTTGATTGGACCATTTAAATCGGTTCTCTACCCCTTTATAACTTTATAGCCACTGCTAATCTAAAATTGATCTGATTAATTTGTTCATACAGTACAACTACAGAAAGGTCCTCCACTTTCAGTTCACTGACCCCAGTGAAAGAGAATATCAAATCTAGTACCTGTTTTGCTTCATGAGTAGGCCCAAATACGACAAGGCCATGATCATCATTAAAATGTGAATGAGTTGTACATGTGGAAATATTCTAGCAAGTATGTTATCAGTATCCCAGGCAAACAATTATAAATTCAAATACTTGACAATGACGAGCTGCACAACTCCTTAAAAGATGGAATCACCATAGTCTAGAGCAGTGGTTTTCAACCTGTGGGTCATGACCCCTTTGGGGGTCAAACGACCCTTTCACAGGGGTCGCCTAAGTGCGCGCTAGCCCGCCATCTTGGTGCCACGCCCCCTTTGTCACCTCATCGCATGCGGGGAGGGGGCGGGGAGGGGGTCGTGGCATTAGGAAGGTTGAGAACCACTGGTCTAGAGGGACAAACTTTCAACCTTCAAAAATACTCTCAGTAATTATAAAATGGATATTCTGGCTGCTGAGATTTGTGAGCCAGCAACATTTGGAAGGGCACAGATTCTCCATTCCTGCTATAAACCATGATTACCATTCCCAATATTGCTAATCAAGTCCAACTTGGACAAGAATCTCAAATAATACATTTGGGAAAAATGAACTCTTGCTTATTTCATTCAGCCAGATCTTAGTGGGTTAAGGCAGATTTCCCCAACCTTTCCGGCTTTGCGGACTGAGGAGTGAGGATGGTTCCATGTGAGTAGTGTGCAAGCATGCGCACCGCTCCATTTGCATGAGAGGTAGGTCTGTGTGCCCACCGCTTGTGCAATTGGAGCATGCGAGCATATGCTAACTTGCTGCTCACACAAGTGGGGATGCGGGAACGTGTGTGCTCGCTCACCACTTTGAGTGGCCCGGTTCTGTACAACTCATGGCCCAGTAGTGGGTCATGGCCTGAGGGTTGGGGACCTCTAATTTAAGGCAGTCAGCTTGCTCTTACTATATAAAATGGGGGGGGGGAATGCATTGCTTCCTATCAGTAAGACACTCAAAACAAAGCCATCTTCAATGTTGTCCTCTCAATTAATGCTAGTGGTTTCCAACAATGCTACAACATTGAAAAAGTAAAGTTAGTGAAGAATCACCACATAAATCTTACTCAGAGCTTCGTTCTGATTTAATCAGGGGCTGGTTGAGGTAACCATATGTGCCAGTCTTCATTTTCTACAGGGAAAAAGAAAAACTTTTTTAATGGCATTTGCAAAGTGCCTTGGGGATTCAGGCACCTTATTCCCATTTAATTTAGTGACAATTGAGTATCCCTTAAATAGCTTTGTGTACCTCAGTTAGAAATAATACTGCAATTTTTAAATGGAAAAACGTTGCAGAATTCTTAGACAGGCATGAAGATGAACAGTCTCCAGTGATATGTTTGTGCACTTTAAGCAGGTTTTGTTGTTATTATTTTGTAGCTTTATGTATGATATATGATTATTGACATTACATATTAAACATGTGAAGTTCAGATGAAAAATATCTGGGAGTCAACAAAGAAGAGTGAGACTCTGAAATCAAACTTAAGATAATCAAATGGACAAGGACATCTAAAAACCTCTCTCTCTCTCTCTCTCTCTCTCTCTCTCTCTCTCTCTCTCTCTCTCTCTCTCTCTCTCTCTCTCTCTCTCTCTCTCTCTTATTCTTGAAAAAAAGTCTCTCTCCTTTCTACTATCCTTATTGAAGGCCTACTATCTCATGCTCTTAAGCATATTTTCTTGGAAGCAACTGATCATAAGGCTATTACCATGTTCACTTCGATCCAAGATAGCCACAGGATAAGCAAATTAACAGCTTTTTACTAACTGCTATATTCAGAAATATTATCTGATTTCCTGAAATGGCAATACATGTCAAGGCAATTGTAAGAATTGTAAAATGGGTCTGAGAAAATCAAATTCACATCTCAGCTGAGTTGTGATTGTTTTCTGGCTAGAATAGAATACATTTTCCTCTTTCAAGCTAAAATATCACTATGTGGATATTTGTATAACATTTTCTACTCATTTTATAAACATCTGACTCAAATAAAATGTGCAGTTAGAAGAGTGGGAAAAAAATGGTACAAAATTAACAGGCTGATCCATCCACAGTATTTTTATACTAGCATGTTCTCCAACACAACATATGTGTTATTTCATAATAGCATCTCTCTTGTTTTCATCTTTGGTGCTGGCATATTTCAGTCCTTTGTTATTCAGTTTGGAGGCACTGCCAAAAGATCTTATCCAGTTAGAAATGCCAACAAACTCCGAGACAGATGGAATTAGGTGACAACAAAGATACAAATTTCTGTCTGTATCAGAACAGCTGTGATTTCAAAGGCTTGTGCACTACAGAAGCTTTGGTTTGTCTGCGTAGAAATCTATTGTAGATGTATAATGCAACATTATAGATGTATAGTGTAATTATACTGTTGCATCATGTAAGCACAGGAACTTTCAGTTGCATCGTATATGACAGTTGAATTGTGATTTCTAGAACTGAAAATGAATCCCAAACCTGAGGATCATTGGGAAGAAAAGAAAAGATCCTTTCTGCTGACATTGCCCACATGATTTCATTCTTCCTCAGAAATATCATAAATCTCCTTAAGGTCCTGTGTTTATTCTTCAGAACCTTTCATGACTGAGGATGGCAATGTTTTACAGAGAGAATGTGTTTGCGCTAGATTTAGTGAATCTCCATTGAAGTTGTTGTAATATTTGCCAGTGTAGCAAATCCAACAGGGAAGAAAAATCAAGGGGATCCAGGAGATCTGGGAAAGGGGGTGGGGTATGTAAAGATTTTATTTCAGTATTGAGAAAAACACTGTCCTTTCTTCAGCCGCTTACAGTTTTTCTGCTGTGCGTATCAAGAATAGATGCCACAAAAAGCTCTTGAAGCTCTGTGTTTGACCTTGGAAGGTAAGTGCATTAATCCACTGCACCACAGAGTCTTTCCTGCTCCTAATCCTCTTGCTGGGGAAGGACAATGTTGAAGGACAATATAATCATGTTGGCAAAGTCTGTAGTAATGCCTTATGACAAGCCCCATTTCTCTGGCGGCCTCTGCATTATATTAACTTTGTCTAGATATTACTGAACTTCTGGTAAAAAAAAAAAAGGAAAGCAATGGGAAGAAGAAAGGAAGATGAGCCTTTTTTGGCAATTATTCTTGGAAAATTAACTTTATGAATAAAATGGATCCATTTCCAAGTCTCATTCTGTGTATCTTTGTACAAAGTGTCTTCTCTGTTTTTTGATTGGGTAGAAAAATATATTAGCACAGGGTTACTATGCCAAACACTAGCCAATCAGCATCCAGATATTTTTTAACATGTGATCTATCTATCTATCTATCTATCTATCTATCTATCTATCTATCTATCTATCTATCTATCTATCTATCTATCTATCTATCTATCTATCTATCTATCTATCTATCTATCTAGGATTTCTATCTATCTATCTATCTATCTTCTATCTATATCATCTATCTATCATGCATCTATGTAATCTATATAGATGTAGATAAATATTGATATAGATAGATATAGAAATAGATATAGACTACAGACAGAGAATAGTGTCTCAGGCAGAAAGATAAAAAAACTGGAAAAGAATGCCTTGTTATCTTTCACAAGGCGGTATTTCTATCATCTATGTGATTTGATGGATCAACCGTAGTATGTTTTTGAATAAAAATCACTTGGACTGCAATATTATAAGGAATCCAATGTATTTGGCACATAAGAAGATATGTTTTGAATTTACCTACCATAGCTTAGTCTAGCATTCTTTTTCCACAATAGCTAATCATATGTCAGGCTAAAGCACCTTCTCAATCTTATTTTCTTGTCTAAGCAGTTACATTAAGTTAACTGCTGTCTCTATAATCTAGAGTTAACATATAACTAGTACCCATTAGGCATGTAAAAGAACTCTTCCCTGGAGTTTTGAAAGCATGAAATGGAGTGTTTCATCAGTACAGAGTCTATAGCAATCCAGACAGCAAAAGAGTCTGCTACAATTTGTCACTCTAAACCAGGGGTGTCAAACTCAGGGCCCGCAGGCCGGATCCGGCCTGTGGGGTGCTTAAATCTGGCCCGTGGGGCCAGCCTGGAAATAGCAAAAGGACTGGCCTGAGGTGCCTCTGGCAGCCAAAATGGGGGGGGGCTGTGCATGCCCCCCCATCCCATTTTGGCCTGCAGTGTGCTGCAGGAGACCATCCAGACTGAAAACGGGGCACAGGTTCAAATGCTGGCTATCACCTTGAAAGCCCTACATGGCATTGGGTCAGGTTATTTGTGGAACCACCTCTCCTTGATTGTATCTGCCTATTCCACCAGTTCCGATAGGTTGGCATGTTCCAGATCCCTTCCTTTAAATATTGACATATAGCAGGACCTGGGAAGCAGGCATTTTCTGTGCCTTTTCTGTTTCCATTCCCTGCCTGTTGAAACACCCATCCCCCTGGGATCTGAAGGCCCTCATTCTTTTTAGCCTTCCAGAAGGCCATAAAAACTGACTCCCTCCCCCCCCCCCAAAAAAAACCATTGAGATAAGAAGAGGCTGAAGACTGGGGAATATAGTTTATTATATTGGAGAGTGTTAGTTGGGGCACCAGGTTCTTGTTTACTGTTTAATTTTTTTTATTGTTATGAGACTCCAAGAGTTGTGGCCAATAAGATGGGTAACTATATAAGTCAAACAAACAAACCAATATAGAAATATAGTCTTATAATTTTATCAAATGTCTTTGAATTAAGCTGCTTTATGGCTTCAATTGTGGATATCCAATTTGGAATCTTTATATAATGATGTTTTTTAATATTCTGCCAAATTTGCAATAACGCGCTCCTGATCATATGTCTCTTAAAATATGTATGAGATTTATATTTCTCATCCCACATAAACGCATGCCATCCTAACTGGAGATCATGTCCCTCCAATATCAAAATTCTCTTGTTATTTAGATCCATCCCCACCTTAATCCATACTAATGCTGCTGCTTGGTAGTATAGTTGCCAATCTGGGAGCGCAAATCCTCCCCTTTCTTTGATATCCTGTAATAATTTCCATCTTATCCTGGGCTTTTTTCCCTTGCCAAATATATTTTGAAGTTATTTTGTTTAAATCATCAAAGAAGGATTTCCCAGGTTTTATCGGTGTTACTTGGAATAAAAATAATAACCTTGGTAAGACATTCATTTTAATTGAAGATATCCTCCCAATCAGTGATAATTGAAGATTTTTCAAATTTTCTAAATCTTTTTTCATTTGCACTAATATTCTATTATAATTATCTTCTTTTATTGATGAGCACTTTGCCGTAAGCCAAATTCCTAAATATTTTACTTTTTTGACCACCTGCATGTCTGGTTTTTCTTCTAGTTGTTTATCCTGTTTTTTGGTGAGATTTTTAGTTATCATTTTTGTTTTATTTTTATTAATTTTAAGTCCCGCCACTTCTCTAAATTTTTCTATTTTTTAAATTAATTTAGGTCCCGATTCAAGTGGCTCGAAAAATTTTGGAATGTGCTGAGATGGACAAATTAACAAAGGAAATAAAAGAAAAAGAAGAGTCCGAATACTACTTAGTATGGAATAAATTATATGAATGGTTGGAGGAGAGAAAGAAAAAGTAAAGGAGTGTATAGATAGGGGTAAGAAACGAGATTGTTGATATTTGAAGGATTATTATGAATGTTAAAGGTAAATTAGTATAGAAGAATTAAGAAATATAGACATATAGAATAAGTAAATTATAAAATGTAAATATAATATAAATGTGGATAATTACCGAAGCAAGCTTATTGTAAATATGGGGAAATTGAGCCCCCACTGTTTTGTTTGTTTTGTATGTGTTTGTGTTATATGTGTATTTAATAAAAAAAAAGAAAAAAAAGAAAAAAAGAAAAATAGTCAAAACATACATGGACAACTCCAGATTGGGGGGAAAAATGCCTAAAGGAGTAAGTTCCACTGCACTCTCTTTATGGCATATAATAGAATGTCTCTTATTTGATCAAAAAAATTTTTAGGAAAAACTTTGCTTATCTGTGTGTAAAGTATATTGATAGTCCACTGTAATCCTAGTAAAACTAACCTCTAGAAATAATTATGCAGTATTGAAACAAGTAGGCCCCTTGTCGTACATAACTCTCCATAGTTTTGGATCTGAAAACCAGAAGATATTTATTCCATCTCTATCTATATATAATCTTCCCATATAACAATATATTTCTGCTAATGCACTGGTACCTTAGCAGTTCCTCCCAGCAAAAGGAGGAAAAGATCACCTTCCTAGATACATTGAATTCATTAGGAGAGACAATGGGGAGGAAGAAAGAAAAGACAGAAATGTTTAAAGAAGTTTCATGTAAAATGCATGAGAAGGAAACCTAGGCCCATGCAGGATAGCTTAGATTCAGCACTTTTGGAAACTCCTGCTTTATCAGTGTGGAGAAAACTGTATTATGTTCAGTAACTACAGATAGAAGCTCTTGCCAAAATACACACAATAAACATTTAGTTGTATTTTTCATGTGAAGACACACATAAAAATGCATAATAAAAACCAGAAGGCTGGTATAAATATCAAAAAAGCCACCTTCCAATGTGAAATGAGAGTACTTCAGTTGAGTGCTTTTGGCTCGGGCTTGTCAAATTTGTAGGCATTATTTGCTAACCAAAACCATAGCAAAGCTAACAATCCACCCTCTCTGATTTTCTGAAAAATAAATATTGTTTCCTACACACCCCTATAGCTGTGGCAAGGCGCAGCTGAATTCGCTTAGGAACTGGCATGTCATTAATCATTTTAAAAATGGATTGTTCAACCTCACAGATTTCTGCTGAGGCATGCACTCAGTTTAGAACATTCATTCGCCCACCTTTATCTAGGGGAACTTCCAATTTCTTGATTTGGACAAGCTGTTTTAATATCTCATAAGACAGGCTTTAGGGGTTTCAAAATCATGCAAAGGATTTTCAAAACTATGCAAATCCTATGAATACTAATATTCCCTAAATTGGGAAATCTGGATTTGGATTACAAATTCTCCATCTCATAATGCCTTGATGTATTTCAAGGATACCATTCTTGCCATAAAACTATCAAAATATGTTTAGAATACACAGAGCAAAATGACCATGTCAGTTTTGCATCTGTCTAGATTGCAGTCATTAGATCTGGAATTTAAAGCTAGCAGCCAATGTTTAAACATTGATTACTTTCGGAGCTTTTAATGAAACTGTCACGGTATGATGCAGTTGCTAATTTTTTTAAACAAAATCACAATCTGATTTACAGAAGACTTACTTTCAGGAGTGCCCAAAATCAAACAAAGGTGTGTATGTGTGTGTGTGTGTGTGTGTGTATATATATCTCCCATGAATGTGGCCTTTGAAATAATAAAAAAATACAATCATTGCTAAGAAAAAATTGATGTTAAAAAGAACTTTTACGAGACCCAGCATTTGAGAAAATCTGAAAGGAAACTGGAAGAATGTTGCAGCATTCTCCATCTTCCTTTGAATATCAGCTGTTCCCTGTATTGCAATAATACTTTTATTGATCTTACTATTGATAAGCTAGTCCTACTATTAGACAAAATGGGTTAATTGCCCTAGATGAAAGATGCTGGATATTGACAGTGATGTTAGGAGAGAATTATCTGACTTATATCTCCTAGGCAAAGATACCCATTCAGGTGCAAGAATGATGTAGATCACTGATAGCCAATATTGAGTCCCTGTCCAGTCCAGGTTTGGAAATGAATGTGTGGGGGAGGGATGTTAATTTGCTTCACATATTGGGCAGCAAAAATACTTGGCTCACCCCACTACTTCAGTTTGTCCTACTTAAGAGTTGCTCTTTCAACTGTGAGATGATCCATGAAGGATTTATCCATTATTCTTCAATATGGCTCCTGGAACTGATCCAACTTTCTCTTGAGATTCAGCAACAGCCAACCCAACTACATTGCTGTGCAACTTGCCATTTCTTCCCTCTTTTCCTGAAACTCCAGGACCAGAGGGAACATTGCCTTTGATTGCTGCAGACACTATAAGCACTCATTCAGCAGCTTTGCTTCCATCTATTCAACTGAACATTCTTTTTTCAGTGATTAGGTGGGCATCTGTGTTTGAGTAGCTAAGTTTGATTACTGCAAAGTGTCATTGATTTCCACAATCTGTGTGGAGTTTTACATTAATGTAGGAAAAACATAGTCAATAGGTAACATTATTTGTTTATTTGTTTATTTATTATTGATAATCTGCCTTTATTTTTTTACAAATAAGTCAAGGTGTGAACATATTCAACATATCTTCCTCCTCCTCTTTCCCCACAACAACCCTGTGAGGTGAGTTTGGCTGAGATACAGTGACTACCCAAGGTCACCAAACTGGCTTTCATGCTAGGGCAGGACTAGAATCAGAGGTGGGTTCCTCCCGGTTCAGACCGGATTGCCCAAACCGGTAGCGACCCGCTGGTGACGTCACTGAACTGGATCGGTCGGTGCTGGTCCGTGGGCGCCGCCATCCTTTTTTTTGAATTTTTTACTTTTTGGAAGTTTTTTCCTGTTCTGCTGCTCGAAAGTGGGTCCTCCCTTCCGCCCCCGGGTTTATACTGACCTTTATTCCTTCTTCCGAAGCCCAGCTGATCAGCTCCTCAGCTGTGCTTCGGGCTGATTTTCAACTACTGAGTATGCACTGAAGCAAAATTGCATGAGGAGACGCGCGCATGCATGCGAGCGGAGCAAGCGCGGGTGTGCAAAATGTGTACTTCCATCATGATGCGAACTGGTGGGGAAGGTAAGTAGAACCCACCCCTGACTAGAATTCATAATCTCCTAGTTTCTAACCTTGTGCCTTAACCACTAGTCAAAGCTGTCTCATTTCATTATTTAGTATATTGTAAAAGCCAATGGAATTGAAATTGTTTTTTAATGTGGTAATTTTATTTTCCCTTTGCTTCAGGAAGGAACGTCAACCTTCTCAAAGCTGATGCTGTCCAAATTTATTATGGCCGCAATAATGCTTGTTTGGGTTGCTGAGAATTGTGACATCAACACAACTAGAAAGTATTGTGTGGTATTTGTCTTTCATTTTATTAAACTCTAATTAAAATCTTGAGAGCAAAGAGGTACCACCCCCTTCGTGTCTAGATGGAATCTAGATTCAAATCTCCCAGTCCTAATTTTGACAATCTAATTAACACTGTCCCAATTTGAGAGGGTAATTTACATTTAAAAAATAAAACAACCCCTCCCCCTTTTCCACAAATACATGAATTATACTGTACAGATAAACATTTCCTTAATATTCAGCTTCAATTTGGGAAAATCTCCACTTGCTGAAGATTTTTTCCTCTATCAGCCAGAAGAATCTAGACATAAAAGAAAAGTTGAAAAAGATATATTCTTAGTATACATTAGAAATATTTTGCTGATACGTTGTCTAGCCTCTGCAATGTCTTTGTCAGTCCCATAGTTGAAATTAGCAAGATTAAGCTTTATCTGTGGTAGGAAAACTACTCTTGTCAAATTTCTGCCTACATACATCTATTAAAGGATACATGTACAATCTCTGTAGGCAGAAGTGATAGTGTAAACAAATCACCAGTGGCTGATTGTTATGTGTTCTGTGGGACTAGAATCTAAAGCCTATTCAATTATTATGTTTAAAATCACTTTCTTTATATTTTAGGACTGGCTCTGTCTCATTTTGAGCTGTCATATAGAGCTACCAAATCTGGGCACAAAATTTAGATGATCACTTGCTGCTGTTCCAAATATTTTTCAGCCCACTTCTGATAGCCTCAATTTTCCTCCAGACCATTAATAGAAAGAGAAAACCAATCAGCATTCCACAACCTCTCAAATGCTATAATGTGCAACTCTAGAAACTTCTGGATCCTGCTAGAATGTCACCCTGGCTCATTAGTTAGAATGTTCCATTTTCTGGGTCTTCAAAGGTCACATCTTGGAAATTCTTTGCTGTTCCAAAAGATAGATTTTCTTCCCTACAAAGGTATAGCTAGTGAGGGCATGCATTTTCATCTCTTAGAGAGTTTATGAAGCTGGCTGGTAGAAGCTGTCACTTTGCAATGCTGTTAATGAGTGGGGCTGCTCCTTTCCAACCCCTTTTTACATTGTAGGCTGAAAAGTCACCTCTGTGGCTATTTAAAACACTGTTAATCTTTCCAATGTGTTTGTAATTGGCGTAAATTGCCCCTTGGGTTTAGCAGAGAAAGGTACAAAGGCCCTTCTTTTTTCTGTCAAAGTTGCCTATTTTAAATTTAGATCTCAATTAATAGGCTGTTTTTCATCTTTGGAAGGTCAAGTCAATGATTGTTCTTCTTTAACAAGCCCTTGGATCAAAGTGGGGTAGTTTTGTAATGATACCACCTTTTCATGCTCTGATCAATGTGATACAAAAGCAAAGCAAGCATTTTTCATACAGGTGGATGTACTTATAAACAAGAAATTGAGCATATCATTCACTCTATCTATCCTGTCTTCCATGCTATCCTATGCAAGTTCTGTTTCTGCATTGCGCATGACAAATCACACAATGAATCCACAATTAAAGGAGATAAAGTGGATGGTTTGTTGCTACCGTGTTTCCCCGAAAATAAGACAGGGCCTCATATTTTTTGAACCCCGAAATATGGCCTTGGCCTTATTATTGGGGGGGCTTATTATTTTAGGGGTGCAGTAGGCAGCGAGCATGGGACTGGATGTCCCATCGCCGCCGCCTCCCCTCCCTGTTCTTGGCGCCGGCCGAGCAACTGGCCTGCCGCCACCGCCTCGTGGAGCAGGACTCTGCAAGGCTTGTTGTGCCGTTGCATGCACGAACTGCAGGACTGCCGCGAGCTTCATCATACCGGCACAGCTGGGGTCCTGCTGCCATTCATGCATGCAACAGCACAACAAGCCTTGCAGAGTCCTGCTGCACGAGGCAGCGGCGGTGGCGTGACGAGTCTCACAGAGACTCATTTCTGGCAGGTGGGACATGTTGGGCCATGAGACGCGCATCCTACCTGACACTTGTAGCTCCATCACGTTCCTCGGCGTTGTGTCCAGAGAAGCCCATTGTAAAAGAAAACTTCTCACGAGTTCAATCAAACTTCTCGAACTCGCGAGAAGTTTTCTTTTACAATTGGGCTTCTCTGGACACAACACTGAGGAACGTGACGGAGCTACAAATGTCAGGTAGGACGCGTGTCTCACAGTGGGGTGCAATTTGGGGGTGGCAGGTCGGGCGGGGAGGGCCGTGAGATGCGAGTCCTACCTGGGACTTGTAGCTCCGTCGCGTTCCTCAGTGTTGTGTCCACTGACCCTCCCCCGCCTCCAGCTCTCGAGCAAAGCAGGAGGGGGAAGAAACTCTCACGGGCTGCCTGAGGAAGCCGAGCTGACAGTCAAACTTCTAGCCGGGCTCAGCGGCAGAAGCAGCCGGGCACGCGCTTCCTTGTCTCTTCCAACCTCTCTCTCTTGGCGGGGGGGTGGGGAAGAGTGCACGTAAGACACAGCACCAGGAGAAGGAAACTTTTGGCTGCATGCTGGATGCAAGAAATCTTTCTCCCCTTTCGGTCCAAGAGGCTGCAAAGGCGCGATGAGTGGGTGCAGCCAAAAGGTTCCTTGTCCCTGGTGCTGTGTCTTACATGCACTCTTCTCCCCCCCCACCAAGAGAGAGAGGGGGGCGTGTTTGGAAGAGACAAGGAAGCGCGTGCCCAGCTGCTTCTGCCGCTGAGCCCAGCTAGAAGTTTGGCTGTCAGCTCGCCTTCCTCAGGCAGCCCGCGAGAGTTTCTTCCCCCTCCCGCTTTGCTCGAGAGCCGGAGGCGGGGGAGGGTCAGTGGACACAACACCAAGGAATGCAACGGAGCTACAAGTCCCAGGTAGGATGCGCGTCTCACAGTGGTGCGCAATTTGGGGGTGGCAGGTGAGGTGGGACGGGCTGGGCCGCAAGACGCGCATCTTACCTGGGACTTGTAGCTCTGTCACGTTCCTCGGAGAGTGAGAGAGAGCAAGCGAGATGCAAGTGCGCCAGGTGGCTGTTCCTGCGGGGGGTTCCCACGCACCGCCCTCACCTGCATCCCCATGTGAAGGATGTGGGGAGGGCAGGTGGAGGATGAGTGTCCCGAGCCGGCGAGCGAGCGAGGAAGGCGTGGGCGGGAGGCAGAGCCGAAGGGGCGGCGAGGCCGACCCACGGCCCAGCGCTCTCTAGCTGACTGCATGGCTCTGCAACGTCAGTAGCCGCAGAGGCACAAGCAGTGAGTGCTTGAGAGTCGCGGCGCACCAGCACCTCTGCTGCGAGGAAGAGGAGGGGAGCCTCGATCCCTGCCTCACGGCCTCATCGCCTGCAGGAGCGTGTTTCAAAACGCTGCCGTAGGCAGAGCCCAGAGGAGCCAAGCCAGTCCCGCGGGATGTGCATGCACCCACCTCTCACTTGTTCTCTCTCTCTCTCCCAGCCAAAAGAGTGCCTGCCGCAAAAAGAGCGGCTCCCGGCTGGGAGAGAACGAGAGCAAGCGAGAGGTGGGTGCACGCACACCCCGCGGGACTGGCTCGGCCCCTCTGGGCCCTGCCTATGGCAGCGGTTTGAAATGCGCC
>QLTV01002140.1:552615-574668 GCA_003457575.1 Thermophis baileyi
GAACATAATGAAGTGGCAACTTCAAATCTCAATCAACAAATGCTCAGTCTTACACATTGGCAAAAATAATCAGAACACAAAATACAAACGAGATGATCACGACTGTGTTGACAATCCTCACCCAGTTAAGGACCTTGGAGTACTCATCTCTAATGATCTAAGTGCCAGAGCCCACTGCAACAGCATAGCTAAGAAGGCATTAAGAGTGGTTAACCTAATCTTGCGTAGCTTCTTCTCTGGTAACATTGTCCTCTTAACCAGAGCATACAAAACATTTGCTAGACCAATTCTTGAATACAGCTCATCTGTCTGGAACCCACACTACATATCAGACATTAACACAATTGAGAATGTCCAGAGATATTTCACAAGAAGAGTATTACATTCCTCTGTTCGCAACAGAATACCTTATGAAACCAGACTTGAAATTTTGGGACTTGAAAATTTAGAACTACGCTGCCTTCGATCTGACCTAAGTGTAGCTCACAAAATTATCTGCCACAATGTCCTACCTTCAGCTTCAACCGAAACAATACACGACCTCACAATACATACAAACTTAATGTAAACTGATCCAAACTTGATTGCAAAAAATTCGACTTCAACAACAGAGTAGTCAATGCCTGGAATACATTACCTGATCCAGTTGTTATTTCCCCAAACCCCAAAAACTTTAACCTTAGATTATCAACAATCGACCTCACCCCATTCCTAAGAGGTCTGTAAGGGGCGTGCATAAACGCACAATCGTGCCTACCATCCCTGTCCTAATGTACCCATATATTCATACTTCTTGTACTCATAATCATTCTTGTACTATTATATATATATATATACAATCATGTTTATACTTTGTCTATACTTTGCTTGTAATCATATATGCTTTGCAAATAAATAAATTAAATTAAAATTAAAATCTTGGTGACTACATGGACTTAACCATGCAGTTTTACTGTGGCAACAATATAGAAATACTTTGTTATTGCCATAATCCTGGCTGCTTTTCCACTTCCCAGGTTAGCCTAATCATCTCTGTTTTTGTCCTAATATTTTTCCATCCAATTACTAACCAAATCCAAGCTTGCTTACTTTGCAAAATATATAGAGAGAAGTGTGCATGCTCTCTTTTTTCTCTTTCATACACACATTTTTTAAGTTTGTACAGCAATTCTTAAGACAGATCTACATGTCAGCATCCAATGTAGGAGGATTGAAAAATGATTTCTAGCACTTTACGTTACAGTTACCACAGTCAGATATATTCTTTTGTCTTCCTTGGAGAAAACAAAAAAGGATTGTATTTTGCTCTTTGCAAGGATGACTGTCTCTCCTCTCAACCTAAGACACTTCTGCCTTGGAATTCAGTATCCCAGCAGGGAGAGATTGAAAAGATCTAAGAGGCCCAGGGCAGTTGAGGGCTATTGACTGGTCTCTAAAAGCTGGTGGAAGGACTGTCTTGTTGGGCCCCAGGCAGCCAATCAATGCTAATTCCCTGCTGATCCTTGCAACTGCTGGCCTGTTGCTCATGTAAGAGTGCTGTCCCACTGAGCAATGATTTGTGAGATATAATTGGCTTAATGCTTGGCTTGGTCGTTTAGTGTTACTAAATGACATAACATCAGCTGCCTTCTAGCTTCACTAGGAATAGATCGCAGCAGGCAAGTGAAATTTAGGGCAAATTGTTAAGTTTTCTTGGAAAGGACAAAGAAAGGCATTTTGAAGCCACTGAGATTTCAGTTGACAATTTCTATCTTGAATGAGTGATAGCCAAGTGCTCATGATCATCTTCAGTTCATTAAAATCTTTTCTGTACATATGCTATGCAGTACAGATATGTCTTTTCAATATTCAGACCTAATGTTTTCCCACATATAATAAGTAGACAAGTGTGGGAAGCTCCCCCCCCACTAGAAAAATGAAATATTTTGGGGAATATTAAAAAGACAGGATAGAATATTTCCCCTAAAGGAGAAATGGAAAAATCTTAAGGGAGGCACAAACCAGCCCCAGTTTCCCTGTCTCAAGCAGAAACTGAGGAGGCCAGCTTTTAGAAATGCAGAGTTGGTAATCCATTCAGAAAGACTGGGTCAAGACAAAAACCCAGATAAGCAACAAATAAAAGGTTATCAAAATTAGCTCAGACGAACACCTAGGACAAATGAACCAGTGTCAGAATATTTGACTAATGTGAAAAGAATATATTTTTTAAATCTTTCAGAATTATTTGCCCATAAATATTAATGCACAGCATAAGTATATATGGGTTCAGAAATCAACTATTACAATCCTGTTATTCTCTGAATGTAATAGTATTTTCCATCAGTTCAAAATGTTCATGGTTAATATAAAATACAAGAGAACCCCCCCCCACACACATTCTAATAACTATTCTTAAGTATATAATTTATATCCTGCCTATTGTTGGTATAGATTGCATTTCTTCTCCCAGAAACCTGTGAGGTAAATTGGGCTGAGAAAGAGTGAACGGCCCAAAGTGACCCAGTGGCCTTCTGGAACAGAGACAAGTTGAACCTGAGATCTGTTCTCCTGATCTGGAGTATTTGGCAGTGAAATGCCGCCCCTTTTATCTGCCTTGTGAGTTTAATATTGTAATAATAACTGCAGTATATATACCTCCTGATGCTAATACGACCATAGCCATGAGTCACCTGTTAACTGCTATTAGCAAACAGCAACAGGCCTACCCGGATGGAGTGCTGGTGGCTGCAGGTGATTTCAATCAAGCTAATTTAAAGACTGTCCTCCCTAAGTTCTATCAGTATGTAGACTGTCCCACTAGAGGGAAAAATACCTTGGATCAGGTATATAGTAACATCATGCATGGACACAGGACTATGCCTTTACCCCACCTGGGACAGTCAGATCATATATCTCTGTTCTTGATCCCATCATACAGACCTCTTGTCAAGAGAATTAGACCATCGGTTAGAGAAATACAAGTGTGGCCAGTGGGTGCATCGGAGCAACTTCAAGATTGCTTTGGGAGCACTGATTGGGCACTGTTTGAGGACGACAATATTGATACTTATACTTCAACAGTACTGTTTTATATCAAAAGCTGTATTGATGTTGTCATTACAACCAGACAAGTACGGGTGTTCTCTAACAATAAGCCCTGGATAAATAGAGAAGTGTGTCTTTTATTAAGAGCTAGAAATGCTGCTTTCCATTCTGGTCATGCGCTACAGTATAGCGAGGCAAGAGCTAAATTGAAAAAGGGTATCAGGGATGCTAAAGCTACGTACAGACGGAGGATTTAACATCTTTTTGAGAACTCGGACTCTTGTCGGGTATGGCAAGGCCTGCGACAAATCATGGGGCAAAGCAATAAAAATAGTTTGCCTAGCAGTAGTGATTCTTTGGCTGAGCAGCTAAATCAATTATTCAGCCATTTTGAGGTGGAAATAGGAACGACCACCACTCCAGCATTCACCACTGATAGTACATCACTAACATCTACCATTGATAGACAACCACTTCTACTGCAGATCTCTGATGTGAGACGCGCTTTCCAGAATGTTAATATCCGGAAGGCAGCTGGGCCTGATGGAATCATGGGACGAGTTGTTAGGGACTGTGCTGCAGAGCTAGCTGGAGTGTTCACGGATATTTTCAATCTATCCCTGTCGCAGTGCTCTATCCCTACCTGCCTGAAGACATCCATTATAGTGCCAGTCCCCAAGCAGACAGTAGTGGTATCTCTTAATGATTATAGACCAGTAGCTTTGACATCTGCTGTCATGAAATGTTTTGAGAGACTGGTGTTGAACTATATTAAGGCTAGTCTTCCATCTACTTTGGACCCATACCAATTTGCATATAGGAGTAATAGATCAACTGACGATGCTATGTCTATTGTTGTCCATACTGTATTGAATCATTTGGAACAACAGGGAACATATGTAAGGCTCTTATTTGTGGATTATAGCTCTGCCTTTAACACCATTCTACCCAACAGGTTGTTTCTTAAAATGTCCAATTTGGGTATAAATCAGAGGATTTGTTTGTGGATAAAGGATTTTCTGACAGATAGGCCACGGTCAGTAAGGATGGGATCTCATCATTCTTCTACTCTGATATTAAGCACAGGAGCCTCCCAGGGTTGTGTGCTAAGCCCTTTCCTTTATTCCTTGTATACACATGACTTGCGCCCCATAGTATAACACCAACACAATTATTAAATTTGCAGATGACACGACAGTGGTGGGGCTCATTAATGAGAACAATGAGGCGGCTTATAGAAAGGAACTACAAGGGCTGATATTGTGGTGTAAAGAAAATAATCTTACACTTAACACCAAAAATACTAAAGAACTTATAATTGACTTCAGGAGGAAGAGAGATGTACATTTACCATTGCACTTAAATGGCAAGGAGGTGGAGAGGGTTGGTAGTTTTAAACTTCTGGGCATTTATATCTCGGAGGACCTCTCATGGACTATGAATGTTAACATGCTTGTGAAGAAGGCACAGAAGAGGCTGTACTTCCTGAGAATGCTCAGGAAGATAAATCTATCTCAGCATCTACTGATGTCCTACTATCGCAGCACCATTGAGAGTGTCCTGACATATGGCATTCTTGCATGGCATGGGAGCAGCTCTGCAGCAGATAAAAAAGCTCTACAGAGAATCATTAAAACTGCCCAGAATATCATCGGGCTCCAGCTACCAGCCCTGGATGATATCTTCTCATCTCGCTGTTTGAAGTAGTTGCACAACATTCTCAGAGATTCTTCCCATCCTGCTTACAATCTTTTTGGACTGTTGCCTTCTGGCAGAAGATACAGAACAATTAAAACTCGGACCACACGTTTTCTGAATAGTTTTCATCCCAGAGCTATAATTGCACTCAACAATGAACTAAAGGGCCACCATCAGTGAGCTGTTGGACAGCATTACTTGGTCTGTTGTGTGGATGTTTGGGTGGTTCAGGGTGGGGAATTTGTGGTGGGTGGGGGCGTGTTTTGGGATTGTTATGTGTGTTGGGCCTGGTCTTTGGGCGTTATGTGAATTTTGTTGTATGGGTATACTGTGTATATACGTACAATGACAATAAAGTATTTATTTATTTAATTTATTTCTAGTGCACTGTTTCTCAACCTTGGCATGGACATACTGACTGGGGAGTTTTGGGAGTTAATGTCCACACATCATATTGTATGTGCAGCACTTTAACCACTGTACCCTGTTGTCTCTCCATGCTTGTACAAAATGTTATATAGGATAATAAAATGTTGGACATCATGCAGTGAGAACAAACAGTAGAACAGCTTATGGGTCTCCATCACTGGAGGTTTTTAAGAAGAGATTGGACAGCCATTTATCCAGAATGGTGTAGGGTCTCCTGCTTGAGGAGAGATTGAACTAGAAGACCTCCTAGGTTTCTTCCAACTTTGTTATTCTGTATTCTATTCTATATTCTGCAGTGCTTTCAAAAAATTGGAGCAGTCATTTTCTAGTAGAGCTTGTGTGCTCTAAAACAAAATTTACCATCATTTAAAGACATTGCATCATTTGATACATATAATCTGGTAATAAATAATTGTCATAAAACATATCCACTCACTAAATATTTTCTATATTCTTATGGCCTAAAAGCAAATTAGAAAGTTGATTAATTGAATACTGCCATGCACATGACAAATCTTTAATTTTGATATACACTACTACTGCTTTGTTTGTTTATTATATTTATGTGCCCACTAATTCCACATGGACTCACAGCAATTTATGCATATCCATAAAACCACTGAACATTCCATTATATACTGTAAACACTACTGCTTCATTTGAAACTGGGACAAACCCATAGCTAAAGAAAAAAGACAGAAAGAAAATGTTTTCTTGCTCTCTCCAAGTCTGTTTTCTATTTCTATTTATAGTCCTCACACAGTACATTAAAAAAGCTTTAGTAGGCTTTTTTAATTCCTAGCTTTTTATTCCTAGCTTTTTATTCCTACCTTTCTACTTAATCATTGCTGTTGGTTGATTAAACCAGGGTAGGTAGGGCAAGGGGAGGACGAGAGCTGCAGAAAGATGCCAGAGGCTGCTTCTTCTGGACTTAACATTAATTTGTTTAAAATATTTTTATATTATTGCATAGCAAATGTTCTATTAAATACATAAAAAACAGTAAGATACAACATCTAAGCACTAAATGCAGTGCAAAACTAAAATAATCGTATAAAATAACATGAAGGATCTATTCTAAGCCAGGGGTGTCAAACTCGCGGCGTCACGATGGCGTCACATGACTTATCATGACTTTTTCCCCCTTCGCTAAACCGGGTGTGGGTGTGGCCAGCGTGTGACGCATGCGGCCCACGAGCTGCGAGTTTGACAGCCCTGATCTAAGCAAACACAAAAAATGCTTGAAAGGTATGAGAATATTAAGATTTTATTTGTTTACTTGGTGGGCAGGTATACACACACAAAATCACAATTGAGTCACTGAATAAACCTGTATAAGAAGAAATTCCATAACTAGAACATCATCATCAAAAAGATCTTCCTGCAAGGAAGTATATGTTTAATATCATGGCAACCTACACAGGACCTCAGAAAATGGTTCTGTGGGCTAGATATTGAGGTGAAGATGATTTTTCAGGTAATTTTACCAAAGTCAGACTAGAGGGCAGCATTAATATGAATCTCACCTAGCATAATTGTGTTGGCTAGTCCCAGCAATCTTGCTATTATTTTAAAGCAGCTGTAAATAAGTGATTGTGCTGAAGATGCTTTGGCCTGTTACATTAATTGTAAGTTAAGACATTTAAATTGAATTAATGCAGGCATACTTATATTCTTGCTACAAGCAACAACATTATTTAGAATAACTTCAATGGTTGAGAACTACTGTAATCTGTGAACATACTAAGATTCTTTCTGTGTTGTTCAAACATGCCTCTGTGCCATCTCTCATAGTTAGCTTACTCTCTCCCTTCTAATTTTTAAGGCCAAGACTAACTCTGTTTTGTATCACTATAAGGATCACCTAGTAATTGTCAAGCAGCAATTTAAATTCTGTGGGTGCTCAATTGTTCAAGACTGGCCCAGAAAATTGAATAAAAGCTTAGTTCCCACAAGTAATGCTTATTCATAGGAAAGTTAAAAACTATTAAAGAAGATAAGCTAACAATATTTCCTGAATGCAAAATTAGTATTCTTCTTTTACTTCCACCTTTGTTAAAGGACTTCCAGTGTTATCAGCTTGATGATTGCTTACAATTAAATATTATTTGTATGCCTACAAGGATGTGCTTAGCTTTGTTTCATGGCAACAATTCTTTAGCATATCCTAAAAGACAAAATGCTGGGGGGAAATTGGGGGGGGGAATCTAAGGCTAAAGATAACCTTACAGGCAATGCACGATGTAGGTCATTCATATGCATGGTATTATTTTTAAAGACCACTAAGACACTATAGCTAGGAGAAGGAAATGGCATAATGACATTACTAAAAGTTCACAATGTAAAATATTCTGTCACATTCAATGCCAACAAGAAAGACAGAAAGGCCAAATCAGACTAATCAGCTTTCCCCAACCAGATGCTGTCCAGATGAGTTTGGACTAAAACCTCCATCACCCCCAGCCAGCTGTCTTGAGTTTTACAAGAATTTCAGTATTAGTCTTTGTCTTGTGGAAATTACAGTATCATACAGGTGTGGGTTCTAAATTTTTTTTACTACTGGTTCTGTGGGCGTGGCTTATTTTGTGGGTGTGGCTTGATGGTCATGTGACAGTGGGTGTGGCTTGATGGTCATGTGGCTGGGCGGGTGTGGCTTCGTGGTCATGTGACTCGGCGGGTGAGGCTTGGTCATGTGACTGGGTGGGCATGGCCAACTCAATGTCATTTACGTCAAGGGGTGCCTCGCCTAGCCCCTTCCCTCTCAGCCATTCCTTGTCACACCCAGCCTCAATGTATCTATAGTTCTGTAAAAATGTTGTTCACTTTTTTTCAACTTTATTATCTACATACTATAGATGTACTTTCATGGACCACTGAAAGGAGGAAATGGCTCACATGCTTTGCCCAAGAGTGTGATAGGCAACAGGCTTTAAGGGGCTACCAGAAAGAAGGGGGGGGCAATGTATTTTCCAAAGCACCAGAAGGCAAAACAAGAAGCAATGGATGGAAACTGAACAAAGAGAGAAGCAACCTAAAACTAAGCAGAAACTTCCTGACAGTGAGCACCAATATAGGTGCAGAAATATTTCAGTCATAATTTCACATATAAAATAGCTATTCGTGTAATAAAACCTGCATATTGTTCAAAACAGTAATTAGTATTATAGCTGATGTTTGACAGCAAGCCTAAAAGTCAAAGATCACAAGAGTATCCCTGAAAAATATATGGTAGCCCTGGGCAAAAGAAAGGCAGTAAAATCAGGGACAGTG
Organism: Thermophis baileyi; assembly: GCA_003457575.1. Lineage (NCBI taxonomy): Eukaryota > Metazoa > Chordata > Lepidosauria > Squamata > Dipsadidae > Thermophis > Thermophis baileyi. The sequence goes on from QLTV01002140.1 coordinate 561,037, forward strand.
TAAAATATTAACACATGATAAATAATAAAAATATAAAAAATAATAGCACAGAGGTGTTTCTCTCTCTCTCTCTCTCTCTCTCTCTCTCTCTCTCTCTCTCTCACACACACACACACACACACACACACACACACACACACCTGGTCTGGGACAAACTGGTCTGGTGAGCACCAGAGCAGCAGCAGTGGGAGAAGGAAGAAAGCGGCGCGTCCGTGGGATCCAAGGCAGATGTGGGCGGCAGTCACCCAAAAGCCCTGCGGAAGCCAAGCGCGCCAGGCCCAAAATGCGAGCCTTGCTGAGCTGCACGGATATGCGACCTGCCCAGTTGCATGGCCCTTCAATCCGAGTCAGAGCACACCGAGCTGTGCAGGGCAGGCAGCAAGCATGCTGCCCTGGAAGCGGAGAGGCCTCTGGCTAAGCGCATCCGCACTCAGGCTTTGGCTGCGATCCCACGGCATGGTTGGATCTGGAGCAGATCGAGCAAGGGGCTGGGTGGCTCCCGCCACGCTTTGGTGCACACCTCTCCTTGCAATGGAGCAAAGAGAGCTCCAGTTCCCTGGCCGCCTCCCGCCCGCCCCTTCCTGCCCGCTGGCTGCCACCCACCGGTGAGCAGCAATGCAGGGCTGGGCCAACCCAGCAAGGAGCCGCACAGCCTGGCCGCTGCGCCAAGCCCGACCCTCCGCAACACAGGAGAGGGCAGCGGCAGAAGAACTGGGAAGCGGCAGGAGAGGACAGTGGCGGCGGGGAGGGCACTTTGGGAGACGCTGGCTGGGGGCAGGAGGGGACAGCCAGCCCGGAAAGCTTTTAACCACCATGTGAAGGTTGCCGGGCTGCCCTCTCCCCCCCATTGCCGCAGCCTTTGGGAGACGCTGGCCAGGGGCAGGAGGGGTCAGCTGGCCGGAAAGCTTTTAACCACTGTGTGAAGATTGCCGGGCTGCCTCTCCCCCCCCCATCCCCGCAGCCTTCAGGAGACGCTGGCCAGGGGCAGGAGGGGACAGCCAGCTCAGAAAGCTTTTAACCACTGTGTGAAGGTTGCCAGGCTGCCCTCTCCCCCCATCCCTGCAGCCTTCAGGAGACGCTGGCCAGTGGCGGGATGGAACAGCCTGCCTAGAAAGCTTTTAACCACCATGCGAAGGTTGCTGGGCTGCCCGCTCTCCCCATCCCCACAGCCTTTGGGAGATGCTGGCCAGGGGCAGCATCTGGACAGCCAGCCCGGAAAGCTTTTAACCACTGCGTGAAGGTTGCTGGGCTGCCCTCTACCCCCTCCTGTCCCCACAGCCTTCAGGAGATGCTGGCCCGGCGGGGAGTGGGGTAGGCTAGCACAAATGCTTACCTGTGAGTAGGCAGGAGGAGGCAGTTCTGTGGATGCACGTGGCGAAGGCGAGGCAGGGCGAGCATCGGGCGGGGCGAGTGAGCATCAGGCGGGGTGAATGAGCGTCGGGCGGGGCGGGCGGGTGAGCAAGCAAGCAGTGACGTGGGAGGAACCGGTTCGAGGGCATGGCCAGCCAGCCATTGCTACTGGATCGGCGAACCAGGCCCAATTACCGCTAACGGTTCTCCCGAACAGGTCCGAATTCGTAGCAACCCACCTCTGGTATTATACCATGGTGAGCCATGGTGGTGTGGTGGTTAGAATGCAGTACTGCAGGCTAAGTCACTGCTCACTCCAGGAATTCGATTCTGAGTGGCTCAAGGTTGACTCAGCTTTCCATCCTTCCGAAGTTGGTAAAATGAGGACCCAGATTGTTAGGGGCAATGTGCTGACTTTGTAAACTGCTTAGAGCGGGCTGTAAAGCACTGTGGTATATAAGTATAAGTGATATTGCTATACAAGCAGAAGTTTCCAAGCCTTCTGAACAATAATCAGACATTCAAGTTTTTAAAAGAATTAAAACAGTTGACTCAGTAAAAAACAGGAACACTAATTATTCTGTTAGAAAATATCATAATAACAGCCTAATATGTACCTTAAAGAATAGCAGAGTCATACTTCCATAAGTAATAAATAGATTTGTAGTATTTTTACAGCTAACAAATGTATTATGTCTGTAAGTTCTCATGTTCTGGTAATGTTGTATCCATGAAAAGTTGTACAAAGATGTCAGATAGATATACACAGAGATATGGAAACATAGCATATTAGTCCTTTCTTTGTAATTTAAATATTAAGTATGGAACGGACCCTTCCTTAGCCCAGCTACCTGTATATCCCTCAAAAGAAACAGGGAAGAGGCCAGTATGAATGCCTAGAAACAAAATGAGATTCCAGCTTATTCCAAGGTGGATGATGATGATGATGAGCAAATGGTATTCATCACAAAGGTTTGAAAGATATACTTAAGTTTCTATGTAAGGGGATTATTCAAATACTCTTACCATTACATATGAGATAAGAGGGGCAAGAAGAAAATAATAGACAAAGAAATATCTTAGAAAATATGATGACTTAAGAGAGAAGACAAGTAGTAGGGGTGTGTAGCACTTCACATCTAATCTCTAAAAAATGGTCTGGAGCATTAACAGTAGACCTGTTGGTAACATTTTAAAGTATCTGAATCTCAAGATATCCCTCAAGGGAAACATGAACTTTCTTTCACCAATGCAGTTTGCATGACTTGCAAACATTCTTTGCGCATTGCACTCTGAGAACTGATACGATGAACAAGATACAGATGTTAAATTGGATGTCAAAGTGGGGGGACGTTGATGAAAATCATACGACAAGAGCCCATTTTGACACAGTGACAGGCAGAGGAACTTATGGTGGAAACATTGGATAGACAATTATAGACAAAAGGGAACCTGCACATTGTTGTAGCTCTATCTTTTACCCCCTGCTCACCAATCTCAATTACATAAAGGATTTCCACTATCTGTTTCTGCTTACCTTGTGAAGACATCTAGAAAGAATCTCATAAAGATCTCGCTTTGGTGGTGTGGGGGAAAGAATACAGTGACTTATGAAATACATTGACCTCATAGGTGCAACTGATCCTCTTGCTTTTGGCATTCAAGAAGACACAACAACAACAACAGCAGCAGCAGCAGCAGCAGCAGCAGCAGCAGCAGCAGCAGCAGCAGCAGCAGCAGCAGCAGCAATAGGCTTTTAATGCCTGACTATATTAATGACCATTGTTGAAATTTTAATTTTTAATTTAATTTTAATTTTACTAATGTTCTCTAGTGGGATTTAATTGAGCAGTTCTCTATTAAATCTCACTTAAGAATAAAAAACAATTGACCTTCATTTATATTGCTGTACATAGCCCAGAAACTTTAGATTGGCAGAATAAAACCTATTGCAATTTTAAAAAGTACCTAAATCTGATACTGCTTCTTTTGTAGCCTTATCTGAAAACTCTACTCACTTAGGACATATCTCTACATAGGTTCCTTGGAAATACTGGAAATTCCAGTAAGAGTGCATAGTATGACTGTCCCTGAGCTGCTTTCAGAAGCTGGAATTAAAGGTATATTGGTAGCTAGTCTCTTAGAACACAGACATTTTGCTAGATAAGGGAATCTCAGTGAACCAAAGCATACAAGTATCAAAAAGAAGGCACTTTCAAAGAACATATCCATGGAGAAATAATAACAAAAAAATGGTATTTCTAGAGCCAGGGTGCTTTTGTGAAACTTTCTCAGACATTTGGGTTGGCTTGAATTGTAATTCACCTTTAAAAAAATCAGTTCTGCCCTACTGGCAATATCATTTTAATGAGTGAAGAAGAAGAGATTATTTTCAATGGTTCAGGAAATGAAGTTTCCCCACAATTGCAATTCTTCAAGAAACATTTAAATTCTTCAACATACATTGGCTATCAAAATTCAACAATCTGAACTAAAAACATCATTATAACTCATATCACAAACAATGAAAGAAACAATAAAAGCTAAATCTTTCCCCAGGTGGGGGTTTAAATATGGACGGACACAAGGATTGCATTGTTGAAATCAATACATTGAATAAAAACATGAAATCATAAGAAGCCCAAGTATCAAGCAAAATATAGCAAGCTTAGTATTTTTAGAGACTGCGGGAGGTATGCTTTTCTCTAAGTTAGAATAAATGCTGAAGAAAACATTGACTAACAAGAAAGGAAAGGAGAGGAAAAATTGAGAGAGAAACGTATTCTGTTACTGTCATCGTTACTTATGGATATTTCCACTGAGAATTATGACTGGAAATACACTGAATAGCAAATCTCCTCCCCCAATTATTAACTTCATAACTTTTTAGAAATCATTTGTCAGCAGCTTCCTTCATAACTCATTATAGATTGTCTTGAAGGGTTGCAGTGATATGCCAGCAAAACTAATTAACATTCTCAAGGTAGAACCTGAGGCTCCAAGTGAAGTTTAAGCTCAGAAATGGGTTTAAAAATAAGAGTGTGTTTTGCTCTTCTCTTTAGTCTTCCATGATCAAGTTCCCAACAACAGATAAAGGGAGGGCTGTGTTTATAAGCAAAGTGGCATGTCTGTACATATGTGTGAACCAGAACCAGAAAAAAATTATTAGTCAATATTAACTGTTTTCTGAGTTTAATTCTGCAGTTTGGCAATATATAGTTGAATATACATATTAAAGGCAAGTATCCATAGTGGTTTTCACACTTGCAAAGACTAGCATGGTTCATGTGGATAAAAAGGTATCTTTGAAAAATACATGTAATATGTAATTATAAATTTGATGCAGATTTTCCTGAAAAAATAATATGCTGAGCAAGATTAAAGCGATAGGTCCATCTAGTAAGTTGCATCCTTGGGAAAAAGAGGAGGAGAAATTGTGCAGTAAGTAAACATTTGTTCAAGCCTGAGTCCATGGCCATAGATAGTGAAAAAAATTCTGAGCAAGGATTAAATTCAGTGCTTTATATGTTCTGTTCTAGGTCTATAATTATATGAACTGTGTGAAATCAAGCAGTGTTAGGCGATGAGCATCAATTTTTCTTTAATACATACAAGTTAGTAGCACAGGTAAAAATGGATTACTTTAGTCTTTATGGACAGATCTGTCCGTAGTGTACCTACTTGCTCTTTCTGCCCTATTTATCATATTTAGCACAAATAGAATTCCCTAAGCTTAAAATACCACTATCTGAGCACTCTTACTTTCTTCTGGAAATCTCAGCTTCTGTTCAGAAATTAATGATTAATAAAGTAATGTTTCTGGGACTTCTGTTTCCAGCAGTATCCTTTTTGGAATTAAGTGCAGGTAATTGAACTAATGCATCCTCTCCTGCTGGCCAAACCAGCAGGAGAGTTGGAGGGCAAAGCAGCAGTTTCCAGTCAACCACCAATCAAAACATATTTTAGAGTCCATTGATGTAATGTACTATCTCACTCCATGCAAGATCTCATTCCACGCAAGTGGAAATAATACAAACTATAGTATTTTTATTTGTTATGACTAAAGATCTCCTAGGAAGGAAGGAAGGAAGGAAGGAAGGAAGGAAGGAAGGAAGGAGGGAAGGAAGAAAGAAAAAGAGAGAGAAGCAATAAAAGAGAGAAAAAAACAAGGAAGGAAAGAAGGAAGAAACGAAGAAAGGAAGGAAGGAAGGAAGGAAGGAAGGAAGGAAGGAAGGAAGGAAGGAAGGAAGGAAGGAAGGAAGGACACTCATACAACCTAAAGCAGAAATACAAAATTGTCTCCCCATCTAAAACAGAAGAAAACACTGAATTATTTTGCAATCTCATTAGATTTCTTTTAACAATTGGTAATTTAGCAATGTATTTCTTTTATTATTTAATCTCATTGATGGGTGATATCTATCTCCACCCAATAGCCATCCTTTTTCTCAGCTACAAATTGACTTTACAAACTATTCCTAGCACTTTTAAAAAATAATAATCTAAATTTCAGTACCTTTTTTTCCCCAAGTCTATCTCTTGGAAATATCAGTTTAAAAATAAGAAACCAATTTTTGAGGATTCCAAATTGAAACAAGATTTCATGTCTTTGTTGTGCTGAACATCAATAGTTTTAAATCTTCTTTACCAAATTTATAGAGAAGGAAAGTTCTCCAAAATTTTCTTAAGAGGTGAATTCTCTGTTGTGAGTGGTTGCAAAATCAATATTACTTTTAAAAAATCCATTGGGATGTGCTTTCCTTTTATTTGAATAGAAATGTGGGAGCAAGGGAGGCTGCAGTCTGTTGGAAAGAGTTATTATGAAGAAATATATTTGTTTATTTAATTGTTTGTTTGTTTAGTAACTTTGTATGGCTTCCCATTCAGTCTCAGTGACTCTGGGTGGCTGAAAAAATTAACTCAATCTCATCCTTTGACTGCCTCCTAAGTAAATAGTGATAGCAATAGCACTTAGACTTATATACCACTTCACAGTGCTTTACAGCCTTCTCTAAGAAGTTTACAGAGTCAGCATATTGCCCCCAACAATCTGGGTCCTCATTTTACCGACCTTGGTTGACCTTGAGTCAACCTTGAGATGGTCAGGATTGAACCCCTAGCAGTAGGAATGCAGAGTTTGCCTGCAATACTGCATTCTAACCACTGCACCACCACGGCTCTACAGATGTGAAAAACATACTTTGCTATGATCACATTATTGGGATTTTCTTTTCCTTTGGAAGAATTTCTGAAGCAACTTTCATTACATTTAATGAGAACTAGTAGAAAAAAAATGTAGTAAAAATTCTCTGAACAACACTAGCCATATGCACTAGACAAGATCTTGTGGGAAGATCTTGTGGGACTTTTGAATACAGACAGATCATCATTTAGAACACAACACGCCAGATATCATGGTTGTCATAATTTTTTCCAGTTCGTTTTCTTCGACTCTGGCGTCTCCTGGTACAGCGATATTTTTTCTTCGACTCTGGCATCTCCTGGTACTGTCCTTGATGCTATATTTAAAAGCATAAGAAAAAACTTTTCCCTGATATTTTCCATGTCATGCATGATTTGATACCATCATGTTCCTCACTGCTGAAGTCTTAAGCATTCTAGTATTTTTTCACAGAAAAGTTATTTAAGCCATATTGGTTGCTTTCTTTCTGCTACAATTTTACATGCTTTTTCTGTATATCAATATAAAGTATACTTTTTAAAACAACTTACTGATTGTCTCATTAATTTATCAATTATATGATAATTAGAAACAGGTAGAATGCAAATGGCTGAAAATGGGAATATGTCTATACACAAAGAAAGATTCATTACTGACCCAGTTCTATAAAATGATGATTATATATCATCAAAGTGATGTCAACTCGTAGCAATAACCTATATAGATTTCCTTAAGGGTTATCTGTCCCAACTTGTTTCTTCAAGTTCCAATGGTGCATCTATCTGTTCATCCACTTTGCTACTGGTCATTCTCTTCTTCTAATTCCTTCCATCTTTCTAAGCACTAAGGACTTTTCAAGTGATTTATGTTTTTGCACAATTTGTCTAGCCTGATCATTTATGCCTTAAGTAAGAAATCTCAGTTGAGTTTTTAAGTAAAAGGTTACTAGAAAAGAAACCATGTAACACTTTATTACCCTTAATCTGGGACTGTCATGTGGTGAAGTTTATCTGGATTAACAGGAAGCTTGGCCAATAAGGAAATATGAAAGTAAGGTCAACAACGTTGGTTAGATTTATACACATTCTGTTATCCTTTGGCTTTCACGTTTCTCTGAATATTATATAATTGCAGGAAGAAAGGGAGAAAAACATTTAAACCATTGCAAAAGTCCCCGAGTTCTGGTTCTGTTAACAAATTGGGTGAATTTGCATAGACAATTTTACATATTTATACATTTTCATGGACCATCCTCTTAACATATACCTTTCATATACCTTATACATTCTTTTCATAAAAGCATGCAGAAAGAAAGATGCAAATTTTTCTTTATAAATATGAATTTTATGTGTACTTTTAATATAAAACATACATATATCTGTATTTTCTTCTAACTTTTGCACTTTTGTGCATATTATTTTGTGCATATTATCAAGTTGGGAAACATTAAAATCTGAATAAGAGGAAATCATGTTGTATAATAAAGTGTTTATCTTATTACTAGTTTTGTTTCCATTTAAATTATTTCAAAAATAATTTTCAAATAAAATCTAGCAATAAGTTCATTTTTATCAATAGGACACTTCCAGCAAAACTGAAGGATCCCATTCATATGTGAGACATGACCTGCTCTTAAATCTGTGTTGTGTCAATAATTTTACTTTATCAGAAAGGCATTCTGGTGAATGTGATAGGGTGGGACTGGGATCACAGCAGGAGATCCATAGTATGTGCCCAAATTGCTGTTATTCTATGCAAACAGCAGCTCACCATCTTAATAAAAGACAAGTTTAAGTAGTGTTTAATTCCAATAGTGATCTATTTTGGCTCCTTCCACATAAACTACCTGTCTCAGCTTTTTGACATTCCTGGAATTGAAGTGCCAGAATGTTTGAGAGCTGCATCTCACTGCCTTGGGCAAGAGTATTGATTAATCAGTAACCCAGGAAGAGGGTTACTCTTCTGACTGGGCTAAAAGCAAAAGAAAAAAATTAAGTGGTGATAAACAGAATTAAAATTATCATAGATCCATTTTGTTTCCAGGGTTGGTAGAGCAAAGATAGAGTAAGGAATTGGGTGAACATAGGAGCACTTTATTAGGAAAATATCCCTGCAGATCATGAACATTCCATTTCTTTGGTGACATGTCAGCTAAAGCTAACCGTTAGCTCTGTAGATGAGTCAAGCGTTGATTGTGAAAACTCTGAATTCTATTTCTGTGACAGATATGAAGACACAAAAAGATAGTCTTAAATTCTGATAAAGGAGATGAGAATCCTCAAGTCCTTTGCCCCATCAAATACAGTCGAATTACATGTTGACATCAATGCCAGGAACTTCTGAGAGGCAAGAACAAGCATAGAAATAAATGATTTACAATGTAAGAGTTATAGTTCAGCTTCTCCTAAAGGGAGATACAAAAGTGCTTGAATGATTTGTGGGATCTGTTAAGACTGAGAAGGAAAAGGAATTAGTTTAATACATGGGGGTTTATCACTGGGCAATGGAGTTCAATCACAAATAGTCTGACAAGTCTAATTCGTAAAAAAAACAAACCTTAATCTTATACCTACAGTAGTTTCTGATTTGGCCTTCTTTCATAAAAATTGTAAAACTTCACATCCTGATAAAATGAAGATATAATCCAAGTACTGATATATGATGAAAAATTTCAAGTTTTTCATTATCCATTCATTCAAGTACAAAGTAAGCTATTCCTAAAAGAAAAACTAATGGGGTGTTTGTTTTATTTTGCAGAACAGACATCTTGAAAACTGCCATGTTGAAAATCAGTTTTCACTCTCCTTGCTTCTCTGGCCTGTTCCTGGTGAATGGATTGTACAAAACAGACAGCTTTCGTTTCATGAGATATCCCATGAAGCAACTCAAAGACAGTTGGTTTATTATAAGTACAAAAAAAATATTAAAGTGAATATAATTCAGGAGGAACTTTCCCTTCTCCAGCCTTCAATGTGCACTATAGCAATTTAATAAGAGGGAACCTCAGATTAGTCAATTCTTTATTCAAATTTACCTTTCTTAGTAAGTATAGCTGTGACAGCATCTGACACCAACATTGATAGCACTTCCATCTGTCCAGTTTAAATCTGGAAAGTCAGGGAGAGTGCTTTAACAGTTTAATCAACTCCTGAGGATGGATTTTGCTAACTAGGCTGCAGATTATGGTAATATATATAAGGTTATAATTTATAGAAAATTAGCACAAAATGTTTTATAGATGTATATAACTCCATCAATTATTTGAGGTAGGCCTCGAATTATAACTAGTTGCTTAGTATGTTCAAAGGAGCCCACAAAAGCTACTTATGTCCCAGTTTCAAAGTTATGACAGCTACACCATTGTCATGTGATTACATTTTGGGACTTGGGAAAACAAGCTCATCTTTACAGCCATTTGCAAGGTTTCTATGGTCATGTGACCATGGGTTTCTATGGTTTTTGCCCATTTATGGTGTTTACTTTTGGTTTCTGGGGGAAAAAACCCATTGGGTAAAATGAATTTGCTTAATGACCACAGCATTTGTTTAATGACTCCTGCAAAAAATATCATAAATGGATCCAATCAAATGGTGACTATTATTATGGGCTAAATTAGGGTCATAAGTAAATGACTACCTGTAGACAGATAATATAGTAATAAATGTTGACAATACCATGAAACAGGCTCTATTTGTCCCACTTCTATTTGTACATATCCATATGTAGTGGATATGTAAATTAACTCAAAAGTACTGGAAAAACATATGTAGTATAATGAAGAAAATTTTGGAAATTATGTTTGAAATGTAACCATAACTTTTCTACTAGGTATAAACTCATAGGGAAAAAACAATGAAAATCATAATTTAATTAGATGTATGTTTACAGCAGTGAGAATAAATTTTGATAATTACTGGGGGAAACACATAACCCAACAAAGGCTGAGAACTTGAACTTGGAAAAAATGCAGCAATGGCAAATGAGCAGTATACTTACATAATAGATGTTTATTCCTTGGGGGAAGAGATAAACAGTGGCTTGGTGGAATTCTTAATCCTTGTACACCACTCATAGTCATTTGCACAAGATGAGTAGCCATATAAACAAATAAATAAATATCCCAAAAGCTAAGAACTAAATAGGAAAACACTTCTATTAGGTGTGGGTGGTGTCTCATTTGGAACTGTCCAAGGTCCTGTTTTCATCAGCTCTCTAAATTGTTTCAACTTTTTTTTTTTTTTTTTTTTTTTTTTTTTTTTTTTTTTTTTGTTTCTGCTTTTTTTTTTTTTTTTGCTACTGTGACTTGAAGATACCTAACCTCCATTTATTTAATCTGACATTCTCATCCTGGATCCTATTCTAACAGATACTGTTGGATTTTCCTCTGATCTTCAGGTACTAACAGTAGCTTTTTCCTCTACAGTAACCACCTAATCATGGCTATCTTTCAGTTTCACTTTTGCTTGTAAAGCAATAATAGTAACCACTACCTCAGCCAAGTGCTTTGTCAGCTTTTAAAAACATTTAAAAGCTAAATAGAATCCCAAGCCCTGATGCAGCTCTTTAGTAAGCAAAGTACAAAACAGGAGTGAAGGCAATGTCCTTGGAGACAGCTCATTTGTATGCACTTAGTCAGTGGTCTCTTATTTCCAAAGACCTTTGTTTTTTAACCTGTGTTTAACCAGAGTATTTTCCTTCATTTTATATTCAAGGAAGTTTTGACAGTACTACCATACCCAGCATCATGAAGCCCATTTTACAAAACAGGGACATTCTTTTTATCATTCAAGTTTTATTAAAGTTAGTTGACTTACTTCAGGTTTGCTTCTCAGAAGTCACTGATAAGAAGTTCACCTGCCCTTCTGTGTGTGTCTCTCTCTCTCTCTCTCACTCCACAAAATCAATCTATTCTTGTCATCAGTTCTTTCTCCTGTTGAAAGGTATCCTATATTGATGAGGTTGTAGCAGATGAAATAGAAAAAAAGTTGTACAGATAGCTAAACAAACGAAAGCATAAGACTAGGACAGGATTGCTGAAAATGACAGAAAGGAATGAGAGCTGAGAGGGCTTCAATCTATATTCAGACCAAAAAGAATCAGATATTTCAGGCTGCAAGCTTCTTGCACAATCTTGAAAAGTTTCAGTATTGGTTGTGATAAGACTGAAAGAACAAAGGATCTCAGATTTGTATCTCTGCATTCACTTCGTCTGTAACTTCCTCATGCATTACAGAAAAATAATCAATGCTTCTAATTAACCCCATTACAATTCTATTCATAATGCCAGAACAAAATTTCACAAAAAATGTCAGTACAGTATGTTGATAAGCTGGTTTTTGCATATAAAAATCCAACCAAGTAATCTATGGACTTATTATAAATGATAGTAGTAAGAATGACCCAGTGTATCAATAATATTCTGCCTTAAGGTTTATCATATTAAATTAAAGGATGCCTACCTTAAAACATTACCTTTCAGGCAACTGAATCATCCATTTTCTATTTACAGTATTGGAAGAAACAAAGAAAAAGAAACATCTACTTAAAATATATGTAATGAAATATGCTAACACATGTCAGCTTTTCATCAGTTCATAGCTATAGTAATTTTTTTCCTATCCTGTTCCATCCCTCCATGTCTGATCTTCACCATAAGTCTGTGATATAGGTTAGTCTAGAAAAAAATCAATTAATTAAAGGTTGTCCAATGAGCTTCATGACTATGTGAGAATTTGAACCAGAGTTTACTAAGGCCCAATATGATATTCAGCTAGGTACACCACTAAGTCATAAAGGTATTCATCAGCTACTATATCTACTCATATACTCTATGCTATGATTACACTGGAAAAAAAAATAGAACAAATATATGATTTTCATTATGAATTCCCTCAGTAACACAAGTAAAGATGCCTGCTGAGGTCAAGCACCTACCAAACAGTTAATTCTGGCATCACTCTCTTCTGGACTAATGATGTCCCCAGATGGCACAGAGAGAACATTATTTACTGAGGACACCAAGCAAGCAATTGTTCTTCAAGAGACAGTAATAAATCTTGTCACATTTCAGTGAGTCCATCACTGTTACTCATGGCTGCAATGATACAGAGCTCTGTTTATCCCTTCTCCTTGAATATTGATGCTGTACAGGAAAACTTTTTTCTTTTTACCAACCAATCCAAAAGGCACCAGCGAGTTTATTTTTAAATTACCATTGGAATAAATAGTTAATTACACAAATATATTCTATTTTTAAGACAGGGTTATGTCTATCTTTCAAAGTCATTCAATTCACGTTGTGTTCTTTTTAGTCCAAAAGGTAAAATTTAACTAGCAGCAAAGATCATGATGGAGAACCAGAACTACCACTACGGCATTTTGCCTTAGAGATTCAAGGAAAATGAAGAGGAAAAGATAGGAAAGAGGTGAGTAGAAAGAAATATAAGATAATTTAAAAAAGTGAAAGAGGATTATAGGACAAGAGAAGTAGACTGTGAGGGCAAAGTAGATTAGAAGAGCTAAGAATTAAACTGAATATTTATGTGACTGCTGGTGATGGGTCATGCAGAATTAGCCATTTGTATAAGATGCCATTTGATTGTGAACTAAAGAGAACTGATGTGGCCTTGTGTTGCAAAGGATCAACAGTATAAAAATATTTACTGTTGAGTAGGATAATTAGCAACAGTTGTGAAGAAGAAAGAGAAAACCATCTTACTTTTAGAATAGGAGCCAGGAAATGGCCTCTCTTTGGACTGATATAATTGGGTATAAGGCTGCCTGCATATCTTTTTGATTAGGTGAGAGCAAAGGAAGAAAGGGCTAACCTGCTTATGATAAATATCAAGTGTACAGAGCTGGGGAAATATTTAACCATTTATTTGAGGCCTAGAGGAGGCCAAGAGGAGAGATTAAAAATAAAGAAGCTGAAGATGGGAGAATAATGGCCAAATGGAAAACTTTTGTCCAGTCTCCAACCTTCCCTTTGTGGGGAAGTTTGTTGAGAAAGTGGTGGCGCTCCAACTCCAACGGCTATTGGATGAAACGGATTATCTGGAGCCGTTCCAATCGGGTTGCAGGCCCAGTTATAGCACGGAAAC
>QLTV01002140.1:581212-592483 GCA_003457575.1 Thermophis baileyi
AACCTTGGTTTCCTTATAATATATATATTATAAGGAAACCAAGGTTGAAAGTCAAAGCAGTTTCCACTATATCGAATGGTAAGGGAGGAGGGTTCATTTTAGATCTCTGCCACTATTATATATATATATATATATATATAAAACTCAGGGGTGGGTTCTAACTTACCTCGCTGCCGGTTCGCTTCCTCCCATGCCGCGTGGCTGCGCCTCGTGCGCATGCGTGCATGCGCAGTCCAAATTTTTAAAAAAAAATCCAAAAAAAATACCCCATTGAAAACAAGATGGTGACACATACGCAGTGCCGGAAACTCGGCTTCTGTGAATGCGCAGAAGAAGAAAAAAATTAAAAAAAAATTCAAATTTTTTTTCCAAAAAAAATTAAAAAAAAAAGATGGCGGTGCCCACGGACTAGCACTGACCGAACTGGATCGGTGACATCATCGTGACATCACCAGTGGGTCGCTGGTTCGGGAGAACTGGTCCGAACCGGGAGGAACCCACCTCTTATGTAACTGCATTTATGTATAGTTTTCCTCCAGGATTGCATTCCATATAACATTCTTCACATCTGCAGGGGGATTTTACTCACTTTACACCCTAGTCCCATCCACTATGGCCCCATGCCAACCCACTTGTTCACTAAAAGTTCTACATATGAACCATTGCCTAATTCAAGGATTGGCAGCAATTTGCATTGTTCTTTTTCAACATTTAATAAAACCAGTTTGCCCAGTTTCCTATGGCTTGCTGAAGTCATAAATGCTGAATGCAATTGTTTTAATGGGCATTCAAGGATGGCTTCTTGTAGTCTGTTAACAACCTGATCGTGTAATTATCATCTCTTTACCAGAAATTTGCATTCCATCCCTTCCACTCATAGCTGTGAGCAGAAGAGGCCATTAAATTTTCTTCCTGACTCATGGCAGTCATTTTCTCCCCTACAAGAACATTTATTTTTTCTGAGGAAAAAAAGGTTGTGTGAAAGACCTTGAGACTAAATTCAACAAAATAATGTCTTTGTAATACATAGTGAGTCAAGGGCAGGCCTTTTTAAAGCATCTTGTTCTTATAATTCATTTTATGTTTAGATAACAGATTGTAAATGCAAAACAAAATTTATGTACTGCCAAATTTTTAAACTTTATAAAAATAAGAGTATTTAAATACTGCACTTGCTTCTTTTAAAACTCAACCATTTACAGTAAACGTTTGCATACATGTGTTGCATGATAGGGATTTGACATATTATTGCTTGGTTCATTACTCTCAAGTGCAATTCTCATTGGTTTCTTTCTATTGGAGTTCTGCAGTCTGTCCTATTCAGAGATATAATATATATTTTGAAGGCATAGAACAGGGGTGTCAAACTGGCAGCCCACCAGCCAGATGTGTCATGCACAAGTCATGCCCACCCCACCCCAGCTCTGCGAAGGGAAAAAACATTGCAAAACGTCACATGATGGCAACGTGACGCAGCAAGTTTGACACCCGTGGCATAGTAGTAGAGTTGTGAAGAGGCAAATAAGTCTGGGAGGCAAATAAGTCAGATTGTTAAAAAGACACGTTGCAAGTTATTTTCAATCCTGACCTGTTTTTTTTTTTTTTAAAAAAAGAAACACCTTTGACATTAGTCAACTTTTGCACTGAAGCTCATTTCCCAAATAGGCAGCCACAGCTAGCCATGATCATGAAAAGGTGATATGGGTGCTGTGATGTCAGAAAATACACCATCCTTGCATGCATCCTTACATACTCTCTGATGCAATTATTTAAAATTCAGAGCCTGGTTGTTGTGACATCATAATGATTTCATCACTTACCTCCCCCTTTTGCCCTTGATAGACGACGTCACTTTACATGATCGCCATCTTTGCCCCGCCTAAACCTGATATAAATTCTAAACTCTCCAAATTCATATGTAATTCCACATTTCCTTTGCCGTCTAGTCTCTTCTGATTCTCCAGCCTGTTTCTGATTGGACTGTGTTTCTTATCTGGTAGGAATGAAACATGGAAGAGATCTATTTCCTCTCCTCTGGGGGAAGGCAAAAGAACAGTAGAAAATCATATTGCCCTCCTCCATTTTTAAAAGCTCACCTGAGAAAGGAAAAAGTTTCCTGCCTTTGCTTGGAGTTCAGGTTTTTTTGGCCTTTTTCACTACCTATATTGATTAACTCTTTCATATCTGAAACCCTGGCAGTGTTTCTTTATCCTTCTTTTGTATCTTCACATTTCTGCACTGGAATATGAAGCTTTTAGGTAAATAGGACAGACTCCAGCAAAGCATTTGATCCCAATGCATAGGAGGCTGCTATAAGAGCAAGGAATTATAGTCTGTCTTGCTCTGATGCAACGTCTATGATAAGGGAAGGGGAGGGAGATTAACGGAATAGAATTTGTGACATGTATGGTTCCAGGAAAGAAAAAGTGTTATTCTAATACTTCTACATGGACAAATCTGTAATGACCTTACCGACATCAGTTAATTCCATAGCAGACTGTTTGTCTGAAAGGTTCCAGGTTCAAGTCTTGACAGAGATGGGAAATGCTTCAGTCTAGATCTCTAATTTTAATTGGACATACAACTTCATTTGAGTACATGCTTTAGTGAGGCAATTTTATGGTTCAAAAGATGAATATTAGAATTTGCTTATTGGGTTTAAGATATTCCATTTATCTTATAAGATTTAAACAAAAGCTTAAGGGATCTCATCCTTCTTTTTACATGTAAATTGTGTGACTCTCTTCTCCAATACATTCCTTTCCTCTTCTCCAATGCTTCTTGAGTTATTGAGGAGTTCAGGCAATGTCCCAGCTTATCCTGGCATTCCAGGAAACAGCCCTGCTGAAGCCTTGTACCAGGAGAACTGCAGCTGCTGCGATCCGAAATGTTCCTCATCTAAGGCGAGGAGAATATACAGTTCACTCCTGCTGAATTCTTTTACATTTGGGATAAGTTTCTGATGTTCCTACATAGTTGAAACTTCCAAAAGCTAAATGATTTGTATCAGTGGTGAAATCCAAATTTTTTTTACTACCGGTTCTGTGGGCGTGGCTTGGTGGGCGTGGTGTGGCTTGGTGGGCGTGGTTGGTGGGCGTGGCAGGGGAAGGATACTGCAGAATCCCCATTCCCACCCCATTCTGGGGCCAGCCAGGGGTGGTATTTGCCGGTTCTCTGAACTACTCAAAATTTCCGCTACCGGTTCTCCGAACTACTCAAAATTTCCACTATGGGTTCTCCAGAACCTGTCAGAACCTGCTGGATTTCGCCCCTGATTTGTATGATCTTAGCCTTTCTCTTTGCCCCAAGTAGTCCTTTCATCTTCTCATAAATTAGCAATTCAAAATGGGACCAGTGAGAACAGGGTTGACTTCCTTGACAGCCTGTTCAAGGACAAGGAAGTTGAGCTCAAATGCATTCCATGAGACCTTTGTATGTAAAACAGCTGTGATAGTATTTGATAAATGCTTCAGGATTAAGTATGAGCTCCCTGATCTCTCTGACCAGCTTCTTTCAAACTAAATCCAGCTGAGAAGCGCTGATAATAGTGGGGTCCTTTCTGTAATGTTTGTAAGAACATTTCCATTTAAATGCATATTCTGACCTTCCTCTCAGACTGAATAAATAACCAATAAATTATTCAAGCAAGTGTTTAACATAGCTGGAAATTAACACTCTTTCAGTATTGCTCACACTGACAACTGCTACAAGGTGTGAGTAAAAATGAAACAACAGTTACTGAATTCAACAGAAATATCCACATGCTGCAGAATTCATGCCAATTCATTTGCTCTTATTATGATACAACCCAGAAAATATTTTTATTACAAAGAGTCAAATCTGTTCATTATAATTCCTTCCCGTTATAATATTGTTTTTCATTCATTTTTCCTCTTTTTTTCCCATGCTATATTGCAATTATTAAAAACAGCTACAACATGGCACATATACCGTAACTAGAGTTGCTAAGGTATATTGCTAGGGTATATTGTTAGATTAATATACCAATTGTACAATAGAAAAACTTCAAACATACGGTATACTTTTGGAGAGAGAAAGAAAATGTACATATTGCACCAGTGTGTCTACAGCTAAATTGCTTCAGCTATATCAAAGTTTTGAAAGTAAAGTTATAAGAGAGTTATCATTTGGAATTAATAGGTATCACATAGGATATTTTTTTTGGTTCCTAGTCACATCAAAGACACATCTGCTATGATATTCACACCTTCAAGCTAAAAAAATAAAATGTTCACTCAAATTGCAATAATTTTTGGGTAATCAGACAGATATTGTTGAAGAAAGCACTGGTATTATATAGCCAATCCCTGCATATAATACAATTAAACTTTTGCTACTCTAGAACTAAACTCATACATTGCACAGTCATAATATTTAGCTTCGGCTTAGCATGTTGTATGACTCCAGCCATTACATCTTAATCTACTAACTATCATTGAACATTTATTTATTTATTTATTTATTTAAAATGATATAGAGAGCCACCCATCTCACAGCAATGACTGTGTGAGATACAAACATCAAAACCACCATAACAATATATAAACCATGATGCAGCTGGCTAAAACATCAACATAAAAGGGCACATCCCCAACATCTAATGTCCCGGTTCAAATACCTCAGCAAAGTGTATGGCCAAAAGCCTATGTGTTTTTCTTGTATATCCCAGAAACTGGTAAAGTAATGGCTCCTTTAATGACATTATTTTTAACTACTAATGCAACAATCAGCTCTGTACAGTGTTCTCTAATTTGACATCTCTGGGTGTGTTGGATTTTAACACACATAATCCTTAACCAACACAACCAAGGTAGGAAATACTGCTCTAGACTGTTGTTTTATAGGAATTGGCTCTGACAGGGAACTACTGGAGTGCAGTCTAGAGTTTACAGCTTAAACTGAACTGGAAAACAGAGCTATGACAGCATGAATGTGATTCCATTGTGTTTGCAATCCACTCTATTTCCCTTTGTCTGTTCTGTTGCTTTATTACTTTCTATCCTTCTTCCGCTACCCAGCAGGTAACCTTACTAAGAAATCCTGCTTGTTTATTATTGACTTAGTTTCACTTCATGTTTCTCTACATTAATTAATCTTTAGAAAAGCTTATAGGAAAAATGCCTTTCTTTCTATACAGCCTAACTATAGTTTATAATTTTAACAGGGGCCAGTTATTTAAGCAGGAATGGCTTTATGCACTTAAGAGGAAGCCAACTTTATAAATGAATAGTAGCCTCCTCCCTTTCTGCTTTCCCAAGTCTATATCCTTGGGGTAAGCTATTTAATAACTATTTTGCTGTCTCATTGTTCTGCAACCCTTATATATTGCTTCAACTTCAACTTTGGCTATTCCAGTTATTCATGAGCCAGATCTAAGGCATTATAGTTTCAGCTTTTCTGAGAGTCTTAGTACCCATAGCTCTCAAAAGAATACCATGAAGGATTACATATTTGATATGGGGAGAGATGCCGACAAACACAAAGTGGTAAGCATAGTTTCAACAAACTTTCTATATAGCTACTAATCAGGGGTGGGTTCCTCCCGGTTCGGACCGGTTCACCTGAACCGGTCGTGACCCGCTGGTAATGTCATGATGACATCACCGATCCGGTTCGGTCGGTGCCGGTCCGTGGGCGCCGCCATCTTTTTTTTGAATTTTTTTTATTTTTTTATTTTATTTTTCTTCTGAGCATGCGCAGAAGCCGAGTTCTGGCACTGTGCATGCAGTCGCCATCTTGTTTTTGGCTTTTTTTTAAAAAAATGGATTTTTCGTTACTGCGCATTTGCGCGCGCGCAAAGCACACACGCGCCCACGAGGCGTGCCCACGTGGCACGGGAGGGGGTGAACCAGCAGCGAGGTAAGTTGGAACCCACCCCTGTTACTAATACTTCGTGGTAGTGTAGGTGAAGCAAAATATCAACAGAGTACAACAAATATTTAAGGAAGGAAGGAATTACAAATTACCTCATATTAGCATAAAACCAACAATATATGCATTTATTTCATCTTATAGAATTGATATAAGATAGAGGTCCCTGCATTAATCTATTTTCTAGACTGTGATATTTGTGGCATTATTATTGGATAAAATAAAATAAAAAATATTGCAATTCAGTCCCTACCTAGTGTGAGTTGATTTGGCTTTATCCTTCAAAGCTTGTAGCCTAAAGTTCTAATTTTAATATTTGTGCTACAAAATATCTCAAACCTTAAGGTATCCAGAAGGCAAGCATAAAAATATAGTCAGAAGTACAATTTTGTTCACAAATAAAATAAAATAATAATAAATAAAATAAAATAAAATAAAATAAAATAAAATAAAAAAATAAAATAATAAAATAAAATAAAATAAAAAAATAAAATAAAATAAAATAATAAAATAAAATAAAATAATAAAATAAAATAAAATAAAATAAAATAATAAAATAAAATAAAATAAAATAAAGGGGGCATGCATAAGCACACCATCGTGCCTACCGTCCCTGTCCTACTGTCCCCATTTACTTGTACTCATTCCTTGTTCATGTCCATGTTTATACTTATACCTGTTATCTAGTACATGTTCGACAAATTAAATAAATAAAATTCTTTCCCAACTCTTGTAAGTAGTAATTGACATACAGTAATAACAAGATTAGCAAACAAAGAGATGTAATCTTCATAACCAAAGAGTGCCCCAGATTTTTTAAAAAATATTTTATTAAGTTTCATGAAGAACATAAAAACTAACACAAACTAATGAAAAGAAAAAGAGGAAAAAGAGAAAAAAAGACAAAAAAGACAAAAAAACAAAAGTCCACAAAGAAAGAAGAAATAGCAATGAATAAACTACCTATTTCCTTCACAGCAAATATAAATACAATTACAAAGTTATCTCTTAGTCTATGATTACAAAAAAAAAAAGTTCACTCTTTTCTATTATTCTGTTGTTTTTTTCTAATCATGAAAACCACAAATCATAAGTGCATTTTTTCCATTTTATGCAAAAAGCCTATAAAAGTCAATCACAAATATAGGTATTGTTTTTTTCTAAGCAAAGCAATTATTTTAGCCATCTTTGCAAGTTCCATCATCTTTACCAGCCATTCCTCTGTTTGGGGTACTATTGAACTGTTCCACTTTGAAACATCTACCATAGTAGTCTCAAAGTTGCATGATATTTTATAGTTTCTTATCCATTAGTCTGGAAAACTTTGATAAATCTCTAATATTTTCATCTGGAAATCAAATCAAAATCACCCTTTTTTTCCCCATCTGCTCATATTTATGTAGCATTTGCTAAAAAATTTGAAGTATATTTTGAATAATTTCAGGTTGTTCTAATGAACCTCTTCTGCCTTCTCTGACCATTTTTCTGTAGTCATTTTGAATTAAAAATATCCCAAGCAGAGTAAAAAAAAAAAGCCTTTCTCCTTTTCTTCCTTCTTTCCCTCTCCTCTTATTAACTTTTTATTTCAACTACTTTCACTTCAGGGATCATGTTTTCATAGTAACTAAACATCATAGTCTAAGTTTCTTTTAACTTTTGCATAGAAAAGAATCTGCCAATTAGACTTTCTCTTTAAAGGTAAATGGCAAACGTTCCTATACCAGTCCATTCTCTTTTACTAGCTTAGTGGAGAATTATTCCAAACACTTTTTGCCAAAAGCGAAGAAGACTGTCCTCTTAGCTGTTTTAAAAAACTTTCTTAAATTCAGTCTTAATTAAGCTTTTTGCTAACAAACTTGAATCTTTAAATTAATGTATTTCTTGAATTTTCAGTAATACTGAAAGCAGGTTTAACTCACTTCAGGAGTTAAAGATAAGGAGCCTTATCTTTGCTGCAAAAAGAAATCTTCATCTGTAATTGATTGCTTTTTAAGGTGATTAAGAGATGCGGGAGGGGGGGGGACAACAGCAAGCTGTAAATGTCCACATTGGCTCCATACTGTTAGCAGCATAGACCAAGATTCTTGGCAGTTCAACTCTGATGAATCTAGCTGCAAACCCTTTTTGATTTCTGCAGTGTAATCAGAAAAAACTATTGTCTGGATAACACATGCTTAATCTCACAATCTCCCTTTGATCCAGGGTGATAAAAGCTGGCCAAAAATTTCCTCCCAGCTGGCTTTTTGATAGTGGTGGCTCTCCTGGCTTGGAAGAGCCCTGGAGAGTGTCATGTTGCTATACCCACTGAAAGCAACTCTGCCTGGAATATATTTCTTTGTGTAGTCAGAAGAATAATTTCTGTTTTCAGTTAGTGATCACCTTCTAGGCAGTATTACATATATTCTGATTCAGAATCTCATGATTTCTAACATGACCTATCAACCAGGCTGTGATTCTTTGAATATTGTCAATAATGTGTAAAGCCAGAAAATGGTAGCTGGCATCTCCTTTCATCAATCTCTGTTGTTCAAGATTGCTACCATGAATGGAATCTCCAATTACAAAGTTGAGGATTTTCCTAAAATTTCACTTAGGAAAAAACCTAGTGCCGAAGTACTTCACTTTTGCAGCACTTCACCAGCATGAACTAGGATTATGGGTTGAAATATTAAAGCTGAGAAAATCTGGATCTAGATGTTTGCCTGAGATCTCTATGTATCTAGAGCCAACCTAAAATTTCACAGATCTCTCTCTCTCTCTCTCTCTCTCTCTCTCTCTCTCTCTCTCTCTCCCTCCCTCCCTCCCTCCCTCCCAACTTCACCAAACAGTATTAATAAATGAAAGTCTAATTAAGCTGTTCAATATTATTTTAGTACCACTTAACAAACAGCTTTCTTCATTCTCATTTGAATAACCAATGTAATTTCATTCAGCAATTCTGAGCCAAAACATGACAGTAGCTGATTTTCTGAGACATTTCGCTGAAAAAGTATTTTTACACCATTTCCCCCCCCAGTTGGACTCTATGAAACTCTCATCCTTTTGTCTCTTATGGAGATTTTAAAACACAATTGCTCTATGGATTCTACTGGGAGCAAGTTTGTTTGAATCCAATCTCATATCTATGACAGGTTGACTGTTACATCCTGTCAGGTTTCCCCAGAAAATCTTTAGTTGTGATGGATGCATAACATTTCATACTCTATGAGATGGCTGAGGTGCTTGATTTATCTTAAAAAAAAATTCTGATATGCTCACAGCAGCTTCTAGCTCATTGAAGGGTTGACTTTCTTAAACATAATTTCCTGGATTGGTAATCTCTGAATTTCTGTATTTCTATGGATAGACCATGGAGTCCTAGAGAAAAGTTATTTGGTCTTACAACATTGCTATGTGCATTCCACTAAAAAATTTAAATTTTTTATAAAACTACCTTGTACATTCTACAAACTTTGAATTGTGAACACCCTTGTGCATTTTAAAAATAAGTGAAACTCCAAGAAAAAGTGTTTTGGAATGCCTCAGAACATTCCAATATTGGACCATTTGGAAAATTTTAATATTGTTACTCTAATTATAGATAAGTAGGACTTATTTATTTATTGCCACATGTGAAAAGTCATTAAGAAAAATGAAAATTATTTGGGAAAAAAGGTTTCAGGGATAGCAAGTTACATAGCCTGGGTGATGTATTTGAAATAATCCTAACCCAATATCTGTCAACAAAGTCTCTGAGAATAAGTCAGTCAAAGAATAGAATAGAATAGAATAGAATAGAATAGAATAGAATAGAATAGAATAGAATAGAATAGAATAGAATAGAATAGAATAGAATAGAATAGAATAGAATAGAATAGAATAGAATANNNAGAAAAGCTCATGTCCACAGTGCCACACTCTTTGCGGAAACCGCACTGTGTCTCAGGTAATAGACCCTGTTCCAGGTGGTCAGTCAGGCAGTTTAATAGATTAATAGTAGTGCAGACTTAGTAAATAGTTTGACAGTGTTGAGGGAAGTATTTGTTTAGTGGAGTGATGGCATTTGGGAAAAAACTGTTCTTGTGTCTAGTTGTTCTGGGGTGCAGTGCTCTATAGCGTTGTAATGAACTTGATGCAAGTACCTTACAGACTTCCTGATGTTGTTGGGTTACAGATTCCACAATTTCTTTAAATTAATTGGGTTAGAAATGAGCTAATGTCTGAACAACCAAAGGTCCCAAATCCAAGATTAGATCTTTATAATTATATAGTTTATATATGTGTATTTACTATGTCTCTGTAGTTAATATAGAGAAACTTCACAACAGTTTCAATAAAGAATGACAATACTTCATTGTAACTGTCCAAATATAATTTTACAGTTGTAAACAAGACGTTTATTGACTTTTCAGAAATGTAGATTGAGGCTCTGTTTCTCTTTTCCCTCCCTCTTAACCTAGCTGTATGGTTTTCTACTTCACTTGCCCAAGAAAACATGTTTTGAACTTAGCAATGCCTTTTCAGTCACACCAAGTAATCACAACATCAATCCTTTCTCCCTAGCTGTAAATCTCCTGGCAAGTATGTTTCTCAGCAGCTGGACAGGATGTGGACATATAACCAGCTATTAGGAAGTACTGACATACAGTAGCTGATCACGAGCCCATTGAAGTAGGCCACATCAGGAAAAAACAGCAAAACATTTCAGAAAAGATACTTTACAGTATTACTGAGGGTACAAGAATGGAATCTTAAAAAACTATCAGATAGATATACCAAATAGAATCAAGGCAAGATTATTCTTTCATTCTCATGCCTTCCATCTTCTCAGAACTGCACTGATATTTTTCCTAATTAAATTATTGATGCATTCTTTCTCCAAGATCCCTTATACTAACAAACACAGGTCCCAGTCATCAGGTCCTAATATCACCATAATATGACCACTATCACGAGAATTCGGAGAGCTGGACTTCGGTGGAATGGCCATGCTGGACATTTTCTACTGGCAAAATTTACTCGGAAAAGAACTGGCTGGCTACAACACCAACATCATTTGCCTGCAGGAGGTATTTGTGGTTAACCTGGGGTCTGTGCCTGACGCCTTCGGTCTGGAGGGGACTGGAGGGGACTGGAGGGGCTGTTCCGGATTGAAGAGAGGCAGCACGAAGGACTGGCCTTTTTCCACCAGAGGGATAAACTCCGTTTCCCTAGTCAGCACGACATTGCCTTCAATCAGGCTTTGCTTGAGGATCCTTTGCATAGAGAACTGCAGGACAATTCATTTTCTTACAGACTACCCTTTAAGTCATCTAGGGTTGCATTTACAAGACGAACTTATCATCCGGTTTTAACTTACAGTTTAATCTTATTCTGGGGGTGTGTGCGTTTGTGTATGTA
>QLTV01002140.1:610562-648256 GCA_003457575.1 Thermophis baileyi
TAATATATTTTGACCTCTATTCTATTTGTAACTTTCCACAATCTGCATTATATCTGCATACATTTTGCTGTGTGTGTGTGTGTGTGTGTGTGTGTGTGTGTGTGTATTGCAAATTGTCCTAAAAATGCGAGTTCCAGGTGTAGTTATAGAAGAAAAAATGACAGACACCACGATCTTCGGAACTTTTAAAAGTTTATTTTCCTAAGCTTTTGTCAGCCCCTGCTGACATAGTCACACACGCAATGACTAAATTGATCAGCAACACATAAAAGCAAGCATTTCTTCAATGGTGATTTTACACTCTGACGATGTCAGCAGGGGCTGACAAAAGCTTAGGAAAATAAATTTTTAAAAGTTCCATTGTACCAAAGAAATGCTAATAAAGGAAACTATCTGTAGCTTAGTGTTGAAATAAGGGGTCCTTAAGTTCTTTCTGAGATTGGTTGTTTTCTTGCAGACATTACATTACCCAAACTAGGTAACATCGTCAGTAAAAACAAACAAGCTCTGAGAGCACCAAGGACTGTTAGCAGACTCCATTTATCCTTCTATCAATAATACAGCAGAGTTTCCATTGGTGGATTTTTCAAAGTTGCTTCCACAAAAATTCATATCAGAATTAATGCCGCAGATAAAACAAGATGAACAAATATTTCTTCAAGCACAAAATACTCCCAATATTGACCCAAATATTTAGAAATAGAGAAAGACTAATTTTCCTCCTAGCATGGGCATGCTAGGCTGGGCAGCCTAGCATGATCACTTACTTCTGTGGAAACATAGTAATTGCATCCAACCTCTGTGCCTCCTGCTAATAACAACCTTGGCTATAGAAGTGAAGGCCCATAAAATCCATTCCCTTAGGACAGTCAAAACTATAAAGTTTATTACCCAATAAAGAATGATCTGCAAACTTAGAGGCTTTTTACTGATCAATAAAAGTAACATTAACTAAATGATCAGTGCTTATTACCACTCCCCTTCATGCCAGTCCATTCCCATTACAATGAAATCAGGCTCCATCTTTTGGGCAAACTCCAATTTTCCCTTTAATCAGCTTTAGAAGATGTAAGTAACGTCTAATGTGCAAATAAGTAGCTTGTAGCCTACAAGGCAGTTGTAATGATGTTACAACAACTGTTAAGTCTATAATTCTATTCAGCAGCCTTCCCTCTATGTGATGAGAAAGGCCACTGACAGTGAGTCTACGGACATTCAACTTGTGTCTTTGTATTTTGCATGCACTGGTGTGGTTAAAGAAAACTCCTCGCCCTGTACAATAGAAGGTAATTTCAATGTAATGCCACTACAAGCTTCTTCCTATGCTCAAAATATAAAATACCATTTGCTAAAACTGCAGTGCAATCTCCCCTTCTTTTTCTGAAGACTGATTTATGCTTCCTTGGTATTTTCAAAGAAAAAGAAAAAGTTTTCTGCTACTTTTGAATGGGACATTGCCCTTTTATATATATATATCTATAATTGTAGGTTAGAAAAGTGTTGCTTGAACTGTAGAGTTCAGCCTTAGCTTATGAGTTTCAGGACCTTTTGAACAAGAAGACAGGAAACTCCTGAGCTTTTCTTCCAGCAGTCAAGGTAATGTGAATGCAAGCAAGAAAGGTACAATAGAAGTGCTCTTGGACACATGAATGTCACAGGGTATTAATAATTTGAGATATTGTCTCATAGACTTTGAGTTGGTTCCATCAGAAAGGGGACTTTGTCCAAGTGAATAGTGAGTTAGCCAAATGCTTCATTGAGATTGGATCCTTTGTTCAGTACAATAGAATTCCTTTACACCTAAAGGAATAAAAATAATTTCTGTCCAAAATAGAGAATGATTTTTATTTTATTAATTTATTTCATTTTTCTGCTGCCCATCTACTGATGCAGTGATTCTGGGTGGCTTACAGTATAATAAAAAGTTAAAAAGTACTAAAAAAGTTCAAATTAGAAAATTTGAATAGAGAAGTTAAGGTTATAAACCAAGATGATGGGCAACTGAGGGTGAGAATCTTTTCTAATCACCCCAGGCCAAGCAGCAGAGTCACATTTTTAGACTCTTGGAGGGCCAGGAGTGTAGGGCCAGACCTCACCTCCAATAGGTGGAAGCCACATCAGAAAAGGCTCTTGTCCTGGATCCAGCTAGCCAAAATTCTTTGGCTGATAGGATATGAAGTTGGCCATTTCTGCTGGAACGAGTGGGGCAGGTTAATCCCATCCCGATGACATGGTTCCTCAGATTTTATCCTGTTTTTCACTAATATACAGAAATGTTCCACACTCAAAACAGCAGCATAACCACCACCTCCAGAAATATTAAGGCCTCAATCCAATGTTTAGAATGCAAAGCAGGTTCCAATATAGGACGGTGACTTCAAATCATTTAAGATGTAATTTTAAATTCCAAATAATTCCTCCCATTTTCTTCCTATTTTTCACATGCCTCATTCATAGCTACATCCATAAATCTGTAGGTTGTTTTTTTTTTATTCCCGATGAAATTTTGTCCTCTGAAAATGGCTAAATGTCATCCTGCACTATTATGAACACGTGGAGTAGGAAAGCGAGACTGTGGTGGGAAGCCTGAACACTAATGTTCATTTAAAATTTGAATAGACTTCTGCTTATATAGAGGTGAACCCAAGGGATATTTCTCATACTAACTAGTGTCACATGGGCATTCTATTCAGAATGAAAATGAATGTGCCCTCTCCAATTTGCTACTTCAGATACACATCATGCATTTATAGAGTATGAGAACAGAATTCAGTAGCAATTAGCTCTGAGGAATTCATAATATCAGAGAAGAAAAAGTACAATATATAGAAAAGAATGAGTAAGTGAATGAAATACAGGTAGTCCCCGACTTACAACAGTTCATTTAGTGACTGTTCTAAGTTACAACGGCACAAAAAATGTCACTTATGGCCATTTTTCACAGTTATGACCTTTGCAGCATCCCCATGATCATGTGATCAAAATTCAGATACTTGGTAACGGGATCATATTTATGACTGTTGCTGTGTCCCAAGGTCATGTGATCACCTTTTGTGACCTTCTGACAAGCAAAGTCAGTGGGGAAGCCAGATTCACTTAACAACCAGGTTACTAACTTATCAACTGCAGTGATTCACTTAACAACTGTGGCAAGAAAGGTCATAAAATGGGGCAAAACTCACTTAACAACTGAAATTTTGAGCTCAGTTGTGGTCGTCAGTCAAGGACTACCTGTATATACAAATACAGTATGTACAAGAGTGAATGAGGGGGAGGAATACATCGCTCTGCCCTCTGAGCACCATCAGATGCAGAGAGTTCAGCCATCAGAATTGTCGACAATGGCAACCTTAGTTGGGAAATGCTGAAAATCCACCACGCTGGAGGATGCCTAGATTGGGGGATGCTTAGGAAAGAGAATAATGTTTCTTCCTTTTAGTGAATTCTTGCACCTTGCTTTTCAATCATTCAGAAGGATATGGAATGGGCTCTTCTTGAATATATATGTCTGATTATTTGAGAAGTCAGATTGAACACCTAAAAAT
This sequence comes from Thermophis baileyi, assembly GCA_003457575.1. Taxonomy (NCBI): domain Eukaryota; kingdom Metazoa; phylum Chordata; class Lepidosauria; order Squamata; family Dipsadidae; genus Thermophis; species Thermophis baileyi. Next base: position 614,108 of record QLTV01002140.1, read on the forward strand.
TCATTCATGTATATTAAAAAGCAGCAAGCCACTTCCCGCAGTGCAATGGCTGCTGGCATCTAGAAGGCTCAGGTTTAACCTAGACATCTTCTAAATAGGAATGAAATGAAGCTGCATGTATATAAATAATAAGCTTCTCTCAAAATGCCGAGCTTCATTGCAGATTGGGGGCAATGGTAAATTGTGCAGAAAGGAAAGAAAATAATGTTTACTCAGAAGTTCTTTCATTGAGAATGAGTGTTGTTTAGACAATGACTACTAAAATTAACTCATGTATAAAAATGTTACTAAGGATGGCATTTATTTACATTTCAAAAAACACCAAGGCAGAAGGGATATGTGTTTAAACTAAATATAGAAGGCATGGAAAGCATGATGCATTTCTATATGACTCAGCATACAGATCCCGGTTCATGCCTGCTTTTAAATATACCGATGTTTTTCAAACTTGGCAGCTGGGCTACGGAATTCTGGGAGTTGAAGTCCACACATCTTCAAGCTACCAGAAACATTAAAATATACTATCATACAATACCAATTAGAACATTTTACATAATTGGCAGACAGGGTTAATAGTTTAATAAAGAAAAAAAAACCCTCATTAATTGGATTGGATCTCAAATTAGTCATGCTTACAATTAGACTACTCAAAATAATGAAATCTAATTTACCCAGATCTACTTTAGTTTCAACCAGTCTTTTCTACCAATGATTATATCTGTATTTTGTATGTAAAAAAGTATAGTGTTTTCTTCACCTTTATACTGAAAAACCCAAAACAGCCAAATTTTTGTCTGTAGTTAAGGTGATTGTCTTGAACATGCACCATCACGGTTTAAAATATATAGCTTTCTTATGAAAATTGCTTATCAATTTTCAAATTTAGGGTCTTGATTTTCTATATTAGAACTTGCTTCATTCTTCTCAGCTAAATAAATTATTTTTTCCCTTAAATATTATCTCATTATCCCTTAAAAATATTCCAACTGATATTTTCAGTTTGGGTATGTGGGAAAGTTAATGGTATGATGCAAATGAAAACATACACATAACCGATCCCCTTTTCTATATTTCCAATCACACTGATTCTCCAAAGATCTTTACGTATTAATGATAATACGCCTATTCATGTTTAGAGCAGCTACTTCCTTTGCCTATTAATAGAGACAGGCCTGCCATTAGTTGACATACTGTACCTGACCTTATTAATAGGCAAAGGAAGTAGCTGCTCTAAATAATGAACTGGGACACAGTATAGGGACCAGCGGCCCTTCAGGACCCTATCAGAACAGGTTTTTCATTGCAAATGTATAGCTTTTACAATGCCCAGCTTTTAAAAGCTTACACCCCTCTCTACTAGTAGCTGTGTAAATATTACTCTGAGGGCATCTTCAAAATGAGGCATTTGAGATGTCCATAGCAGAAACTCCTACAGACAATCATTGTGGACAACTTGCAATGTGTCAGTCTGAGAAGTACCCCAGAATAATTTCTATTTCTAAAATAAAATAAAAAATAATTTCTAAAATAGACAGGTGCTAACTGAAGGAACAGTGTCGCTGCTGCTGCTGCTGTCCATACTGGGTGATAAGAGGGAATGAGGTTAGAATATGTGTTTGAAAACTGCTCAATGGACTGAAAAATTCTCCATGATTGAAATCCTGAAAAGCAAGCTTCCTACATTTTTACGTTTTAAACTTGCAGGTATGTTTACATTTGTAAGTGGGTCTGCCAAATACCTTTACTTACTAACAACAGGTTTTATTATCCAAAGTGCAAATATTATTTAAAAAACACCTGCTTTCCTTGAGCCATTTTTGCTACAATTTCACTGCAATAGTATGTGGTTCTCTGGAGTATTTCATACAGCCCTCAGATAATATCAGGTTAGACACTGGTTTAAACTGCTGGCAAGAGTTATCTGGCTGTTCCTTGTAGCCTGATCTGAAAAAGGATGGAATCAGAAAGAGACAGAAGAGTCTCTACCTTATGCTCTGGCCTTTCCCAATACTTGTTTCATCACTGTCCTGTTTGTAGTCACAACAGATTTTCCCTGAGGAAATGTAGCCCTGGGCAAGAAAGAACAGCTGCTGACCGAGGGAATTTTATTGTTTGGAGGGATACACTTACTGTATTTATCTATTGCACTTTTCTGGATCAACATCTTTCCAAATAATTTTTATTTTATTTCCAATTTAAATTAAAATTGGGATTACATGTATTTTTCTCACAGTGTTTTTATGTGGGCTGTAGATTTATTTATAAAATTTAATTATTTATAAAATTTATATGCCGCCCAACTCCCGCAGGACTCTGTTTGATTATTAGATTGATTATTGGCCACCACTATTTTGTTTAAATTAAATTAGCCTTGTTTTTAAGATTACACAAGTAGAAATGTGAATTGACAGAAATGTGAATTAAATGTATTTTTTCAAAAGTAACTGGATTTTTGAAAAAATATTGCAGTTTATTCTTTATCTCTGTTGTCTTTGTCTTGTTTTCCCTATGCACATGCAGCCCAAAGTATATTTTATAAGGCCAACAAATGTTTCTTCAGCCAAACAAAGATTGGCTTCCATATCACATCTTTCTCTCTTAATGTAGATCATGGTCACAGAGAAATGGACTACAGATCAGTACAAATAATCTTTCATAAATTTTTCTCAAATGACTAGTCAGAAAAAGTAGATGGATGATTTTTTTAAAAAAAATTCTCCCAAGAAAGGGAAGAAATAACTAATGATGTTCAAAACTAATCAAAGAATGGATTATTCTGCAGAAATTTGCAATATTTGATTTTCCCTTGGATCGTACCAAACCAGGGAGACTGTTCAGTAGTTTTGGCAGTAAATTTCCTAACCCAATAGATTAACATATTCTGGAATGTTACAGACAAAATAGGTTTGTTTGTGGGATGGAATACCTTCCAGAACACTTTAAACTTATTCCAATTCAGATAAATAGTTATCAAAACTGCTGAAGCAGAGTATGTATGATGTGGTCTAGTGAGAAACTGAATATTCCAGAGAACTGCATAATATACGTTTGGCATATCAACAAATTTTACACATGTCTAAAATTGACAACATTTTATACCACTAAAAAAGCCCAATAGGAGGAGTTGAGATCTAACTGAAATGTGGAAAACTATGGAAGCTGCAGATAACTGGAGAGATAATCATACAATGAAAGATAAGAATTTCAAAACCATTGCTCCAACATGAGTAAATAAACGTACTAACACCACAGTTCATCGATAAGAATGTCTTCTAAAGCATATTCACGTTAATCAGATTGAATGAGAACTGCTAGGAGGGAAAATGCAGAAAAAATTATAATTTTGTCAAATGAATGAGTGGTAATTCTATTCTTGGGATCAAGAGGCTACGTTCAAGCAGCTTGCTTCACCCTTTTCTCAAATGCTTTAGATGTTTAGGAGTTTAAATGTCTTTTAAAATATATTCATAAAATATTATGAAGGTTCTTATGGCAATTTAATACCGGTATCAACTGCTTCTTTTGTGCAGCTGCATCTTTAGTTGTACTATTAGCTAAAGGCAAGCAACTCTAATGTCTAACCTTCAAAATACAGAATAGTAACAGATTCAGAAATAATTTTTTGGTTTTTATTACTCACTACTCAATACACTTTAAAACTAATGTCTGTTCTAATAATGCATTTCTTCATCTTCAGCCAGCCATTATTGGTACAGGTGGGAAAACCAACTCTGAAACACTAAAAGCTGCAATCAGCATTATTGATGCCATTCTAAATAAAACAGGGAAAGTGGGCAAGAGACAAGTAAATTATAGCCATCATGGCTGGAGCCTAATGCATTATTTTTGTAACATTTATGTCCATCTTCATTTTTTATGTTTTAACTGTTACTATTTCTATGCTTAATTATTGCAGACCAATTAGCACATTTTAGGAAAGCTATATTAGGTTTTAAGGATTCTTTTTCAAACATGACAACAATGACATGCAAAAGTAAAACCATCCATACTACCATCTTTTTATAAACCAACTTTAAAGGGGAAGAGACACCATCAAGAACTCAGTAATGATCAGAGGATTCTTTATATTTCAAACAGTGTATTCTGCCCCAGATCTGGAAGTGCTAGGAGTCTTCTGAGAAATCACTACCACATTATTCATGGTTGTACCTAATATGTAAGGCAACGATGGCAGTCAAGAGGAGATGGGTACCAAAAGGTAGCTTCTGAAATATTCCAATTGATATCACAATAAATTCTGACAAAAGCATATTTGAATTTGAATAATAAATAGAAATTTAATGAATAATGAAACAAATAATTTATCAAGTAAAAATGGAATAATGAAATAATAGTTTAAAAAATTCTTATTCCAATGTTCTTTCCTTGGCCACTTAACTCAGTGCATATGCAGGGGTGTGTGTTTTCTCCTTCCTTCCTTCCTTCCTTCCTTCCTTCCTTCCTTCCTTCCTTCCTTCCTTCCTTCCTTCCTTCCTTCCTTCCTTCCTTCCTTCCTAGAAATTTAAGATAAGTCCTAAAATATCATACTTGAATCACAATGACAATACAATAATAGTACCTTATCAGGAAAAATTCTATAGTATTTGAAGTTTTTACGATGGGGGCAATAATTTTGTGATTCATAGGGTAGGACATAGTCATATTGATAAAATGTTACTTACTTCAGAGTTTGATGTCCTAGAAAACTACATTTCCCAGTATCCTTGGTGTTGTCATTTCAATAGCTAAAGCACAAAAAGGATGTTTAAGGCATGGTTTCAGTCTCAGCTGGAAAATGATTTTGAGATTAAATGCTGCTTATCTAATAGTGCAGACAGTAATAGTTGGGCTTTATGAAATGAATCATATTCTGAATCAAGTAAATATGGTCAGAATATTACTTGCTTTGACTAACAACAGAGATAATGCAGTATAAAGTAGATCAAAGTTATATAGAAGAAGCATAAATCATACAGAGCAAGATGAATGATGAAAATAACTTGAAGGAGAAGCCTCAAACCACAGCTTTAAATCAAACCTGCTACAATACGGAGGAAAACATTTCTTGCATCAAAAGCCAATGGAAATCATGTAAGAAATGACTGAAAGGTAATTAGGAAGAAACTTCACAAATTTAATTCTCATTCCATTTGACACCTCTATGTTTCCCCTCTTTTGCTTATGGTCACTGGCAACATGAAACTAAAAATTCAGGCTGTCTTACATTTTTATATGCAAAATATCTCTTGCTTTCCTATGGGTAGACAATCCCATTCATTCTGGAGGTTTTTGCCTAACAGCAATCAAATGAGACCCCTGCCCTCAAGATGATTTACTTCCTCTTTGCCAAGCAGGCCCATATTAATCTTTGTTTCTGAAGTCCTGGTGTCATTTTGATGAGACATACAGCAGCAGGAATCATGGAGCACTATAAATTAGAAATAATTCATCTTTCCTACACTACGTCTTCACCATGCCAAGGCTTTCACTGGATTTGCCCTTGCCTCTTGTTTCCATAACACAGTACTGTATCGTGATCAAGAGATGACTCTCTGGTTAAAAAACTAGCTTAGCCTTTTTAGGCAAGAATGTATATAAAAAGCCCCCTCCCCCCCAAAAAATCAACTGTCTGGATGTGAACAATAGAGTAAATCACCCAATATCACAATACGCTAAGTATCTCTCTCATGCACACATATAGATACAGAGACACAAAACCTGATAAAGTTACGAACAAGCAATATAACAAGTTACGCAGCTATTGGGACTTTAAGTGACCTATCGACTTAAAGGGATGAGGACCTATGGTATACTAGATATTCATGAAGCAGTGGGGACAACATTGTGGTGGTGATTAGCAGCCAGCCAGTGAATTCCAACTGATGTAGCTTTTCCAAAAAAGAGATTGCAAGATTGCCCATTTGAACTCTACACAACTGTTCTTTATGAAGAGACTGCAGGAACTGAGATATTTGGGGTTTGCTCTGACTGGATGTCAAAGTATTTCATCAAACTCATAGATAATAGTGCAGCTGATATGGACACAAGGTTCACAAAAAACTCTCACTTTTGTAAACACTTTCATATGTAATCAATTTATAGCTAAAGAGAGATTTTCTGAGCAGTGGGATAAGCAAAGCCACTTAATGAATCTATGTTCTTTCTGGATTAAAAGGGGAAAAATAAGGTTCACAAAATTTAAAATATTTTTACAAAACGTTTAATAAGGAATGGATAAGAAAGTTTAAAAATGGATAGTAATTTTGAAAGATTACTTTTGGGTGAAAGTGCTTTTGAATGGAAATTAAAGCATACAAATAGACCTGATCTTTGTGCCAAAATTTTTTGTTGGCTATTAAAGAGTGCAGACAATTGATGGATTTTACAAAATTAGAGGTAAAGGTTATACGAGTCAAACTGTGATGCTGATTGTAAGTATGGAGTGAAATTTGACATGAAAGTATTAACAACATAGAAAAAGGACTTGCCTTTAACATTTCCCTTGCAATTGAGACACTTTTGCTTTTGGATCAAATATCACAATGTCAACCACAAGAAAAATGGCAACAAACAGCAGAGAATAAGGGGAGAAGATCACTGTATCAATCTGCAAAAAGAGAATTTACACCAGATTTGCTTCAAAAATGCCAAGGAATTGGGCAATAAATTATCTGAATTTATTGATAGTAAATGAACGAAATCACTGGATACTAAATTGACAGCATTTGAAAAAAGAATGGATGAAAGACTTCTTAAAGATAAAAGAGAAGATGAAAGAAGTTAAAAAGATGGAAAGCTCTATAAAACAACTGTTATAACATGTAATACAAATTAATGACAAAGTGGAAATTCTGGGGATAAATATAGACATTATAAACAGGAAACTGGAAAAAAAACCCAGATAATTTGGCGATATTGAAAATGGGAGAGAAGGAATTTTGTTTGATTCTAGTGGAGATATTAGAGAAAAGTTTTTTTTAAAGCTTTAGCAAATGTTTTTGAATGGGATAGGAGGATACAATAGAAATTATAGAATAGAAAGTATAGAATAAGTACACGATATGGGAGAGTAAAAAAATGTTCCAAGGGATGTTTTAGTGCACAATGTCAGGAAGAAGACAAAATATCAAGTTTTACAGCAGCATTTTCATACAAGCTGAACACTGATAATATAGATGCAATTGTTCTTAAATTCCTATTAGAATTTTGTGTAAGAGAAAAGAGTATTTTTTCACTGATAACATAAAAGAATTCTATTACAATGGGACAAATTAGAAGGCATGATTTTTCCTTTTTTACTTTTAAAGAACAGAGGTTTTGGCTAAATTCTATCCAAAAGGTGATAGACTGTCTAGAATTATTTTTAAAAATGGAGCAAATAGATGTATGAGATGATGTCACACAAAAATCTCTATTGGTGCAACAAGAAACTGAAAAGGATAATACTAAATTAGGTGCCACGGATATTGACTTTTCTCAATTTTGGGCTTAATTAGGCATTACAAGTATTTGACATGGCCTATAAATGGAACAAATGCTTCACAAAAGAGAAAAAAACATTTTTGAAAAAAAATATAGAAAATATCATTGGCCCAAAGAGACAGATGTTATAAAGGTTATAAAATATATCTGATTTATAAAAAAATTGAGTGAAGAATTTATTTCAGCAGGAACTAAAAAACAAATGGAGCTGTTTTGTACATAAGCTCCCAACTAAAACCAGAACTTGTTTTGACTTATGACCATGGTAGATTTGTTGTGTGGAAGTTAATTTGCATGGGACTAAGACTCTTGGGAATTTACACCCCAAACTATTTTTGAATGAATAAAAGAAAAGAAGAAGAATTAAAGAAATTTCCAGAGAATATAAATATTTCTCAACAAATTAAGATTTTACAATGATGTTATCTATGTTAACAGTAAAAAAATGGAACTAAAAAATGAACTGTGTAAAGCAAAAAAACAAAACAAAAAAAACCCCAAACCCAAAATACCCTGAAATGGTTGGCATATCAATTATAATAAATTATAATAAAAGAAAGGAAAGAAGCATAGAAAGCAATTTATAGATGAGAATCTATAAATCTGTAATAGGCAAACATAAATCACTACCTTATTGTATGAATTTTATCATGAGGAATATAACAAAGAAAATCAAGAGAAGAACTGGTGGCAGATGGATATAGTTGCTTTTGCTTTCACTTTGATTTGTTTTTATTTTTGCTTTCTTACTTTGTTTTAGTTTGTATTAGTTTTCACTTTAGTTTTTAGAAACTTTGAATAAACTCATATGTATATATGGGGGAGAGAGAGAGAGAAAGAGAAAGAGAAAGAGAAAGAGAAAGAGAAAGAGAAAGAGAAAGAGAAAGAGAAAGAGAAAGAGAAAGAGAAAGAGAAAGAGAAAGAGAAAGAGAAAGAGAAAGAGAAAGAGAAAGAGAAAGAGAAAGAGAAAGAGAATGACTTTAAGTGACCTGTTTAGCATCTTACATTATCTCCCCAAAAGAGATAATAGCAAAAGAATGAAGTGAGGCAGTAAGTAAAAATTGGAAAGCTCCTTTGTGAGAAGAAATGGCTTGTGCAAGCAGATCAATCTGTAGTCAGTATATCATTAGTTTCTCTCCAACGGATTTAAATGATTCAGAAATGTGATAGATAATAGGTAGGTAGGTAGCAGGGGTGGGTTCTAACTTACCTCGCCGCCGGTTCGCTTCCTCCTGTGCTGTGTGGCTGCGCGCGCATTGCATGCTGCATGGCTGCGTACACATTGCATGCTGCATGGCTGCATGCACATTGCGTGCCATGTGGCTGCGCGCGCATTGAGTGCTGTGTGGCCATGCACGCGCGCATGCGCAGTGACAAAAATTCACAATTTTTTTTTTAAAAAGCCAAAAACAAGATGGTGGCGCATGTGCAGTGCCGGGAACTTGGCTTCTACACATGCACAGAAGGGAAAAAAAATAGCAACAAATTCCCCCCCCCCCCACAAAAAAGAACACACATGGCCGCATACGGTGAGGGAATCATTTTATATATCCTGATAGGATCACAAGTTGGTGAAAGAAAAGAAATGGGCAGAAGATACATGTTGTAGAATTGCTTCTACAAAGCAGAGGATACCCTTGACGATTAACCTGAAGATTAGCTGCTGCTAGGCATTTATCCTTTTTTTATAAGAACACTTAGATAGATAGATAGATAGATAGATAGATAGATAGATAGATAGATAGATAGATAGATAGATAGATAGATAGATAGATAGATAGATAGATAGATAGTAACAGGGACTGTGGCATTCACATAACAAGGCTACCATCACTGTGTAAACTCAATTGTGTTTGACAACATTCCTCAGCCTCTCAGCTACTGACTTAATTTTAATTTTTTTAAAAAAATTCTTTTATGTAAAACATATATGTCCAATATTTATTTTATTTTGAAAAATACCTATATCTGAACATGGGAAATAAGCCTGGTGGATAAGAATATCTAATGTTCCACTTACTGCTAATCAGGTCAAAAACAAAAGACATGTTGGTGGAGGGAATTCTGGAATGATGGAGGTTTAAAAAAGCAATAGGAAGCAACTTCAACATTTTGCCTTCTGGTCAGTGGACACTGTGTGATAGCCACCCTCTTATGGTGACCATTTTATGACAGATCCATCTTTGAATCCTGGAACTGGTTCTTATATTTAACTTATCTGTAATGAAAGTTTAGTGAAGAACTGGAAAAAAAACCATTTAAATATGCTCTGCCTGACTTTCTGTAACCTTGCTATTAATAATGGTTTCTGAAAATGAAAATCATTTACATTTCAATTTTGATAGCATTTACTTTCAATTCCTAGATTTAAATCTTCCAAGATATTAATACAGCTCTGAGAATTCAGTGAATTGTGCTAAGCCCTTCCAAATTCAGGGCTGCAAAAATCCAGTCAACCTCTAGGTAGCAGCAACAGCTATGAGTATCCTTTTTCCTCCATTCACATTTTTGCACCCCAATATCTATAGATCCACTTTATGCATATGTTTGTGAACTAGACAAACATGGAAAAATAAAGAATAAAGGAGAATAAATACTAGAAGAATAAATAAAAGTAAATAAAGAAGTATGGTGCTTTTGTAAATTGACACAATTACACAAGCATGGTACTGTTCTGATATTCATTAAAGTAGTCATTTTCTTTTCTTTTTCAGCTTCCATATAAATGTAAAATAAAGTTGTAGTTGCTTTAAGGAACTGGCTTATTAAAGTTAACACAACCATTTAAACAGATGCATGTTTTTCAGGTTTGCAGGGAAGACATTTCTTCAGAATGAGTTTTCAAGCATGCATATCCATCCAACTTTGGGGTTTGCTAATAATTATACTTCTCTAAAATCACAGTTTCTGCCAGTTACACCAATTATGTAGATAAATCTTCCAACAGTGATAGCCAGCACTTTGGATCTAGCTGGGATGATTTCCTAGTGTCCTGCATTATTCCCATTGTCTTGGGACACACAGTCCTCTTTTCAATGAAGGAAAGCAAAGACATTTATGTGTTAATTTTTCAACACGCCTTGTTTCCAGTGAGAGCCTGTCCATCTTTGTCTATTTGTTGCTTCTGAAGATATTCATTACTTTGATGGATTTGTGTAATTTTTCTAAAGTGCTTCAGGTGACAAGCAATAAAATATATTTTACAAAACACAAGAAAACACCCTTATATCAGAGTAAAACTGAAAAGTCAAATTGGAAGGAAAACCTCAAATTATGGAGCAGATAAAGGGAAGAGCTGTGTACAGATTTGGGCTCTTTGGTACTTTAGATTCAATTCCAAGCAGGGGTTTCAGAGCTTGTGAAGATGCAACAGAGCACCCATCTGTAGGGGAATCTTCAGGGTTGATTAGCAATGACAAAATAGCTTGTATGACTGAGCAGTTGAAGTCCTGCCTCTTTTTTACATGCATGTAGTGAACATTAAAGAGTAGAAGAAAATAAATCAAGAATGGTGACTGATGGAAGGTCATTACTGGAGCTGAGATCTGAAGAGGGTAATAACACAAGGAATAGAGTTCCAGCTGAATAAGAGAAAAGTATTTATTTATTTATTTTTATTTATTTATTTGTCAAACATGTACAAGATAGCAGGTATAGGTATAATCATAAACATAATCAAAGTGAATACAGATAGATGAAGACAATAGGACAGTAGGACAGGGACGGTAGGCACGCTGGTGCGCTTATGCACGCCCCTTACAGACCTCTTAGGAATGGGGTGAGGTCGACAGTAGACAGTCTAAGGTTAAAGTTTTTTGGGTTTGGGGAAGAAAGTAAATTGATCAAATTGAAGAATAGCAAGATAATTGTTAAATATTTGTCTTTGCCCCTTTATCCCTGATAATACTTTAGCTATGCTATCAATTATGCAGAGTGTAGAATAAGAGAAGAAAGAAAAGGATGAAGAGAAGCATACAGTTAGAAAAAGCTTGAAAAAAGCAACTCAGCGTCAAAAAAAAATTTCTAACACTTGGCAAGAGAATGAAAGAGAAGGGAGTAAACAGAGTTTCTCATTGCAGGAGGGAAAAGATGTCAGGACCAGATGGACCATGATCAGCTTTGAAGACTTACAATAAGAAAAGAAACAAAAATCACATTAGGAAGTATATAAATGTTAAAGCACTTTAGGAACTTAGCTACATATGCACCATACATAATGAATTACAAAAGATTATTTTACAATTAGTAAAAGTACTCAAAGCAGTTTCCCTTTCAATTTCTAAGCTGTTTGTGGCTATTGCCTGGGGAATACAACACCACTCTGAGGAACCTATCTATACTCTATCTGGGAAAGAAGGAGATTATAGGATGCTGGCTGTTTCCTGTTTTTAATGCCTTCAAAAATCTAACTGGAAAGACTTCTGACTGGTGCAAAGAGGGCAAAGTAGGAATATCTGCACAACCCAAACAGCAGACAAAATTACTTTGGTGAGGAGATCAAAGACAGCAACCTTGTGAAAGTGACCTCATTCTGCCTCATTCATGGAAGGATGCATTGAATGTTCTTATACTGCAGTGAGTAGTATGTTGCTTTGTTCATTGAATAACCTTAGTCATTTCCCTGAATTCTTTCCTCAGACTGCTTCTCTTCATTAGATTACTAATCCTTTCCCAATGGAGGAGACCCAGTCTGCTTTCCTTCCACAATGATCTCATTTAGAATTATTATCAAGCTACTTTTGGGAGCTCTGTGGGAGTCAGGGAGTGCAATGGTAACTTTTATTTAATTGGTAGCCCAGAATTGGAATTCATGTATAAACAAATACATTGCATCAGGATAAGAGGTAGACAGAAAAGAAGAATCTGTGAAGGAGAATGTAGGTTTTGTGCTGATCCATAATGCATCTTCATCACTTTGCAGCAATCACCATGAAAAAAATGAACTTGGAAGGATGTAAAGTATCATGCTGCCTGGGAAATCTGGATAGTAATTCTTCTAAAATACCTAGGCTTAAAACTGCTTTACAGTTTTTGTTGAGAACTTTCTTCCTCTTCAATAAAACAATGGATTTATGAAGTAGGCAAGCTGAAAATATAAACTACTTGGTTCATAGGAACCCTTTTTTGACCAATGGTTACTTTCATATATCAACTGATAAATGTGTTGTGCTTGAATACTATTAAACCTAGAATATACTTTGGGTCAAAGCTGTGCAAGATAATGTTGACCCCATTTCTTACTATAATGTAATACTTGATATAGTGATGCTTGATCAAATCTGAAACAGAACTAGCTTCACTAGATTGATCCAATATTAGGAGAACTGTGCATTAGTGGGCTTATGATTAAAAGCATGAGAAAAACACTGCTTCTTGAAGGATAGCATCTGTTCCCACGTGAAAACCTATTTCCAGTCTCCAAGGGAACATGGCCATGATCTATAGCTTCAGTTGCTGAGAAGCAAATGAAATGTGTTTGCTTTTCATCCCTAGGCTGAAAGTAAGCACGGACTGTCACAAGGATTGAGAATGCCTTATGGAGAAGAGAAATGACCTGCACTCCCCAGCCCAAAGAAATGCCTGCTTATTGTTTTGCTTGTTTCAGAGTATTGTAAGGGACACCAAGAACATGTCAAGGCAAACTCTAAATTCCTAAGGATTATATTTCAAGTGGACCCATATAAACCTAATACGATATTAGGCAGAGAGATGGGCACAGGAATTTGTATTATTGTTGATTGGCTGAAGAGGTGGGGTTTCCCCCCCCCAGAAATCCTAGTCATAACAGGTAATTATAAATCAACATGAAAAAGATCACATTACAAGAATTATAACATTATAGATACTCAAAAGAGAGTCAAACAATATCTGATAGGACTCAGGAAGTTTACTTCTCTGTCATGGTGCCTATCTTATGCAACAACTCCATCCAGACTAACTTGCCCCTTACTCTTTGCGTTCGTATAAATATCTTTGAGTCAGTCTTGACTCTTGGTGACTATCTGGATTAGTCCCTACAGATTTCTTTGCAAGATTTTCAGAAGTGGTTTCCTGTTGTCTGATTCCTAGGGATGACAGACAGCAACTGGCCCAAAGCCACCCAGCTGACTTCATGCCTAAAGCAGGACCAGAACTCAAGTTTTCCAATTTCTAAGCTGATGCCTTAACCAATACACCAAACTGGCTCTCAATCCTGGCTCTACCAGCCTTTTATAAGTCTCAAAAGACCTGGTTTTCTCTCAGGCAATTCAAAGATCCATGGGTGTGGCACTGAGTCATAGGCTTTTCTGTAATCAATCCAGGCTATATTTAGACTGGTCTGTCTAGACCTTGACTCTTGTGTGCTGCTCGATCTATGAGTAACTGGTGAGGTGGGCCTCTAGTGTTGTTCACTATGGCCTACTGAGCTGTGTTCATGTATTGGCTATATGGTCCTGTAGCTTGGTGACTCTGATGCATGATAGATTTTCCATGTTGCAGTGAGGCAGGTTATTGGCCAGTAGTTGGACAGTGCATATATTTCATGTACACATACACACATACATATGGGTATTATCAACATCCTATATGATCCAGCCTTCAAATGATCTCTCTAACAACCTCTAGTTAAAGACTGAGCATTCTGGTACAACTTTTTCTTTAGCTCATGAACCTTGAGGATTTTAGAAGACACTGCTACGTTTTGTTTGAATGAGTATATATTTGTGAATATTTGTATTTTCAAAATCATCTCTCTATTCTCCCCCTTCATGCTTATGTATATACCATTCACTCTGCTCCTTTGATAAATAGCCTCCATTATGTGGACACATTCCATTCTACCACTAACCCATTTAAAAATCTTGACACGATTTAGGTAATTAATATGCCACCTTGCATTATATATGCTTACTTAGACTCAACAAAACTCATGTGGCAAATGGTTCCCAGTTAACAATAATTAAAGTGAGAATGTTACCCCGAGGGAATGCGTACCTCTATATTTTACATAATTTTGTGCAGGAGCTCAAGCTTGCTGCTAGGATTCATTGATATAGCATATTTGCTTCTCTGAATAGAAATTTGATTTTCAGTTTGAATATAAACCAAGCATTTCTATTCTAAAAATAATGTAGTACTATGACAAGAAATCTGATTATTTGAAATTGCTTCATCAGATAAGTGATTCTAGACAGAAAATCAAACATGCAATTTCAGAGTCTTTACAAAATACTAATTTTGTTTGTTCATTTTCTTGTTCATTTCATTTTTATGCTATCTTCCTGCACTGATGATTACTAAAAATAATTTACTAGTGAATAGGAACTATCAATTTTTTAACCGAGCTGCCCAGCCTTATTCTACCCAATTACAAGATCCAATAAATAAATACTAGACCTGAATTATTTGCATTATCTTCAATAATTTTGCATTGCCTGCAAAATTAGAATCTCTTGAGGCAACACTGTACTGGTCCATATCCACAGCTATGAAGCAGGCCATAACCAAGATCAAACTGTATGGGAAATCAACTTGGTTCAAGACTGCAGGGAATACTGAATAGATGTCAAGTTGGCTTAAGAGAAAAGTACACATAAATGTTAGAATAAATAAATAAAGTTATTAGAGGTACTTTAAAACTGGAAGGGGAACTTTTCATAAATTGCTAGCTATTCTGAGAATTTTAACTACTATCAACAGATACCTAAGTATCAGAGCAGTTTAAAGAAAACAGAGTCTGTTGAGTACTCAAGCATGAGTTAAAAATTAGATGCTGACTTCAGTGTTGTGGTGAAATGTAATCCAGAGTCACAAGAGGGAGGAGTTCTTTCCCAGAGGGCAAAGAGACAGCAGATCTTGGAATGTCTGGTGGGCAGGAAGAAAGAAAGGTTCAATTCTCCCTAACAGTTCACAGAATATATTTCTAACTATTGCAGATAACTTCTTCCGTGTGGCAAGATTTCTGCTTGTAGGAGAACAAAAATAAAGGAAATACTCAGAAGAAACTCCATATATTGTTCTTGGTTCTTTTGGCCTGACAGCATCAAGACATAAAACATCAGCATTTTTTTCTTGGCTCCCCCATTTAAAAAAAAAATAGACCCCAAGTAAGAATTGATACTGTTTCTACCAAATTGTCATTTTCTAGTAATTTTCAGTCTGTATCAAACAACATAACCACAAAATATATAAACATGGGTTCTCTTTCCCATAGGAACAGCCTTTAGATGGTCTGAGCCTGCGGCCTCAGGTGGTAGATGCTGAACAGAAAGGGATATACATCATTAGCTAGATGATGGACACCTTTCCCATACTGCAGCTTCAAGCTATTTATTTATTGTACATAACCAGTTTCGTATTTCTAGATTTCACTTGCTTCCTCCACTTTGGCAACAGATAGATTAAGGTATGTCCAAACCATGTTTATCACACATACTCATTGGTGGATTTCCTGCATCTCCTGGTTTGAAGAAAAGAAAGAAATATTAATTTTACTACTTTATTTCTGTCATTCGGTTAAAAGTCTTGTTAATTTCACCTGGTTAAAAAAGACAAGTCTATCTTCTACTGTTCCATCAAAGGCAAGTTTTCACTGTTCCACTGGTGAATTTGTTTTTGAGTTGGATAACTTTTTAATGGCTGTGAAGGGTAATAATCTGTGACTGCAGGGAAGTGGTAGTCCTACCACAGTATGCCAATTGGAGTGGGAGTCTTGGCCTATCATGAAAATAAAGCAACAGGTGAATTGGACAGCTCCAATTGTGTTGGCAGATAACAGAAAACACTACTTGTGATATATGGAAGAAAAAGAAGTTGCCTTCCTGATGGGCTAGATGCAGTAGAGGATGATACTTGCATCTTCCCTTAGGAAATGGTCAGTAGCCTATTCTTGCATGGGGGCAACCTAGTCATGTAATATGGTCATCCAGAATTTCTGCTGTCTTCTGCTGCAATGAAGAATGTTGTCCTATCATCAGAACAAGATTTACATTCCTGCCCGATTGGTCAGGTATTTATAGAATAGGAAGAGAATTCATCTCTTGTCCTTAGCCAGCTATGTCTATTTATCTTTATCCTAGCTGGCCAACCTTCTACTCTTCTATATATTTGGAACTTTGTAGTGTGAGCGTATGCACTTTTCTTTGAAAGTAAGCTCCAATATATGCAGTGGAGCCTATTCCAAACAACACATACTACACATAAAGTTCTTTCTGTAGAATGCTTTGTGGTTCTCTTTCCCCACTTTATTTTACACATATAGTTCATAAAACCTTAGAACTTCTCTGAAGGGCAGCCAGCTTGGAGACACCCATTGATTTTTATAGAGGAAGCAGAGACATGATTTATCTGAATTGTTTTCATAAATGTATTGGTTTTCAGATTAGGATTCTACCCTTCTTTACCCTCAATTAATTAGCCAATAATCACACTCAATTATTTCCAGCACAGAACCCCCACTAACTTATGATAAAGATGCAGTTAGAGTGCAGGATCATAAAAGAGGCTAGGCAAGTTGAGACAATTTCCATATCTGCAAAACTTGGGGGCGGGGGGGGGGAGAGAAAATATACACAATAGTAAAGATAAATGTGACAATTTCACTTTCTCCAACATTTAGCTAAATGAGTGATATGCAAGAAATAGAGACATGCAGATAATTCATGACTTTTGACCACAATTGACCCTGAAATTTTAGCCATAAGCCATTGCAGTCATAAGTAAAGTCATCACATGACTGGACTCAATTTTATGATCATTTTTATAATGCTCATTAAGTGAGTCACTGTAGTCATTAAGTGAATCACATGGTTGTAAGTCTGAATCTGAATCTTATGCAATGAAAAACAGCAAAAAACTTCAACCATGTGCACAGGATGCTGCAACCAATTGTAAATGCAAGCTGTTTGCACAATGCCCAAATGTGTGATCATATGACCATAGGGGTAGTGTGATAGTCATGACTTTGAGGATGGGTCATAAGTAATACATTTGAGTTTGTTAAACTTCAAATGGTCATTAAACAACTGTCAAGGACTAGCTAATATATTGAAGTTCTTTCTAGCCTGTGTATAAAAGAAATTTGTCAGTTTTAGTTAACTCCTTTTTAAAATGCACAGCTCATTTCTGCCTGCCATGTATCAAAAACAAGGAGCCAGTCAGGGAAAAAAAAACAGTGAAAGCAACTCTTTCTTAGCATAATTAACATGGTTGAAAGTGCAAGTATTCAGATCCTGTATTTTAAGAGATAAGGACTCAAAGCACTTTGCCTGGAGGGATAAATCCATGAATTTAGCTTTTTTTTTTTTCCTGTCTCAAGCTGTTTACATCCTACGAAGAAATTTGCATAAACAGGATAGAAATAACTTGAGATTTGCAAAAGAGAAGGGTGCAAACACAAAATGCTCCCTCATTTCTAGGACATACATAGATAAATACCTCGATATAAGGTTCATCAAAGTAAAAACAGACTAGTTTTTTTTCTGAGTAATTTCCCAGGAGCCCTTGTTAAATTCTTAAGATTTTCCTCATCTCTTTTCAAAGTCTAATGTTCAAAGACATGGAATGGAGCTGTCTCAGCAGTTCTGTCTCTTTTTCAGGGTCATTCAATCAAGTCCATTAACTCTGCTGTTACTTTATCCATATTTTCTCTAATGTAAAAAGTAGCCTGTTTTCAGACAAGGCTGCCAGGCTTTGCTGTCTAGAGCAGTTTTTCAAATTGTGTTCTGTAGAACCCTAGAGTTTTATGAGATCTTGGTGGAATTCCATGAAAGATTAAGGGGGGAAAAATGGTCTGTCACCAGATGTTTGCTTCTTTGACTCCAGAATTATTAATTTATTTAGAAGGATCTCTGGCCAGATAAAGTTAACACTCTCTCATCTAAAGAATTAGCTCCTATATGCTCTTGTAGTTTTACTAGGAAATTAAAAAGGATAACTTGGACAGCAATTGTACCTCTTTCCCTTAGATGCATGGTCCCTAGAAACTATATTCCCATTTAATAGTGGAACATATAATTTAGAACATATACATTTAGTTTAGAGTTAAGGTTGGGTCACTCTTTGTTTTGCCCTGCCCTTGGTGGTATACTTGGATAGAATAGAAAACTTTATTCCAAAAACTTGAGAAACAGATATTCCTTAACTTTGAAATGCCACCTGGTGGTATAAACGAATACACCTTAGCCATAGCAGGAATAGTCAATACATTCTCCCAGGTGAAATAAATTCATTCTTCCTTGTCCTTGATAAAATCCAATGAGATGAGTGTGAGTAACTATGGTCCAGAGCTGATATAAGCTGTTTGGAAAAACTCCGTTCATGAGATAAAACTTTGTTGCAGACGTAACCAGAAAGTTGCTGCATATTTGCCAACTGTGATAGGGAACACATATTGTAAATCTTTTGGGGTTTCCTGATTGCAGGAAGAGGTATACACCATCCAGAACCCCTCTATGAGGGAGATGGACATTTAAGAAATTTGATAAACAAACGAATAAATTAAATAAAGGGTTTGCTGTCTTATTATATTTTTTTAATATTATTTGATTGCTGCATATGTTATGTTATTTTCTTATACTGCCTTGGAATAAATATATGGTCATTCAGATCAAAAAGAATCTGTGATCTATCCCTGCTAGGCTGGGAATGGAGCAATACAGTCAGCTCAGCAGCTGCTCCATCACATTTCTTCACAGATGATGAGTCCATCTACTTAATTGTTTTGAAATCCATGTCCTCAACCCTCTGCTTCTTATCATGTTCAATTGCCATGTTAACTGGTGAATTCCAGCTTTTTAAGTAAAATGTTATGGGATAAACATCAAAGGGGTGCTTTTTTCCTCACTTTTGATCAAGCATTTGGATACTTGATAAATGAAATGGCATTCCTTCTAAAGCTAACATTTTTTACTTTTCCATGCCAGGTTGTTATAGTTTTTGAAATATGGTTTTGAAGTTTAGTTCAAATTACAAATGATGTAACAAGTACCACACAGTTACAATCATCAGTTCATAGCAGTGTTACACATTGACTTAACAATTGCTGGCATGATGAGTATGATTTGTACTTTATTCTACAATATCAGATACTCTTGGTAGATATACCTAACTTCTCAGGTGGATTGCTGTATCAGAGGCATATATCTGATAGTAGAGATATGCAATCTGGAGTCCTGGGCCACACATGGCCTTCCAAACTGTTGAAGGCAATTTTCAAAGCCCTACAAAAAGTTGTCACAATCATTATATTTAATGTGACAGAAGAGGGAAAGTAATAAACACCCAAAGAGAAATCTTATTTTAAAAATATATTCAATTTAATTTTTGCCCTCTTTCCATTTACTGTTTGGAATACAGCCCCAAGCAACAATTCAGAGTCAAGTGTAGCAAAAGGTGCATATCTCACAGCAGAAGAGTGTTAATTGATGGAATAGCATCAATCCTCTTATAGAGTCAACCTGAAATTAACTCATCTAACTCTTACAAGTCTCTGTCCCGGTGTACATGTAAAATATTCTTGCACAATCACTTCAACAACCCAACTTCTCTTTGTGTGGAACATAGAGCATCCATCAGGCCTTTCAAAGTTCAGGATCGTATATAATCATGAAAGTTAATCTATGTTTCACACTTTGATCCATACAACCCTATGTTTAAGAAACACTAGACAACCTGTGCCGCATTGGGTTCAACATATTTTCTTAAACAGAGAAACACAATGACCAGAGACAGACAAAAAAGCAGTAGGAACAGTGCAACTTTCAACTTTCTGCCATTTGTCCATTGAGTTTTCATGTGGGAAGATAGCAGGAAGCATCAAAAATCTCCCTTCCCTTCCCCTTCCCCTTCCCCTCTCCCCTCCCCCTTCCCTTTCCCTTTCCTCCCTGCAGGCAGGTAAGTGCCTCCTGCTGCGTGGGGAAGGGAGCAAAGGATTGGGAGACTGGCTTGGAAACTCTCATGGAACATTGAAAATGATGATAGAAAACCATAATTAGGTAGACATTTTTATAGCTGGTTCTGATTATTGATCCATTCTCTGAGGAATATCTGATTAAATTGATTTAATAGATTTAATCTAAGAAAATATAATTGCTTAATCTATTAAAATGAATCTTAATCTAATACAATTACATTGAATTAGGCATCCCTGGTAGGTAGCATTGTATGTAGAGAAACTGGAGATATAAAACCCCATCTCCATTCTAAACGTAATCCAGAAACAAGCAAACTTTTGTCTGAATGATAACCCACTGTGATTTTGGGGATCACAGTGGGTAACAATGATGCAATGATATGGCTTGAGGATTTTTTTAGTTGTTTTTCTTTTAGTTTGAGATTGATTGATTAATTTATATTTCACATTTCTAAACTGCTCATCACCCTCAAAGAGAAAGATTTTTTACAGATAGACCTCGATTTATGACTGGTCATTTAGTAATCATTCGGGGTTATGATGGACAGCTCAAAAAAGTACTTACAACCCACATTTCAAGTTCTGACAGCCACACCTCATGGTCATATGATCAAATTTTGGGTGCTCAGCCACCAGCCCTTATTTATAGCTATTTGCAGCATGTTTTTTGCCAGAAAATTGCCAGAAACTGGCAATGGTTTCCAGTTTCCAGAAAAGAAATTCCCATAGAAAACAATGGGTTCACTTAATGATCATGGTGCTCGTTTAATGACTGCCACAGGAAAAGTTGTAAAATCAGTGCAGTCATATGATGATCACCTGCTTAAGAACTAGCATGACTTAAAGCAGTAATTGCAGTCTTAATTACAATTGAAACTTGAGGACTATCTATATTGTTTATTTTAAGACTGACATTAGTTTTGGAATGCTTCCTGTCTCAAACTGGCACAGATAACATTACCCATTTTAGCAATTGTAGTTAGATATCATTCTTAAAAGTGCAAAAAAAAAAAAAAACCACCAATCCAAAAAATTCCATAGTACTTGGGCAAAAACTTGTCATAAGGGAGGCATATCATCATATGCCAAATATGAGTCTGGCATAGGAATAAACATAGAAAACTTGGACTAAGATTGCTATCCTCTGATCCATGCATGTTCAACATCCTGTGGTAAAAAAGCCTGAATATGGACTGATCTGAAAAAATATGGAGAGAGGAATATGCTACTGTTATTATTCATCAAACTCATACAGTAAGTCAAAGTTCCATGATCATATCCTACCACAGAATTCTGTAAAATAATCTTGGGACTATGAATATTTAAACTCATGGTACTTCAAAATCAAAGTGCACATTTAATTTAAAAATTGAGGTTACTGATTTGTAAGAATGTTTAATGCAAAGCGATATACAAATATTTTAAAAAATGCATATCTAAGCAGACATTTAAATACTTTGAGCATTTTAACTTTGTGTGTTTGTGTCAAATTAATGCAGACAATGAATGAAATGCACAAAGACAGTTTTGTCAACCTGTGTGAATATGTTTGTGATGAACTATATCTGTGTATGTAAGGCAGGGAAGAATGGTAGTTTTTCAAGTCCACTTAATTTTTGCCTAATAGCTAACACTGCATTTGCTGTGACTCAAACCCTGATGTTTTTACAAGCTTATACCAAAACTAAAAGGCCATGAAAGCATAGTTGCAAGATTCCAGTGCCAATTATCTCTAAGAGAAGATAAAATAATTGTAGTCTCTTATATGATTGTTAATTTCTTGTCTCTACCTACCAGTAATATATACCTCTACTTGTCAATGGGATAAAACATCTGGTCCTATTATGACAGAATCTGCCCTCTAAACTTGCTTTTTCACTGTCACAGTTAATGGAAATAAAGGGTTTAGTTCAAGGCAACATCAGACTGAAACAGTCTATATAAAACTCTGTGAAATTTCCCCAGAGAGAACCTCTCCATTGAAGAGGGGTCTTCAATATTGCAGAAGTAATTGTTCAGAAAAAGGAATTTGGAATCTCATAGTCAAAGGCTCAGCCTGGATGTGCTTATTATGGTGAAAATCTTCAGTCCAGCACACAGGGTTCTGTTTTTTACAATCTCTCTTCTTAGGCTTTGAATGGATTATTTTTTGAACAGCTTTTTTTTTTTTACTATTAGCTCAGTTTATCACTTTATCTGACTTCCAAAAGTTAATGTAGTAGCAAGCCTCATGTCTGTATGTGCATTTAATTAATCTATGAAGCTAATTTTTTAAAAAATATTCCCTTTTTCTCCTGTGATTCATACTACTTGAATAGCAGCAATAGTCCAAACATATGTGCACCACCTAGATCAGGGCTGTCAAACTCGCAGCCCGTGGGCTGGATGCGTCACGTGCTGGGCACGCCCATGCCCAGTTTAACAAAGGGGGAAAAAGTCCTGATACATCACGTGACGCTGCCGTGACGCCGAGAGTTTGACATCCCTGACCTAGATGATAGAAGGCAGTATATCTTATAGCATGAATCAAATGCTGTTAATTCCATCTACCTACATCTATAAATGTGCAGGATGTCCAAAACAGTAAAGGTATTCATAATCCCATTATACAAGCTATTTAAAACACCAATATATTTTTGCTTTGATGCAAAGAATCCCGTTCATGTATTCCACAACCTTAAATGTTCCAGCTACATTGGTCAGTAACAAGGGACCCATATAACAGTCATAGCAGTTTTAGCATGTTCTCCCATCTAAATTCTAAATTAGAGTTTTTAGCATGACCGCTAGTCCACAGATGTAGCTACATCTGTATATTGTTTCACCCTCATAGGAATAGAAAATTTGAAGTTTGTCCTTTGCATAACAGCAATAGCATTATATTTATTCAAAACTTTTACAAAGTATTGGAGCATTTTATTTATTTAACGTTTCAGGACCACAAATTAGAATTAGAATAACAGAGTTGGAAGAGACCTTGGAGGTCTTCTAGCCCAACCCCCTGCTTAGACAGGAAACCCTATACCATTTCAGACAAATGGTTATCCAATCTCTTCTTAAAAACTTCAAGTGTTGAAGCATTCACAACTTCTGGAGGCAAATTGTTCCACTGATTAATTGTTCTAACTTTCAGGAAATTTATTCTTAGTTCTAGGTTGCTTCTCTCCTTGATTAGTTTCCACCCTTTGCTTCTTGTCCTACCCTCAGGTGCTTTGGAGAATAGCTTCACTCCCTCTTCTTTGTGGAAACCCCTGAGATATCGGAAAACTGCTATCATGTCACCCCTGGTCCTTCTTTTCATTAAACTAGACATACCCAATTCCAATAATATAATCAGAAAGAATCTCTTTCTTTCTCTTGCTTTCCACAAGATAAACTGTAGCAACTCTGCTAACATTGCTCATTCACCTACATTATTACGTTTCCTATCACAGATTAGCCTTCCTCATCCTACCTTAATATTTGTGAAAGAAGATCAGTTACAATGGCTTTGCCCAAATGACCCATCCATTTACGAGAAAAGCTGAAAGTCTCATCACATAACATGAGAGTGAATTAGAATTCTGAGAAACATAGTTTTGCAACATTAATAGTCCATACATTGTGATATTATTTTCCCTGTTATTGGGTAAATCAAACTTTACCATCTTCAGGAGATGATATATAAAATAACTGGAGGATACCAGTATGTATGCATAGATTGTGTGAAAGTTAAGATGTCATTCTGAAATATGTAAATAATAATGGCGTATCCTATAAGGTGGACCTAGAATAAAATAGCAAGATTTGTCTTTTCTACTGAAATATCTGAGTTTCTGCTTTAGATACTGGAAGATTGTTTAAATATTTGTCCTCCACATTTACATTTACTGAAACTGGACAACCCCATATTTTTGTGCCACTACTCTTATTGTCTTTATATAAATCCCTCACCCAGCTGGAAATCTAGATATATGTTGATACTATCAGATAAACAGTTTAATATAATACTATGCCCTATTGAACGAATCTTTGTCTGAAGAAAAATTGGATGAGGAACACATGAATGCTAGGAGAAAGCTTCCCACCTGAAAATTCATATATAACCACTGATTCTATAACTATCTACACACAGAACCTGAAACATGATCAACCATACCTGATGGATTAAGATCTCAAACCCACAAGAATCACATTGCTGCCAAGCAGGGGTGGGTTCTAAATTTTTTTACTACTGGTTCTGTGGGCATGGCTTATTTTGTGGGCGTGGCTTGATGATCATGTGACGGTGGGCATGGCTTCATGATCATGTGACTGGGTGGGCGTGGTTTGGTGGTCATGTGACTCGGCGGGCGTGGCTTGGTGGTCATGTGACTGGGTGGGCATAGCTGGGCGATCATGTGGCTGGGTGGGTTTGGCTGGTTTTTTGTGTTACTGGGTGGGCATGGCCAACTTGACGTCACTCACGTCAAGGGTTAGGGTTAGGGTTAGGGTTAGGGTTAGGGTTAGGGTGTCTGGTCTCTCCTCGCCTCAAAGGCCTCAACGAGATACAATTTCCCTGTCTATTTATTTACTACTACTGAACATCCAAAATATATTATTTAATCCTATGTTCTTTATTTCTTGTCTCTCTCTCTTTCTCCCTTCCTTCCTTCCTCTTTTTCTTTTTCTTTCTTTCTCTTTTTCTTTCTTTCTTGTCTCTCTTTCCCTTCCTTCCTTCCTTCCTTCCTTTCTTTTTCTTTCTTTTTCTTCTCTCTCTCTCTCTTCCTTCCTCTTTCTTCCTTCCTCTTCCTCTTCCTCTTTCTTTCTTTCTTTCTTTCTTTCTTTCTTTCTTTCTTTCTTTCTTTCTTTCTGTCTTTCTTTCTCTTTCTTTCTTTCTTTCTTTCTTTCTTTTTCTTCTCTCTCTCTCTCTTCCTTCCTCTTTCTTCCTTCCTCTTCCTCTTCCTCTTTCTTTCTTTCTTTCTTTCTTTCTTTCTTTCTTTCTTTCTTTCTTTCTTTCTTTCTTTCTTGTCTCTTTCTCAATACCCTATATGAGCCCTAGACTCCACCCACCACAAATGGATGGCTTCAGATTTTAAAACACTTTTTAAAAAATACAATAACCTGGTCAGTATCTTCATTTTGACAAATTTATCCTTACCAGGAAAATTTAAGCATTTATGAGCTTCAAGTTAATCCTATTTTTTTAAATAGGAGATGAAGTGACAACAATGATTGAATAAATTTCTGCAGGTGAAAAATTGTCAATTTCAAATTTGACCAAGTATGGTGCTATATATCCCTATGTAAATTTCATTGACATTTATTGAAAGGGACACCCTTTTTCTCATTTAGTCTTATGGAAAGTAACCCAATGGCTCAGCAGAAGATATTGCATAGCAATAGCACTTAGACTTATATACCGCTTTACAGTGCTTTACAGCCCTCTCTAACAGAGTCAGCATATTGCCCCCAACAATTTGGGTCCTCATTTTACCCACCTCGGAAGGATGGAAGACTGTGTCAACCTTGAGCCTGGTGAGATTTGAACTGCCAAATTGAACTTGTATGTTCTACCCTTTTCTAAGTGGAAGTTTCATATTTTATTGCAAGTCATTCTGATTGTGTAAAAGCGGAATATAAATTATTTTAATAAATAAGGGATGTCCTGTTATATTGCCAGCACACCTAAAGATGAAATATTTTGTGCTAGTTTCTTTAAAGCACTAATGCAAAGTCAGAAATTATATTAATCCCATCATTGGAAATAATGACAAGTATGTTTTAAATAATAATTTGATTAGTGGAAATTGGTTTTCTAGAAAAACATCTGGTAGTTCTAAGGAAGATTCTTGAGGCTTAGATCCTTATTAAGTCTGAAGGTTTGTAGGAAAAGAATGCTAAAAACAATGTATTATGATTATGGAACTACAAGTTTAGGTTTTATTTTCTGCTAAAAGTAATTAATGGATTTTTCCTGAACAATAAGGAAATAGTTGCATGTACTCAACACTAATGCAATATTACTGGCAACTTACTGAAAAAGAAGGAGAATTTAACCTTTTTCAATACATGCTTAGAACTTGAATAATTGTGTTGCTGATTTTGAATGAAGAGAACAGAAAAATAGACCATAGTTCAATTCCCTTCCCCCAATCAATCAATTACTTATCTATTATCTATCTTCAAATTCTGAACACACAAAGAGATGGTGTCATCCTTCTCCCACTCCCAGATGATTTGAAATGAATAATCAGCTCTTCCTTGTTACAGAGCAGGGGTCCCCAAACTCAGCAACTTTAAGACTTGTGGACTTCAACTCCCAGAATTCTCCAGCAATGCAGGCTGGAGAATTCTGGGAGCTGAAGTCCACAAGTCTTAAAGTGGCCAAGTTTGAAGACTTCTGTTACAGAGCTTCTAAGCACCTCCAAAAAAATCTAGGAATGAATGATCAAGCTGTTTCTTATTGATGGAAGACAGTATATGTAGCCCAAGGTTGAACTGTGAGTACTTTGGTGCTCTATGAGCTTGCATGTTTGCTTACAGATGTTTCATTACCAGACTATGTAACATCTAGGCAGTTTTCCTCTCAGAGCAGAGCGAGTAAGTGAGCGATCTGCCGGCTGCCTGTAATTTGCAGTTTACTCGTGAGCACCATGCTCACGAGTAAATGTGCTCACGAGTAAACTGCAGCTTAGAAGCAGCCAGCAGATCGCTGGCTTGCTCTGCTCTGAGAAGAAAACTGCCTTTTCCTCTCCGACTTGTGTTAGCAGAGAGAAGGAAGAGGCAGAGGCGGCGCCGGCCAATTGCTTTTCAGCCGGCATGGTTTCCCGGGCTCCCTTCACCTGGCTCTCTTCACAGCACTGCCACACACACACAAGGACGTCTCCCTCGAGAAGCTTCAGAGGCCGAGCCTTTTTATTTTTATTTTCCCCCTCCTGCCGCCGCGAGGGCTTTGTGGCACGACCGCAGAGACTTCTTCCTCCACAGGCCGCAAGGACGGGAGCAACCGCCTCCTGAGGTTTGGGGAGGGAAGTGAGGCGCATTAAAGAAAGGTAAAAGGGAAGCGGGGTGGGGGTGGGAGAGATGTGCGTCTCACAGTGGGGTGCAATTTGGGAGTGGCAGATGGGACGGGAGGGCCGCGAGACACGTATCTTATCAGAGACTGGCAACTCCGGGTCGTCTCTAGCCATTGCGTGCAGGGAAAAACCTTGAACAGTAAATGTTTACTGTGAGTGCTACAAACCCAGCTTCTGCGCATGTGCAGAAGAAAACCCCCGCTCGGCTTCCGCGCATGCGCAGAAGAAAAACCCGGAAAAAATTCAAAAAAAAAATAATAAAAAAAGATGGCGGCACCCATGGACCGTCACCGACCAAACTGGATACGTGATGTCACTGTGACACCACCAGAGGGTCGCTACCAGTTCGGGGCGAACCCGTCCAAACCAAGAGGAACCCACCTCTGCTGCCAAGTGGTCAACAATATTTATTTATGTATTTATCTGTATCCTGCTTTTATTATTAGCCGAGGTGACGCAGTGGTTAGAGTGCAGCACTGCAGGCTACTTCAGCTGATTGCTAGCTGCAGTTCAGCGGTTCAAATCTCACCGGCTCAAGGTTGACTCAGCCTTCCATCCTTCTGAGGTGGGTAAAATGAGGACCCAGATTGTTGGGGGCAATATGCTAACTCTGTAAACCGCTTAGAGAGGGCTGTAAAGCACTATGAAGCGGTATATAAGTCTAAGTGCTATTGCTATTGCTATTGCTATTATTTTTTACAAATAACTCAAGGTGGAAAACATATCCAACACACCTTCCACCTCCTATTTTTCCCACAACAACAACCCTGTGAGGTGAATTGGGCTGAGAGAAAGTGACCTGCCCAAAGTCACCCAGCTAGCTTTCATGGCTAAGATGGGACTTGAACTTCTGGATACAAGACTCCTGGAAAGTTAATGAACACTTGTGGCATTTGAAGGCAATGCTCTGTCACCTTTGCATATAAATCATAGGATAAAAGATTGCCCATTTCTGGAAACAAGATCACATCCTTTCCTGGATATCTTTCTACTAATGCTACTAATGTTGAGTGGCTCAGACCTCTCAAGTTTGTCTGGAGTTATCTCTGCTTTTTGTGTCATGCTTTCACAAGTCTCTTCTGCATTCTCGATCTTGACTTGCTAGCCTACATTCTTTGTTTCTTATCATGGTGCAGAGGGATTTCACTGATGTTATCAATCAGGATGAAGAATATTTGAACCAGCAAGCATGGTCTTACCACTACCCTAATATGTTCAGGATTATATATGGAACTAAAATCAGATGTCCCGTTTTCACTTAACTAGGGCATAATCTTGTTCTCATGACATTACTTTCATTTTATTCTCATCCAATGGAAGATACAGCTTTAGGTTTTGTTACTTGTATTTGATATTAAAGGTGCATTTTTCCTTTATTTTGACTTCATCCAGCTACAAGTTCAAGATAAGTAAAATCCTGAGCTGTGTCACATATTACCTTGGAGAGATGTCAGAGAAGCCATAACTAGGAAAAGAAGCAGCAGAAAGTAAATTTCATGCTGGTATAGTTATAGGCTAACTTAAACATCAACGAATAGCCCTTAAATTCAGTAGTGTGGAAAGACTCTCAGAGTTACAAGATTAAAGTATTGAGTGTAGATAGGTAAAAAAACTAAGGTCAGGTTATCTTGCATTGTTGGAAAAGTGAAGTGGAAGATATTCTAGGGTTATAGCTAGTGCAATTACTTTTTCTGCTCTTTGTGTCATGATAAAAAGACAGACTAATATTAAAACTGAAAAAAACATTCAAGTAACTGAATGTTCTTTGTTGTTCTAAATACTATTGTTAAAATCCAAGTAATAGATGAATTACAACAGAAATAATCAACGTAGTATAAATTAAGAATTGCAATAATTTCTGTAGGAGCAATTGAAGATTTCATATTAATAGAAACCCAAATTTATATATGGTATATACCAATATACAGAGTTATAATCCAAAACTAGAATAAACTGAATTACATTCTGTGTCAGAGTTATTTTAAAATATGAAGCTATTTTGGACATCAAAATGCGATGGGATGAGCTCCCTTCCTCACCCCAGCTCCTGCCAACCGAGCAGTTCAAAAGCATGCAAATGTGAGTAGATAAATAGGTACCACTTCAGCAGTAAGATAACAGTGCTACGTGACATCATGCTGACAACATGACCGTGGAAATGTCTTTGAACAGTGCTGGCTCAATGGCCTTGAATCAGATATGAGCACCATCCCCTATAATCAGAGTAAAATCTGCAGGGACTCCTTTACCCTTGTTTTTAAATGTCCTCTGCAGATTCCCATTTCCCTATCTGCAGGCTTGATATATTAATGCCAATGTCCAGTTACCAGCATATGGAAAACAAAATAGCTACAATGCTATAGTTGAAATGAGATTTTGAATAGGGTTCCCCCCCCCATTTGACTCTTCTCAGCTGAACTAACAGGTGCTTGTCTTGCTCACTTTCATATAATAGCAGTCCCTGAAGAATAGTGAATACTGAGATCTCCTTTGGCAACAGTGAATAAGGATTAGGACTTGCTTGCTTGCTTCTTTTCCCAAATCCAAGCCATACCAAATGGTGGCTATTGTTATTCTTCACTGTTCTGAATGCAGTAGCTGAGAACAAAATTACTCCTGAAGTCAGAGCTCAAATAACATTTCACTCATATTTATTGCTGTCATAAGTTTAGCTGGAGGCCTTGTGCACACAAGAAACTCAGTGTGACAAATTCTTACAAAGCTACTATTTGTACATTTGCCAGGCTAGGACTGTATCTTTGCAATGTAAGGAAAATTAGTTCTTTTTTCTCCATTCTGAACTGAACTATTAATATAATGTAGACAATCTGAATAAGCAAATTGCACAATTTATACTATTCCTTTCCCTAAAATAATATGCAAAATCTAGTTCTGTACAATTATGACTTTAAGTGATGGCTCTGGGGCCTTTTGTGTAGGAGAAGCAGTAAATTCAGTTTGGAATAAAAGTAACTGAGGATTTGACTGTCAGAGAAACAGAGACTTAGATCTTGCTTTACCCTGTCTTTCTTGATGCAAAGGTTCCAATGAAATCTCTATAATATTGTTTCTGAACCTTGGCTGTGGTTCAAATGTGTGGATTTCAATTTCCTGAATTTCCCAGCCAGCATGCTGGGAATTGAAATCCATACATCTTAAAGTTGGCAAGGTTCAGAAACACTGCTCTAAAGCATGGCTGTCAAACTCCCGACCTATGGGCCGGATGCGTCAGGCGCTGGTCATACCCATGCCCAGTTTAGCGAAGGGGGGGGAAGTCCTGATATGTCACGTGACACCGCCATGATGACATGAGTTTGACACCCTGCTCTAAAGGATCACTATTTGAAGAGATTCTTAGTCAAGGAAAAATATTAGTGATGAGAACTTACAATCTTAGGTCTCCCTATGTTAATTACAGGGTTGTCCACAAGATAATGGTGTGGTCAATAAAGCCAAAATGAAGTGATGAAATAGTCAGTGCACCACATTCTGCAAGCACTCCCAATTGATTTCTAGTTTATCCTGGTAATCCTGCTGTCACTGTTTTATACTGATGCTCATTTTAAGAAGGAAAATAGAAGACAGAACAAACCTGGAACTCCTCCATAGACTGTTCATGTCATATCTTTCTCCCTTTATATCCTAAATCTTTGTTCATCTATTACTCTTGTGCCTGACAAATCTTCTGTTTGATGATGGCCTGGTGATTAGATACAAGGATCTAATCTAGGACTAAGGCTAGGCTACTTCTGATCCGCTGCAGTTACAGATATTATGCTTCAGTCTGCAGAGTCACATTTTAATAGATTTAGACTTAATTAGCCAAAGCCGTCAACATGTAAATAAGAAACAAAGAACAAATTCTTCTGCAAGAAGCTATCAGAATGATATGTATAGCCTACTTTCCCTTAAGCCATGGGTGTCAAATTTGATTGTATCACATGACATATTATGACGTAGCGTGATTTTTGTCTTTGCAGAAATGGGATGGGCGTGGCCTGCGCATGATGTATCCAGCCCATGGGCCAACAGTTTTACAGACCTCAGGGGTGGGTTCCACTTACCTTCCCCACCGGTTCGTATCGCGACTTTTGCGCACGTGCACTCGATACGCTCGGGTGCATGCGCGTGTTCCCTCGCACAATTTTGCTTCCACACATGCTCAGTAGCTGCAATCAGCCTGAAACACAGCTGAGGAGCTGATCAGCTGTGCTTTGGGTGAAGGAATAAAGGGCAGTATAAACCCAGGGGCAGGCGGGAGGGGCCTTTTTCAAGCAGCAGAACAGGAAAAACCTTCTAAACAATAAAAAATTCACAAAAAATTCACAAGAAAAAGATGGCGGCACCCACAGACCGGCACCAACCGAACTGGATCCGTGACATCACCAGCGGGTCGCTACCGGTTCGGGCGATCCAGTCCAAACTGGGAGGAACCCACCCCTGCTGTGGCTTAAGCTATCAGATCAGAGGTTACATTACGTCATGACCTTGTCCTCATGTTCAAGAGTTTTTACTTGACTTTCACACTCTGACATTGTGATATCATGTGTGGTAAATAAGGATGAACCAGTAATGTGATTGATGCCTCCTAGTGGTGAATATATCTTCAAGAACTGCATCTGAATAATGCTGTCTGTGGCCATTTCTTGGCTTTATATCCACAGATATAATTCATTTATGTCCATTTCTGAAAAGGAATACTGTGTTATGGAACTTGAAAAAAATATTTTTAAAAAGCAATCAAAATAATTAAGAGGCCACAGCACCTTCATTATGATGAAAGACTACAGCATCTGAGGCTTTTCAGTTTGGGAGGTTTTTTTCCCCCCTTCCTCTTTAATACCACACATACTTAAACTTTGGAATTTGCTGCTATCAGATGTTATCAATTTCTGTGGCTTTGAAAGAAAATGGAAAAATTCATGAAGGACTAGACTATCAACAGCTACTATCTATTTCCAGAATCACAAGTGTGAAAGCTGATTTTAAATTTGATAATAAGTCTACAAACCATTTCCCAAACAATCAACAGGTGCAGATTGCTCTTTTTTTCTAGAAGGGACCAAGCTTATTTCCTTTACACTGAAAGAGCAAGAAAAAAAATATCCTGAAACTTTCTGTGCTAATTTGCCTATATACAGGATTCTATCAAGTACTTACTGGAATGCTAGTGTTATTAGTTTTACTTTCTTCTTAATAAAGCAGAGTCTTCTCAATACATCAAATCATAATCAGACCTCTGAGAGATACATTTATAGAATTAATAAAATTCAGTTTAAGCTGCCAACAGAGAAGCCTGACAATTCTCAGAATTCTCAGAATTGAAGAGCCGAGGTGGCGCAGTGGTTAGAGTGCAGTACTGCAGGCTACTTCAGCTGACTGTTCAGCAGTTCAGCGGTTCAAATCTCACCGGCTCAAGGTTGACTCAGCCTTCCATCCTTCCGAGGTGGGTAAAATGAGGACCCAGATTGTTGGGGGCAATATGCTGACTCTGTGAACCGCTTAGAGAGTGCTGTAAAGCACTGTAAAGCGGTATATAAGTCTAAGTGCTATTGCTATTGCTATTCTCCTTAAAACACCTTAAATGTGAATTGATAGGGGGCTCCATTCCCTGCTGTTCATATTGCAATGCTGAAAACATCTATGTGGCCACTGCATGACATTGACTGCATGGAGTAGATGGGTAGTTATTTTGATTTAGGAACATTTTTCTTATGTTCTTATATATTTCTGAAAGCTGTATTTATATCTTATTATACAACCAGAGTTATAAAGATTCTGAGAGAAGCGATAAGCATTATTTATTTGCCCTTCAAACTTTATGGCTGTTCTTTTCCATTTTTGTAAAGTATGTGCTTTATGTGTAATTTGCTATCAGCACATACAGTCCCTGTATGTACCAATAGCTCTATGCCACACATTCTGGCTTATCCTTATTTGTTGCTGCTGATAAAATAGGGTATTACTGGGGTTGACATATAAGCAAATACTTGATCCTAGGGCTTAATTAGGACATTTGTTTCTATTTTGATCTTCCCTTTCTAAACCTACTATTGGGTCCAGATTTGTTCATAAAATGTTCTACTGCTATTGTGTATCATCAGATCAACGGCAATATCATTGAAGAATCAATGCCTAAAAGTTTAATTTTCTTGGAATAACAAATGGAATAGAAATTCTAATTCTACTTATTATAAACTCGGTGTAAGGAATATCTAACTCAAGGTCAAGATTAAGCATAATTCCCGAACGCCATCACTCTGCTAAACAAATAATTTTCTCACCACTGTCAAACTATTCACTAAGGCTGCATTACTATTACTATTAGTCTTCTCATCGTTCCTATCACCCATCTCTTCCCACTTATGACTGTATGACTGTAACTTGTTGCTTTTATCCTTATGATTTATATTAATATTGATTGTTTCCTGATTGCTTATTTGTACCCTATGACAATAATTGAGAGGGATCTTGGAGTCTAGTGGACAACCATTTAAATATGAGCCAGCAGTGTGCAGCAGCTGCCAAAAAAGCCAACACAGTTCTAGGCTGCATTAACAGAGGGATAGAATCAAGATCACGTGAAGTGCTAATACCACTTTATAATGCCTTGGTAAGGCCACACTTGGAATACTGCATTCAGTTTTGGTTGCCACGATGTAAAAAGGATGTTGAGAGTCTAGAAAGAGTGCAGAGAAGAGCAACAAAGATGATTAGGGGACTGGAGGCTAAAACATA
>QLTV01002140.1:658903-698279 GCA_003457575.1 Thermophis baileyi
CGTATCCTTCCCCTGCCACACCAACCAAGCAACGCCCACCAAGCAACACCACGCCCACCAAGCTACGCCCACCAAGCAACACCACGCCCACCAAGCCACGCCCACAGAACTGGTAGTAAAATAAATTGGATTTCACCATGTTTTAAAGGGAAAAGTTATGCATTATATGTATACTATAAATAGTGGTCCCTAATTTTGCAAGACTTTATTGACACATACACAGAGACAAATACAAATTATAGGAGACTGGAATGTTAACATTAGAAGTAAATATTTGGAGTAATGGGAAATAATGGGAAAACCAATATTTATAGCAAAAAAAAACTTTTTCCAACAACCTCCATGTGGATAACTCTCCACAAGTATATAATCAGATGGCTGAGAAAGTATAAACAGGAGTGCCAGCAATATTTTGTCCACTCATATTTTGTTGCTCAGTTGTGTAGTTTTACTTTTGCTCATATATCCTTTCCCTCTATTTGCTTGTCTGTTGGCTGATAAAGGACTGTTAGTTCTTTTATGTAGATCCAACTTCCTATAACTTGATTCAGATTTTTTCCCAAGTAAGTATTTTGTTTCATTTCTTAAATCAAAAACTTTTCAATCCTTCTTACTCCTAGTTTGTGTTTGTACCAGCCATAAAGATTTCAATACCAATTTTAAAGGGAAAAAGTGGACATGCTTATTTAAAAGATGAGTCTGGATAAGTTCCCACCAAGTTTCAGTAATGGCAACAATGTCATATGTGCCTTCATGTACTAGGAAGACAAATTTAGCCACACAATTTTGTCCTATTTTGTATTATGAATTTTCCTTACATGGAACAAACCCTTCCCATAGCCATTTCATGAACTCATCATTCTGATACGGGACATTCCACATTAGCAGTACAAATGTTATTAATATTTTGAGACACAGCAGTAGTTTATTAAAATGTACTTGAGAGCTTCACAGTCAACAAAACCACATTTTGTATTTAGTACATTAGGCATATCATTGATTTCTGATGACATTAGCATAGAAAAAGAAATAGGGGAATACTCAGTATTCAATGGCTTAAGGTACAATTGTTTTAGACAGCAAAATATTGCTGATATGGTGATTTAAGAAAAAGCATATAATCAAAAGACGAAAATTGTATTGAGCAAGAATAAGAAAATGTTGGGTGAGGGTGAAACAACAATATTGTCCTTAAATACGTATATGGTTCTGAAATGCATCTTAGACAGAGCAGGCAAATTAAAACTGCCTGATGACCCTGGAGAGAAAAGTGACAGATGACAAAAACTGTCTTTTTTGTGGAGTAAATATATACGTACAACAAAAGATATTGTTAGAAGATGCTAGTATCAGTAGAAAGGGCAGCCTTCGAGACTTGTTAAAACAGCAAAACATAGAGGTATTGAATCAGACCATAGTAAGCTGACCCGACGTTGTTATCAGATTTTACATGCCTGTTGTAATGGTCATGTACACAAATTGACACTGCTTTTGTAAGTCCTGTGTATTATTTCCCAAGCATATGTAGCAATAGCACTTAGACTTATGTACTGCTCCATAATGCTTTACAGCACTCTCTTGGCAGTTTACAATGTCAGCATATTGCCCCCAATATTCTGGTCATCATTTTACTAACCTTCAGAAAGATGGAAGGCTGAGTCAACCCTGAGCCTGTCAGAATCAAACTCCTGGCTATGGACAGAGTTAGCCTGCAATATTGCATTCTAAACACTGTGCCACAATGGCTCCTGTGCACTACCATGGCTCCTGTATCTTTGTGGGCTTTGGAGTTCTTCTGGATTCCTTTGACGATGTGCCCAATGATCAGTGTAGATATGCATGCCAGTAGAGACTTTTGGGTGGAAACATAGCAGACTAACATGTCTCAGCAAAAGAATGGGGAAAATGCAAAGGTAAGGACAAACAGCCAACCAATATGCCCAAGCTAATGATCTTCTCCAGACAGACAAGGAGAAACCATGAGGTGGCCACATGAACTTTGTAGGATTCGGCAGGTGCCTGCAAGTACAGCATCGGCAGCCCTGGTAGAAGACATCACAGTCTCACACAAAGCCTGGGTGAAGGACACTGGGTCTGCCCGATCCATTTTCTAATGCAAATGAAGGAAATTAAAAGTGTGAAGAGATCTTCAAAGCAGAAGAGCACCTACAGTCACCTGGGTGAGTGTACCTTCAAATTGGGAAACATTAAAGTAAAAAGTAAGGAACCAGTCACAAAGTTTTAAAAAGAATTAAATGCAAAAAGCTTAGGATCCAGGATTTTGAACTAAGAAAGTTAAAGAATGGACTAAAGGGACAGATACATTTGGAATATTGCTTTCTTGGCAATATTTTTAATTAAATAAATAGATAATATACTGTATACCTTCATGGGAAAGAGGAACTTAAATTTAAGGGAGCTGATTGGCTGACTATGTTAAACAAAGAGGTAAATAGAAAAAGAAGGGAAACATAAAGAAGATAATGTTTGTGTGAAGTACAGAGTGCCGAAAGGGACTAAACTGTTATGGACATGGGAAAAAAAGCCTCTTATTTTACTCCTCATTTATAGATTACAAATGTGAAATAAAGAAAAAATGATTATTACTAAAGGGAGTGAAAGATATAGACCATGATATAGAGAGGAAAGGATTATTGTACCACTACAAAAGAATATATTTGTTTATGATCAGGCCTGACAAACTGGCGGCCCGCAGGCCAGATGCATCCCACAGAGGCCACGCCCATCCTGGCTCTGGAAAGGCAAAAAATGTCACAATACGTCACAATACATCACGTGACGTGATAGAGTTTGACACCCGTGCTTATGGTGGATACATTCACAAAAGAGGAAATTATTTTGTTGGCCAGCAAGATTGTTATGTGTATTAAATGGAGACTGAAATACCCACAAAGGAAGATAAAATAATAAGTACCTTTAATGAACTTTTTGCTGAAAATGAAAGACATAAAGTGATAGTTTTTAGACAATTGAAAAAGTCTTGAATAAGGAGACAAAGGGATTATTGTCCCTTTAAACTGAATAATGAAGGTTGTGTGTCACTTCTGTAAGTATTTTTTCTTTTTCTTTTAGCTGTATTGATTTGTGCACTTTCTCCTTTTCTTTTCTTCTTTCCTTTTATATATTCCTTCTTTTTCTTTTATTCAAGTAAAATTATCAATAAAATTATTTTTAAAAAATATGAATGTAAAAGATAATTTCTTGCATAGATACTTTGCTTGTTTAATTAAATGGACATTTTCCCCACCATATAAGTCATATAAATATTATGATCCCTTGCAGGGTAGCATGACAGTACAGTTCTGTAAAAACACAATTTTCATATGCAATGCAGAAACAAATTATTTTTTCTTTAGTAATAACTTATTACTATCAAAATTGCTAACATTTAACACTGAAATATCCTCAGCTATAATTTCATCAACAGTATTATGTGATAAAGGTTGGTTTATAAAGGAACTAAATACAAACTCCTTAGGCTTTTTAATATTTCTTATCTAAGCAGTTGAGAAAACAGTACAAGAGAGAGTTAAGCACAGAGGGTTCTTATTAATATGTAAATATATACTGTAGGCACATCAGGGGCAACAAAATACACATCCCAATATTTCAAAGTAAAGAAGCTACAAAACAAATTGCAAGTAGCAATAGCAATAGCAATGCACTGGGAGTAAGAACAAAGACCATCTTAAAATGGGGTGATAAAATATGTGATCATTTGTGTATCTATGTCTACAGTATATATGTGTCAGTGCATATAGGCAAATAGTGGTTGAAAATAGTGATAAGAAATTCAGAAGATGAAAAAAAGAGCTGAACTGATTCATATCAAACCATCATTTTTTGCCTTTTGTCATGCAATATTCTTCCAATATGCATGCAGCAAAGTAAATATGCAATATAGCAATCACTTATTCACAAAATCACTGCTGAAATATCATCTTTTGCTTTCATAGGATACTTAGAAATAATCAATTAATTTCTGTGATTAATAGTTTGCTCTATATAGAATCAACAGGATTCTGCCATGTAATGTATGATTAGAAATGAAATATCATTTATCATCTTCCTGATAACACAGCCTTTTAAGGAGCAGTGACCAGCTTCTGCATCCTCTGTGGGCAGTTTCGGTTGGACTCCTGGTATGACAATTGGCATTCTTTTTTACCACAGAATTTGATGTTTCTGCCCTCAATCCCAAGATATTAACCTGAAAAAAGGAGTTTGGAGTATGAAATGTTTATGTTATTTTAAGATAACATAACAATTTGTCACTGTGTCTTACTCTATCATTAGAGGCTAAGAATTTCTCTCTAGCTGGGCATTGTGTATTGTGAGAGGAATGTTCCCATCTCTCCAATCACTAATCACTGTTCTCTACAGCCATTTTGCAAAATTACTAATGGAACAGCGAGTGCGTGGTGGCCAAGAGTTGAAGACGCTTGTTTCCCACTCCGAAGGTTGAGAGTTCAATCCTAGGCAGTGACAAATGTTTCTCTACCAGGGTGCAAAGAGAAAATATCTGCTGTGAACTCCACGTAGGCATCAGGAAGTGCATCCGGCCAATAAACACTCAGCTCCATTCAGTCGCCCAGAATCCACCCTGATAAAAAAGGGATTACAAGATCATAAAAAGAAAACAAATTACTAATGGAAGAACAAAACTCTGGAAGGTTTTTATTATTGTTGTTTTTAACAAGTCTACTGATAGAACAATGAAAGATATGCCTGTCTCCTTCTCCTCCTTCAGATAAAATTCCATCATGTCATAGTGCTTTTTTCTTTCTCTCTGGTTAGGGAAGGTTGAAGAAACATGGAAATCCATCAATGAGAATGCATGGCAATCATGGTCTGGATATAAAATCCAGAGGAAAGGAGGGGCCTGAAATTCAGAAAGGCATTTCTTAAGATGGATTTATTTCCAGTTGAATTACACACAAGAGATGACATAACTGAAGGCTACATTTCAGAAAAACCCACAACCTCCATGAAAATTGCATCAACAGAATGCTTTGGTTTTGTTATTTTTATTTCTGTGGGTTTTTAAGAATTGTTTTTAAATGATGTTTTGTATACTCAATTTTTAAAAGCAATGTTTATGACAAAGAAGCATCTCCTTGTTATTTGTGGTGAGTTTATTCTTCCATAGAAAGTATTGTAATCACTGTGCTGGACAATACCATTTAAAAACTGGCTCCCAAGGTCTATTTGTACTGTTCCTCATAAATCTCATAAATGTCCTTTATGAGTTTCTGCTAGGCAAAATGGAATACAAACTTTGTGAATCTTGGCTAAGTTTATATTTGCATGGGAGACAGACAGAAAATCTCAGGGTTGTGGATTAATTTGAGATGTTTGGGAGAAAAAATACCAGAAGAAAGCAATGACAGATTACTTTTGTTTTCACTCATGAGAACCATGTAGATGAGTTCTTGTAACCAGGAAGTAAGCTTGATTTAAGGAAGCAAGCTTGATTTAAGGAAGTATTTGTCTTTGCAAAACTGAGAATTGTAAGACTGTTTGATAATCCTCACTTGCCACAATCATCTTCATTGTTTCACAGCAAGTTTGCTTAATTGGCATTAAAAAGTGATCATGAT
Organism: Thermophis baileyi; assembly: GCA_003457575.1. Lineage (NCBI taxonomy): Eukaryota > Metazoa > Chordata > Lepidosauria > Squamata > Dipsadidae > Thermophis > Thermophis baileyi. The sequence continues at coordinate 664,525 of QLTV01002140.1, forward strand.
TACATTTCTATGTACAGAGAAGAAATTAAGGTCATTTTCAAGGTGAAGAATACATTGTGTACAGTCCCATTTCAGCTAAGGCTAAAGAAAAGAAAAACTTCATTAATATGAATCCATTCTTTTTCCCCATGGAATTTTTGTGGTTCCATCAAATTCCATCAAATTATTTCATATGATCAATTTAGTGGGTGGGGGGGGATCACCCACCCTGAGTTTAAATACATCCTACTTCTCATCTATCCCTAAAAGATAGCTTTTGGTAATAGTGTAATGATTAATTATTTAAAAGAAAGGCAAATTGTCATGAATGAGTGCTGAATGTCATGTCTCAAAATGCTTTGTTGGTCTAAAGAACCATAAATAAGGTAGGATTAACATATAAACTAAAGGATTCTTATTACTCCAATCTTTTAGAACTTTCTCCCATTCACATATTTATTTGATATAGAAGTAAAAAATTATTATTATTATTGTTGTGATGATGATGATGATGATGATGATGTACAGAACTCATTACTCTGTGTGTACTGGTTTAAGTTCTGCTAAAGTTGCTAGTGTGACCAACTTCTCCTTTTCTAGGTCACAGTCATTAAAATATTGCAAAATAATGATCATATTTATTTGATACTATATAGAAGTAAAAAATTATTATTATTGTTGTTGTGATGATGATGATGATGATGATGATGATGATGATGATTATTCATTAAACATGATGATGATGATGATGATGATGTACAGAAATCATTACTCTCTTTGTACTGGTTTAAGTTCTGCTAAAGTTGCTAGTGTGACCAACTTCTCCTTTTCTAGGTCACAGTCATTAAAATATTGCAAAATAATGATCATGTTATCAGAAATTAAATAAAAATTAGATGACATAAGTCATCCCCACCTATAAATAATTTACTGAGCATTCAAACATATATTCAGAATACAATAGGACTATATACCAGTATGAATGCAGAGATGATAGATAGATAGATAGATAGATAGATAGATAGATAGATAGATAGATAGATAGATAATAGAGTTGGAGAAACATCTTAATTTTCTATGTGTAATACAAGTTAAAATAATAACATGCATGGTCATCTGTTAATTTAGGAGCCTTTGTTGCACAATGGTTAGAATGCAGTACTGTAGGGTAACTCTGCTCACAGCCAGGAATTTGATCCTGAGGGAATTTGAGGTTGACTCAGCCTTCCATTCTTCCAAGGTTGGTAAACTGAACACCCAGATTGTTGGAGGCAATATGCTGACATTGTAAACTGCTCTGAGAGTGCTGTAAAGCACTATGGGGTGGTATATAAATCTAAGTTCTATTGCTATTGTTATTGCCCTTTCTAGTACTGATCTTAGAAATCAACCATAAGTCTCAAAACAAAGAATACATGAAACATTTAAAACATCAACGTTGCACCAATTTATATGATTTCAAAGTCTGTTTTTATAAGCTGTTTAAGACTCAAATGGTAATATATTGATTATACTTCAGGAGCAATTAAATGCTCCTTCTGCATGGCTAATTAATACACTGATGCCCTGATGCCCCTGCTTGCTCTTTTACTGAAGTTTATTCTGTCAAATCAATTAATATTCATAGCCTTAAAGAAAGCAACCATTATCATCTGATAAATTGGACAGTATATTGATCAATTTGGAATAATTAACAGCTTTGTCCTATGGGACTGACTTGCATGTTACAAAATGTCTAAAGGGACCATATGTTAAAAAGGAAAATGCTAATGCAATAAAAGAAAAATCATCCATAACACTTGTTGAGTTAACAGGCTTTCAACACACATCCTTTTAAATTATGTCCAAGGGATTATCAAAATAAGTATTTGTAAGATTTCTAACACACACACACACACACACACACACACACACACACACACACTGCCTATCATAAGACCTCTTTGCCTTTTTGTATGTGGTTCTGTTGACAGTCCATTTTATCCTTTCCTAGTTCAGTGACTCAGAAAAAGGTCTGTATACCAGAGCTAATGAAAATGAATTAAATGGCACAGGACTAAAGTCTGTTACGCAGCCTGTGAAGTTAAAACTCTGGATTGGTGCTGAGCAGATGCCGCTACTTTCATTATCTCAGCTGACTGGCAAGGAGATTTTAGATACAGAGAAAGCAGATGGAAAAAGAAGATGAAGCTGCCAGCAATATGGGATGATTTAATCAAGGTCATTTCTGGTATGAGCATTCCACCATTCTATAACTAAAAGGAGGAGCTCTGTGTGTAGCAACGCTGCTCTGTATTATTGCTACAAGCTGGGAGGAGGGATGACTTAAAACCTCATTGGCCCACTCTTTCTTGCAAAGGATCTCCAGCACAATATAATTACAATAAAACAGCATCAGTCAGACTCAATCTTCTGACTTATCTTAGACTTTCTAGACTCTAGAATCTAGAGGAAGGAAAGTGTTAATGGCCAAGGCCCAGAAATACAACCATTAACAAATCTTATGCCAGTTTGAAAACACAAGGTGTATCCAGCTGTGCAGTCTTTCACATGGCAAAGGTTTAATGAGAATTTCATTGTCAGTTCTAAAGCTCGTTGCTGTACTTCTGGTCGCTAGCTTGATTTTCTTTATATTTAATCGTAGCTCCATTTTCCCCCCACTATCCTTCTTGACTTTCATTGTTAGAACTTACAGAGCTTTTCTTATTTTCAGCTATCAGGGACATCATCAGCACAGTGCAAGTTATTGATGTTTCTTCCTCCCGTTTAAAAGCCATACTCATCTCCAATCCAGAATCCTGTGCAAATCAAAAAAATGGCACACCTCATCAATTTATAAAAAAATTAACTGCCAGGATTGTAACCAGCACCATAGATATGACAAACAGGGCCCCAGCGGTATCAAAGAATTAAAGAATGTATAACTGCAATAAAAATCAGGATCACAAATACTTAACAGCCAACCATAGTCTTAATGCAGGTCACATTACTGAGAGAATGTAAAATTAATAGATCATCAAAAAGTAATGTGAATGTGAAAATAATAGATCATCAAAAAGCAGGAGAATCAGAGAATTCATACAAACCCAGCACTCAATTAAAATGGACTATAGCAGATCAGTGAAGCTGGATACAATCTACCACTTTATAGCAATAGCAATAGCACTTAGACTTATATACTGCTTTACAGTGCTTTACAGCCCTCTCTAAGCGGTTCACAGAGTCAGCATATTGCCCCCAACAATCTGGGTCCTCATTTTACCCACCTCGGAAGGATGGAAGGCTGAGTCAACCTTGAGCCGGCGAGATTTGAACTGCCAAACTGCAGCTAGCAGTCAGCTGAAGTAGCCTGCAGTACTGCACTCTAACCACTGCGCCACCTCGGCTCTTGCCTTTGTCAGGGTAAAGAGAAGGAAGATGAGTTAGACCAATCAAAACAGAGACAACCTGGAGAGGGAAAATCAAGGGTAACATTTTTTTTCATGTTTGGTAAACACATCTATTATTTGGGGATACGGAAGAAGAATTGCAAAGGTCACAGCAATCCTGTAATATAAATTGTGCAAGAAGATAAGGTGAAATTAATGGAGCTAAAGTCTCATTTGGGAAGGACTTAGGGTTTTTTTTTTCTTTCTGTGGTTTGGGTTGTTCCTTGTTTTAAATAGGTTAAGATCCCTGGGTAAATCACCAGTTTCTAGGTTTGTCTGGGATACTTCACCAAGAAAACCTGAGCCAAGACAACACTTCTTTCCCCAGTACTTTCATTTACAGAATAACAGAGTTGGAAGGTATCTTGGAGGTCTTCTAGTCCAACACCTTGCTCAGGCAGGAAATCCTATTTCCATTTCAGACAAATGGTTGTCCAATCTCTTCTTTAATCCTTTAATAGTTAAAAAAAAAGTAAAGAAAAACATCATCTGTTTTCTGAGTGTCAGTTCAATGTTTACTTGAGCAGCCTGCTCAAAGAGACTGAATCATCCTAACATAAAAGAGGAACTTTTTCAAGAATAACCATCAAGAAAATGACAAAGAAATAAAGTGGCCATACACCACAATCTTTTTTAAACAACCAAAAAATGAATCAAGGAATGAAATTATTTCCAGCTATGCTGTAGCTTTTATAAACATCATGCCATCTTATATACATTATGCATCACACACACTGAGAACTATACCAGTAAATGGCTTTGCCTCTTCCATTATCTTTTTTAAAGAATAAAAAACAAACCTTGCAAGGGAAATTCAGATTGGAGGTTGCTAAATTAATTCAGCCAAATATCCAAGAAGAACCTATCCTTGTCTTTGTGGTTTGTCACCACCCCATCTTGATGCATATACCCTGCTATAAGCAGCTCTCATTATCTTCTCAATCGAAAGAAAGCCTATACACTGCAGAAGATGGAGAGTTTCATTCAATTATTAAAATGAAAAATAATTGGACAGAATAAAAGGAACAACATATCTTTTGCTTGATAAAGAGATGCATGACTTAGTTGGTAAACTTTAAAGAATTTAAATGCACTGTAATGAAGTGGAATTATTTATTGCAGCATAGTAAAACAAAACTAACTGGAATGCTTTCAATTAAGAACACAAGAAAAACCATGGGGAATGTTTCCTAACAACATTACTTTGAAATATCATGGTGAGTTTTACCCTGGCAGCATAGTGAAACACTCATACAATTTCTATGTGGCGTATCACCTAGGTAAAATAATACATAATTTAAATATAGCAATTACAGTACTTACTGCACTGTACTGCGATCCTTATTTACAATAGCAGCTACAATCAAGCTGTTTAGTATTATTTATTACATTTGTCTGACTTCCTCAAGCAACTCAGAAGATGAACAGCATATCGAGAACTTTCTCACTTATGTTCACAACATCCTTGACAGTAAGCTAAGTTTAAATTTGTTTGCAACAAATTTTACATTTCACTGGGGATTGTAATCCAGTTCACTCAATGCTTTAACCATTTTACCAGGAATGGGCAACCTGCAGCAGACAAATTATAAGGGCCATAGTTGCATTTTTGCAATCTTCAGAATCCCCTTTCTTTATAAAAAATAAACTTAAAATAGAAGTGCTTTAATGAATATTTTGTATGAACATGCATTAAATATCAACATGCAAAAAATAAAACCAAGTCAAAATTGAATATCCTCTAACAAGGCTCACTAAATCAGAGCACTGGACAAACATAAAGCCCTTCTGTTAGCAAATCACTAAGGTAGTAATTAGAGAAGAGTAATTTTATTTTTCTATCATGTCTTTTTAAAAAAAAAAACAGTTCTCAGCACTCAGAAGAAAATTCCTTATATAATAATGAGAATGTAGTTGAGAATTAGGGACACTTTGAATTTTTGTATTCTTCAGATATAGAATTTATCATTCCATTCATTCCCTGAACTTTCCACAGGGCAGTAAGAGAGAATATGAGATTATATTAATTTATACAACTTCATAGCTCTCCCATCCACAAACTTGGAGAATTTATGTTTTCTCCTAAGTCCATCTCAATCTCCTTTTGTTTCTCATATTCCAGGAAAGTGTGACTTTCCATCTATTAAATTCCCACAAGAGTTAATGTAGAGCTAAACCCATAGAATGTTACTCTGACGCTATAATGGGCTGTGAGGCTAACCTTGAAAGACAGGAGGAAGAAGCACAGCCTAGACAATGGTCTGATAAATGAAATCTGAATCCAAAGCAGGAATGTAATTTAAGTAAGTGTCTCAGACTTGACCTTCTCTAGTTCTCTTGCAGAGAAAGGCAGGGAGTGGAGAGGTGCTTTCAGACTTACAAGATTCTGTAACTGTAACATTATAATAAAAGGAGTATTAGTATTCATGTTTTGGTTTCCTGATCTGGACTGCCTTGAAGGGTTGACATCAATCTTTATCATAGCAAACATATGAAATAAATCAGTTCCACATTCTCTCTATTGTACTGGTCCTGAAATATAAGTATGAGATGTAATACCACAGTTTTATTATGGCTAATTTTCATAGTTGGAAGGAGAAGATCTCTTCCATATATTCATAAAGGACAGCTTTTACACTGAAGTAGCAAAGAATAAGAGAAAAGTTGCATCAGTTGATAATTTTGAGAAAATCAGTAGCATGTTTCCTCAATGTTATAAGTAGATGTTCTTCGGTATTGTAAATAACTACCAACCTTTCAACCACCAATCCAAACAATTACTTTTATTTATTTCTTCTAGCTCTCAATACTTGCACTTGTCTCTGGTACAGCTATTTGCTTGTTTAGATGGACCAGGGGTGGTTTCTAAATTACCTCACTGCTAGTTCGCTTCCTCCCGCACCACGTGGCTGCACCTCGGGGGGGGGGCGCTTTGCATGCACACGCATGCGCAGTAAAAAAAATTAACTTTTTTTTTAAAAAAATCCGAAAACAAGATGGCAACACATGCGCAGTGCTGGAAACCTGGCTTCTGAAACTTAAAAAAGAGTCCTTTGGGAGTTGGGCGGCATACAAATTTTGAAAAATAAAATAAAAATAAATAAATAAATAAATAAAATAAAAAAAGAGATGGCGGCGCCCACGGACCAGCACCGACCAAACCGGATCGGTGACGCCATCATGACGTCACCAGTGGGTCGCTACCGGTTCGGGCGAACTGGTCTGAACCGGGAGGAACCCACCTCTGAGATGGACCCAAGGGAACCTGGAAGCTTCTTTCCAGAAAGTGGGGTCTTAAAATCTCATCACTTAAGAAAACAAATGGGAATGCTGGTCTGGCACAAGGAACCACATTAAATTATCTTAGTGGCAATTATGGCCTGGCCTAATTGTCTGAATATATTAGCCTTCTGCTCAAACTGGTGATCTGGCTAAACTTAGCCACATATTTGTTATGGTCTTGGCAACCCCCACCTTATTTTGTCATCTAATCTTTAATCACAGTGGCTGCAAAGGTTTACCACGTATTCTTCATTAACTTCCAACCTGCTCAAACGTTTTTTGATATATTAGATATGTGGAGGGTGGGAAAAGAAAGATAAACTGATGGGAAGACAGTTGAGTCAGGAAGTATCTTAAAACCACCAGCGGACAATATATGGTCTCTTATTTGCATGATTAACCGAGAACATGTTCTTGGTGTTGAAAAAACTGTTCTGTTCTTGTGATATTGCCTTCAGGATGAGCTGGATTACAATTATCACTTTTTAATTGTAATGTATTATCTAGCCATTTATCTGGATACAAGACTATTGAATATGAGCAGAAGTTGAGTGATTTTTATACTTGCTACTTTAGGTCAATAAACATTGATACCATTGGCAATTTTACTGTGTACTACTTTAATCGTTGAGAAATTCAGTCTAAATCCAGGCCTGATGCTGTGAATGAGTAGTACATGACTCAAAGGAAGGTGTTCACTGGTCCTATCCTCAATGTGCAGTTCATTGTGGCATTTATCCTTCCCTGACAAGGATCAACAATTGTCTTTATCTTTACTCTTTACTTTAAGAGCCGTGGTGGCGCAGTGGTTAAATGCAGTACTGCAGGCTACTTCTGCTGACTGCCGGCTGACTGCAATTTGGCAGTTCAAATCTCACCAGGCTCAAGGTTGACTCAGCCTTCCATCCTTCCGAGGTCAGTAAAATGGGGACCCAGATTGTTGGGGTCAATATGCTGACTCTGTAAACTGCTTAGAGAGGGCTGTAAAGCACTGTGAAGCGGTATATAAGTCTAAGTGCTATTGCTATTGCTACTCAAAGAGTAAAACTATTTTAAATAATGACAGTGTACCAGATCAAAAGTAGCTATTTCATTCTTAAACTGATATCTCTTATATCAACTTCAAGTTATATAAATCTACAACAGTTTGTTTTAAAATTTCATACTTGTCAGCATCCCTTGCCATGTTTTGGAAACCAACTTCTCTCTAAGCTTGCCTTTTTATGCTTGTGTACATAGAAGTATATATGGCAGTTCCTTTATTTAATTCATATTCATTGGTTAACACACGAGAAAAATGTTATGAAAATCTCAGAGTTCTCATAAAACCAGGAGCACTGGTCATCTTTTGAACAAATGAAGTCAGAATGACCCCAATACATCAATAGAAGCAGGCATTTCAAAAGCCCTCCAGTGGGAATGAGTTTACACATCTAAAAGGCAGCATTACCTATTAAAACAACCCAGATAATTTGCTGTAACAGTGGAAATTCTCCTGATTCATTCTTATCAGGTTATCGATCCATCAGTCTAATACTGTCAACACTTACTAGAGGAATATTGCCTATTGTATCCAGAGATGACAGGAATCAAATACGGGCCCTCTTCATATGCTCTTTTATACCAGCTTACTGTCTGATTTGCAGTTTTTCATAATTCCAGAGTAATAAACTACAACTGTTTAAGCCACCACCTTTTATTGAAAATTCACCCCAAAATGACATTTTTACAACCCAAATGACCGTTTTGTAGCTATGCCCATCTCCTAACAATAAAATGTACGTTTACTGTCTATCATTCCGGGTGGGTGAGTTACAAAGTGACAGAATACTACTGAATACAGTATTCAGAATACTATAAAGAGTGCAGATAAAACTTCAACCAATGATACTGCAACCTGTGAAATAAATAGAAAGAAGATAATCTTTTTTATAATATATTCACAATTGCTAAAGGTGTCATAGCTGAAAACTGGAAAAGGAAAGAAGAATTGCCTGAACCGACCTCAAAAATCTGAGATATGATCTTTATTTGAAAAATTACTTTCAGATATATGTGGCTTTAGAGAGAGCAGAGAATACTTGACATTTATGGACTTTGGGACTAGAAAATTAGAATAAAATAGCATCCATTTTCAGATTTTATGACAAATGTTTACATTTTTACTCTGCTCTTTTTTCCTCTACTAGGCACAATTTTAGGCAGGAATGAGGAGAGCTGATTATTTCCTTATACATTTCCTTATATATTTTCCTTTTTATGTTTTATAATAGAACATTGCTGTGCAATAGTGATACTTGTTTATGGGTAAAAGGCAATAATTTATCCCACTGGCTAGAAACTGTGTTCTGATCCCACTTTGGGCACAAAGCCAGTTGGGTGACCTTGGCCATTCATTCTCTGTCAGTGTTAGAAAGCTGTCAGTGGCAAACCACTACAAAAAAAATCTTGCTAAGAAAACGGCAGGGATTTGTCCAGGCAGCCATCAGGAGTTAACGATGACTCAAAAGAATGAAGAAAAAAAAATCATTGGAAATTAAATATTTATTAATAATTCCGTGATTTTTGCTTTTCCAAAATAAAGTTTTACAAAACCAAAATAAATTAAAGCACATAATAAAGCACAACATTCCATATCCTCACAAACATAACTGGTTTTCTTTCATGTATTATGTTAAGATAAATGCTGGTCACATTCAGATTGGGTGTTTTATTGAGACAGTATTTCATCACCCTTTACCTTCTACTTCTATAAAATGAATTGCTACCAACAGAATACTGCAACATAGTCCTAATGTAAAGTGATGCATTTTCCACTCTTCAGTGGTATTTATGACCAAATGAAAGTGGAAAATAAGCTTCCTTAGACCATGGCACAACTGGCAGTAGTGATGAAATCTGCCCAGTGCTATTGTAATGGAGTAATGGAATAAAGGGCATTTGGTTATGTGTCACAGTTCTATATAAACTGGGGTCTCAAACATGGTGCTCAGAAGAACCATTGTGCCTATAGGGTTTTTTTATTTTCATTCAATTTTTTTTATTGTTGTCTGTCTGTCTGTCCATCCACCCAGCTGTCTGTCTGTCCGTCCATTCATACATCCATACATCCATACATGCATACATACATCATCCATTATAATTGGCAAAGCACTAGTTCCTACACTGCCTTTACTTCAAAGTATGCTTGTGAGATTCCTGTAAGTCCTGATGCATTAGAATTTTTTTAAAAGCTTATGGTTGCAAGCTAAACAAGAGCTTGGCAACCTGCACCCCCCTCCAACTTACAGAAGAAAGCTGACTTTATATGGCCAATTCAAGTGAATCAGGAAATGATAGGTGGCCATATCAGTGGTTCATTGTCTGGGAAGCTAATATTTTCTAAGTGACCTTAATAACTTTGCATCCATTTTGAGAATGCTCCCAGATTACACTCTTGGAATTCTAAATATGCCTCTTGGATAAAAAGATTAAAAAACCCATTACAGATTTGGTTTATTTATTTTATTTTATTTATTTGTTTGTTTGTCAAACATGTACAAGATAGCAAGTATAGGTATAAACATAAACATAATCAAAGTGAATACAGATAGATGAGGACAATAGGACAGTAGGACAGGGACGGTAGGCACGCTGGTGCGCTTATGCACGCCCCTTACAGACCTCTTAGGAATGGGGTGAGGTCGACAGTAGACAGTCTAAGGTTAAAGTTTTTTGGGTTTGGGGAAGAAACTACAGAGTCAGGTAGTGAATTCCAGGCATTGATTACTCTGTTGCTGAAGTCGTATTTTCTGCAGTCGAGTTTGGAGCGGTTTACATTAAGTTTGTATCTATTGTGTGCTCGTGTATTGTTGTGGTTGAAGCTGAAGTAGTCATTGACAGGTAGGACCAAATGAAAGTTTAGGAGTGAGGCTGCCCAGAGCAGGAAGAAAGTATTGCAGAACTTAACAAGGCAAGGTATATAATTTCTATAGATCAGTTAATTTCTCCGAAGGAGGCACCAGGTTCTGGTTTTATCAGAATTGTAATGTGTAACATTCATATTCAGTATATTTCCAATATTCAACCCAAAGCCATTGTAATCATATTTTGGAGACAATGTTAACCTATCTGCAAACATAGAACATTTCCATTAGACTATTACAGTTGTGGAATCTTTGGCCAACCAATGAATAATTTTATTTGGAATGAATCTTCAAAAGTTAGCTAATTTTTTTCAATTATTAATTCTAATGTGAATAGTCCAATATCTATTTCAGTATTTAATTAGACTGGATCCATGATGAAATACTATTTAGATTTATATTTTAATAGCCACTCAGATGCAACAGAATCCAATCACCGCCTCCCTTCTGGTAGATTCTGATGCTCATAAGCATGGAGGAAAATCTGTCCACAATGTAAGTCAAATCTTCAAATACAGGTCCGTATTATTTATGAGATGTTCTAGCTATGCAGACAGTTTTTGAAGTATTTTCAAAGTACTTTTATATTTATGAGTAATCAAGTACTACTACATGATTATGTGATGTCAGAAGATATTGTAGACTGGAGCATTTATGTACAAAAACAAGGATTGATTGATTGATTGATTGATTGATTGATTGATTGATTGATTTAACTTTTTTTCACCTGAGCTGCACTTTCAGTAGGCTTTTCAGTGCAAATTACAGAACTAATTATAATGTCCCTCAAGACACAAGCTGTCTCAGGTTGTTTTTTGTCTGTCCCATGAGATCTGACAGAGTCAGCATGCTCTAGGTTCCTTCTATAAAATGGTGACATCTGGCAAGACCCAGATCTTGTCTCTCATGGTACCTACCCTTTCAGATACAGTAGCATATACTCCAAGATTCAGAAGGCCCCAAATCTTAGCCTTTCGTAAGACATGGAAAACTTGGCATCTCTAAGCTCATAGGGCCATGTGCTGGATGAATCATCTGTATCAGATAGAATGCTGAAAGATAGTGTGTTAGCTTCAGTTTATGTTTTTTCCTATATTTTCTGTATATTTTCTTCCAAGTTGTTTATTTATTGCTAAGTTGAATGTAGTTCTTTTTAATTTTGATCAAATGTTAGCTGCCCAAAGTTGCAATCTATGAGTTGATGGAAAAAAAAAAGATGACCTTGACAGGTGAGATCCATTATCAAAGCGATTAAGGGAAAGACATTGCTTAAACCCAAGTCATACAGAAGGTATGCAAAAGGTCTTAGCTAGATATGCTTCTAATACACAGGAATATAGCAGGTGAAGCCTAGGCAAACTTGCAAGTTTCTGTTACTTTAGTACAGCCAATCTTATTAAAGATAGTTTAGTCTTCTGGTGGACTTGTTTTCTTGGGTTAGTGTATGTTGTAGGGCTCACAATTGGCCATGTACTTTCAATTTACTAAATACATTGTATTCTTCTATTCATTACTGATACTAATGTCATGTCAATGATCATGCCCTAATATTGAATAGTATTTTCAACTATCAAATACTGCCAAGTCAAATATCAGAAAATATCATATTCTGGGTAAATTCAGGTATTAAATGTTTTGAAAAAAGTATTTAAAAATTACATTAAATCAGTGTTTGAATGAGAATTTGGGAGAACATGCAGGTTTCAGTTTTAGTTCTGCATCAAGAACAAATCTGTGATTTGCTGTTATCAGGTATCTAGTAAGATACAAGATATAGACATTGATCTGTTCTAAAGTGTGATCTGACTGCTTAACTGAGCATAATAGCAGAATAACAGAGTTGTAAGGGACCTTATATCATTATACCTTATATACCATTTCAGACAAATGATTTCCCAATCTCTTCTTAAAAACCTGTGTTGGAGCACCCACAACTTCTGGAGGCAAGTTGTTCCACTGATTAATTGTTCTAACTGTCAGGAAATAATATAGCACAATTGAAAAGAACTAGATGATCATAACAAATCACACTCAACAAACTGTCCTTGAAAATTAGCCCAAACAATTTACCATATACCTTATTCAGAAAACTGACTGTATGCAGTGGATAGGACTGCTGAGTTTGCTATGTTATTTTTCTATAATTTGTAAATATATAATTTCAGCAGCCATAATGCTCCAGTGATCTCATTTCCAAAATAATAATTACTTCTAAAATAATCCTACCTCTAGAAGTTATCACATTCCTGCTATTAGACAGGCTTCATGTACCTTTAAACTTCTGAATCAGAAATGAACCACTTTCTAGCACGAATAAAACAAACAAGGTCATCAAAAAAAGAAGAAGGAGGTTCATTTGCTAGTGATCCTTGTACTTCAGTTTGATTTATGTAACCCCCTGCATCTCTTTCATCTCACTCTGAAAAAAGAAAAAGAAATCTTTCCTAATCCCTTTGAAGCCCTAGCTCCTTTTCTGCCTATGATGTGAGAGGATGCCAAATGTAAAAGAACTTCCTAAAATGGGGAATAAAGGAGGAACCACTTCCCCATCCTATTTCAGGCCTCCTTCTGTTGGCTGAGTTTGGGACATGTAAGCATCATAACCCTTGTTGATCAGAGTGAGACTCCAGATTTGAAACTAGGTCATATTCGCATAGCTTTGATTCTACAGAGATTTCTTTTTCTGCTTTAATTTATTTTCCTTTCAGTCTCGGGGATTTGGGAATTGATGAAAGTTTCACAGCAGGATTTTAAATAGTTGATTAAACAGCAATCAGCAGAGAACTAGCTATGAAGCAACCCTCAGAGAATAGGCCTGGGTTCTCTGTATCTATACGATATTTCTGTTTTCCATTTTTTCTACAAGCTCCTTTAGGGTCCAGGCCAGGACTTTGGGGAGATGGGGGAAGCGAAGACAATAGAAGCCATTTCCATCGGTCCCATTCATGGGAAGAAAGCTTTTCAAAGTATAGTTGAAAGAAGTGAAATAATTAGAATATGTTAGATAGTGTTGGATATGTTAGATAATTGAAATAATCACAGGGATCAATGCTTTTCATTCAAAGCACTAAAAGTTGTCTGTTAAAAAAAATATATAAACTCAATAGTTATTTCTTGCATTTCTTGGACTTCTCACTTTAGTGGCCAAGAAACAAAGTAAAATATCCCCAGTACATGGAGACACAGATGAAGCTTTCTGCTTGGGTGGCTGTCAACAATTTAAGTGATCCTGAAGTGTGGGGCTTTCAGTTACCAGAGAATGAAATGCCAAAGACTGCTGTGGATCTAAGCTGTATAGTTACTATTAGATCTTCCTTTAGTATAACAAAATACAAAATATGTGAAATGAGGTACTAAAATTTTGCTTAACCTCCCCTTTCCATTCAATTACCCACTTACGCCTTGGTTCAACAGATTCAATAGCTGTTGATTCTATTTCATAGGCCATAGTAACTGGGAATGGGCAGCATCTACTCAGAAACATTTTGAAATTCCTTCCTAAATATTTAGCTTTCATTTCAGTAGACTCCAGACTTACCTTTTTCTGCTATAAGGCTGTTCAAATGGGCTTTTAATATGTTCCGATACATCAGGATAGTATTTGGTGGAGGAAAACTGCTTTAGCCCCTTTACCTTGGGAGCTATAAAGAATTATGATATAGATAATATTGTACTCAGCTGCTTTCTGGTTAGTAAAGTTAAATCAAACTTTAGTAAATATAATTATTAGTTTCTGATAATCACATTTAGGAGTGCAAATGTGCTGGGCATGAGTGCCAAATATATAAGTACTGTTTTAAAATTACAACTTATTTAAATGTTGCTTTGCTTGTGTGAAACACAATTAAAAACTCCTCTTCCATTTCTCCTTGAGAGTGGAAAATAAATGTGTATTTGTATGTAGTATTATTCTGAGTATGACAGCAATTTGCATTTCTGAGACAGAATGGTTGCTACAGGCAGATGGGAGAGCAATTAATTTTGTAAATGGGGTACCTTATTTTACAGGCAATTAATTTTAATTAGTAGTTAATAATTCATTTAATAGATTTTTTTTTAACCTGGCCCGTCCCCACCCCTTCCTTCCACTCTTTCTCTTTCTCTCTCTCTTTATTTATTTATATATATATTTTTTGAAGTGTGGCTTCTGGCAGGCATAGATGTACATATAGATACACATAGATATACACAGACATATTCAAAGTTGTCACCTGCACACATGAGTGGAATCAGTGGGATTAGTTTTTTGCTGCAGTTGGCAATCCTAAATTGAAAAGTGATGAAGCTGGGCATAGCACAGGACTTTTGTCTATCTTTTTCTTTCTTTTTCTTGTCTATTTTTTATGGGTTTATTTTAAATCCAGTCATCTTCCTTTCTGGTAAAGCACATATAAAAATGCAGTTATTAAGAGAAATGTGCAAATGGATTTGGACTGGCAATGGAATAAAATATATGCTGGGTAAAAAAGGCTGAGCAAGACTAATTTTGTTCCTTTGCTATTTTCAAAGAGACATGTGATTTTCCACATTAATTCTTGATAATGCAGAAGACAAACCTACAGTATATACACAGGCTATGGTGGCTTGGATCCTGCAAATTCTGTTCAGGTGTCTTCAAATGCTTCTCCTGCAACTATAATGCCTGTACAGAAATGCTGGCACAGGTTTTTGCTCCATCTTCTTGTCTACTGATTTACCTTCATATTCCTGGTAAGAAAACTAGATCCCTTTCCCAGAATGAATATCACAGATTCGTTAAGAATTTTTAGCCTTTATTTTATCTAACAGAATCAGAAATGGAGAGTAAGACTGAAAAAAAAAAAGAAAAGCAAGAAGGAATGAACAATTGCTTTCTGAAGAGGTTGATCTCAGTCAGCTGCTTCCTGTGCCCCAAAATCTCACACAAGCACTCCATAAACTAAAACTTATTTATACAGATTTCTATCCACAAAATAAAAGATAATCTCTAGTAAAAGTAACTTCGAAAACTTTATGTTGTTGCCTTTTGAAGCAATCTTCCCCAGATATATCACTTGCCCTGAATCTTTAGAAAGGCAGTTAAAACCTGATTCTTTTACTAGGTTTTGAGTGGGTGAGTGGAATCTCGATTGCAATATATTTTTTTGCAATATATTTGCTCATTTATTTATTCATCAAAGTTACACAGTCGCTCATCTCACAAGTAACTAAAAGTAACTAAAAAGAAATATTGGGCAAAGAGGCAATATTAATGATAATGGAGCCACCTTACTATTTCACCAGTACCTTAGGTCATCTACGGACCTGATGGCACACCCAGATTTTGGCAGACTTCCAGAAAATAAAAAAGTCAGCCTCACTTCAGAAAGGGGAAAGGATATTCTGTAAAGCGGGCAACACAACAGAAAAGATCTGCCACCTAGGCCTCTTCAAATATAATTCCGTAGCCAAGGGGACCTGAAGCATGTCCTGTCTGTTAGTGGAATGGGCAGATGTAACTGAGGCAGTTCACTAAAAACTAAATCCCATGCCTTGTAGGGCTTTAAAGGTCAAAACTAGCACCCTGGGTTGATCTGGAAACAGACTTTTAACCAAAGCAGGTTTCAGAGCAAAACTGCAATGTATGTTCTTCTAGAAACATGCATACATGCTCATGCTAATACATTCTACACTAAGTGAACTTTTGAGATATTCTTCAAAGGCAGCCCCTCCCCCCTAGTCTAGGAATGGATACAACTTGTGCACAATATAAAGTTGAGCAAAGGTCCGCCTAGCCGTGACTTCCACCTGTTCTTTAAGAAGGAGTCATGAGTCTAGGAGGATCCCTAGATTTCTGGGTCTATTTGGGGTAGTGAAACTCCATCTAGCTTCAAAGATGGCATGGACTAGAATCAGTGTACCCCAAAACCCCAAACCATAGTCTTGCCAGGTCCAAATGAAGCCTGTTGTTTCCCATCCCATTCCTCACTGCTTTCAGATACTGGGATAAGATGTGCATAGTATCATTTAATTCTTGCCCATGCCAGAGATCATCCAAAAGTGCAACCAATGTCTTTTTCATCCCATACTCCCATCTGAATCCTTTTTGAAAAGGATCCAGATAATCCACTTCATCCAAAGTCCTCTAAACTGCTATTACAACCACCTTCTCAGCCACCTTCATGAGAAAGGGATGGTTAGATATTGGATGAAAATTGTCCAATATGTGATGGCTTCTTGAGGAGGGATAAAACCTGTGTTTTATTCCTGTGAGAGATAAAGGAACAACTCCCTCACTCAAAGAAGTCTTAATCACTGGTAGAACACTCTCACACAATAACACCCCCTTCAGACTGCTTTAACAATCCAGGAGGGTCATGTAGCTAAAGAGCAAGTAATTGAACTCACAGTCCTAAAGGCCTTGTCTATATCATCAGGCCCAACAGATTTGAACCATTCCCAGATAGGTGTGCAATATTCCTTCCCAGGCATCTCCTCTGGACCTGCAACAAGGCCAGTGTCACCTGTGAGAAAATTTGAGTGACTTTGTCTGACAGATGTTGAACAAATTCTTCCACATGCCTGGGCAAGGGTTCTTTGTAGGGGTGGGCGGCTGGGGGTTCGCAGGGGTTCAGGAGAACCTCTAGCTAAGATTCTGTGCAGTTCGGAGAACCCTCAACTCCTGGCTGGCCCCGCCCTCCCCACCCCACCCCTCCCAGGAGTCCCCACGCGGCCTGTTTTGGATGCAGGTAAGTGCAGGGCACACATGGAGGCTTGGGAGGGTGAAAAGCAGGCCTACCGGAGGGCCACTTTTGCCCTCCCGGAGGCTCCACAAAAGCCTCTGGAGCCTGGGGAAGGCAAAAATACCCCCCACGCTGTGGTGCAGGAGGCCAACTAGGCCATGCCCACCATGGCCACGCCCACCCAGCAACCGGGCAGAGAACCCCTTGCTAAAATTTTTGAAGCCCACCCCTGGTTCTTTGAGCTTTCCCTACCTAAGAAGGCATGTGTCATCTAAACCAGGACTGCAGGTCAGCTATCCACAGATGCAATAATAAGTACTGATGCTTTTCTGTGTTGATTCTTTCCTCAACACAGTTTGAGTTTCATCAATAGATAGTAAATTCAATCAATCAAATTGCTGCTAAAATATCTAGCTTCCAGTTTAGCTGGTATTGCCTGGGCCTTCAGTTTTGCATGACTTGCAGCCATTCTTCGAGAAAAATAAATAATTCTGATGATAAAGACAAAATGGAGACAATCCTGTCCTTTCATAAAAACCTGAGAAGGAAAATGAATAAATGACTCAGCATTTGATTGTCTTAATTTTGGGTTTTCTGCCTATTAATAGTTCTACAGATGTTTTTGTGCTTAACATCTCTAAATCTCTGAAATAGAATTGCCTACATTTTTCTAGCCAGGAATTGTTCTTATTCTACAGTAAGCATTTTGAAAGAACCAGACAAATACCTAGGCTCCCTGGGAAGTGCCTTCAGGAACCAATGTAAAATCTAAGGAAAGCAAAGAATATTTTATCTCCAACTTGTCACCTGACTTCTCTTTGTAGCCATTCTCAATTTATCAAAGTCCAAAGAAACCATTCACTCTCATAAGTAGCTTGAAATAGAAACAATGCCCATGGCACTGCAGCATTTTGCTGCTGCTACCACAATACTCTTTAAAGTTGGTCCTTAAGACAAGCAAGTGTGTCTGAACAATGTCTGTGAACTTCCACTGGGAGTTGACTATTCTGATCAGATACATCTAGTTGCATCTTACATTTAACACTCTGATTTGAAATAGCCAACTGTTTTTGGCAGCTTCTAGCCTTCGGCTATTGTGATTTAATCTGGGATATGTCAAACAGCATGCCTTTGGGCTTGGCATGTTCTTAACTCTGTTGTTTATTGTCCCAGAATGGTAGAGAGTATTGAAACATTACTATCTCTGAAGGCTTCTTAATGAAATGACTGGGTTTTTTCTAAAATTATTTCTGTCTAATTCCTTGAATAGTTATGTAATTTTAGCATGTGCAACAAATATATGCACTGAAGTTATTTGCAGGTTCAGAGGCATCAAGCATTCTTTAATTAAGTTCAGTTTTGAACCTTGGAGGCAAGTATAAGAGAGAAACAGATTTCCTCAGTCTCGGTGGATTCCATTTTGAGCATTCATTGAAGTATTCATATACTGATAACTTACATTTTGTAGGATGGGCCAACTTTACACAGGAAGGAGTGATTTTCATCAGATGCCTGGCAATTGCTGAATATATTATGTTCTTATTTAAGCTCATATTCTGTGATCCTGTTCATGAACTCCAGTGGAAAGTACACTGAACTTTTTTGAATCTCATCTTCTTTCGTGATACAGTTCTGTTCATTTAATTCTATATACTTTGAAAAAGTATGTCACCTTGAAGAAGGACAAGCTCTGACACATGTGAGATGTTGATACTTTAACCAGTTTAATTGTGTATGTGTGAGAGACATAGAAAGTGTGCCTAGATAGATATAGATCTTCCTTTTCTTGCAGTGTAATTAGTTATCATTCAAACAGTACAAACTCAGCTCAGTTTAGTATAAATGTTGCTTTACTGTATTAAAAATGGCCCATATACCTTTGCTCATTATAAACTGCCATCATTTGCCATGAATAATTCATGCTATTTTACGTGAAATCAATCCAAGAGTCTGGAAATTATAGAAAAGGCTAGAGAACTTAGATTAACCAGCCACATGATAAATTTCCATTGTGGATAAAATTAGAGTTCAGAGGACTCAAGCTTGGTCCAAAATAAGTGTAATGTGATTAATCATTTGTGTTTAAATCAACAGAGAGTTAGAACAATCAATTGTGTTTCTGGAGACGGAGAAAGCGTCTTTTTTTTTTAAGATTCCAAAATATTATGGAAAATAAAGAGGAAGAATTAGGGGAAACCATGTCGGAAATATTGGCAGTGGCATTACAAACAGATAAGCAGGAGATATTAAAAGATATTGATGAGGTATATACAGTACACACGAATTATGCACGTAGACATAAATTACCAAGGGAAGTACATGTACAATTCACAAAAAAAGCGATAAGAGATGAAATATATAAAAAAATGAAAGAGGAAATGATATCATATAAAGGAAGGAAAATAATAACATTAAAACAAATTCCGAGACGGGTATTCTGATTACCTGGCAAGAGAAGAAATTTAAAATAGATACATTAGACAAAGCGAGAGAGTTTCTTGAACATCATTTTGGAATAGAAGAAGAGCAAGAGAATAGGGAAGAAGCAGAGGATAGACGCCAGGAGGATTACCAAGTAGAGGAGAAAGAGGGGGAACAAGAAGAAAGGAGAGAACAGGAAAAAGAACGAATAGTAAGAGAAGGAACAAGAGAAAAAGTACAAAGGGAAACAAGGTATACTAGGAGATTAAGAACGACTAATAAATAAGTAAGGAAATGGAGGAGGAAATAAAACTGGTCTCAATAAACATAAATGGATTGAATTCACCAATTAAAAGAAAGCAGATATTCATAAAATTGCAAAGATTGGATATGGATATTATAAATTTACTGGAAGTACATATTAAGAAACAGCAAAGTAAATTATTAGAACATCCAAGATTAGGTCAATTATATGTAGCTTTAATGCCACAACAAAAAAGAGGAATAGCAGTTTATATAAAAAAAAGATTAAAATCAAAACAAATATATACTGATGAGGAGGGAAGGATTTTAATGACTGAAATAGAAACAGAACAAAAGAAAATATTATTGGTCTCAATATATGCACTAAATGATAATCAAAGGGATTTTTACAGAAGGATACACAAAGTAATAGGGGAATTGGAGAATGAACACATATGTTTGATTGGTGACTTTAATGCAATTATGGATATTGAAAAAGACTATAAAAGCAATAAGACAAACAAGACAAAGAAAAGAACTTTGCCAGATACCTTTCATGAAATGAGACAGGAATTATGTTTAAAAGATGGATGGGAAACAAACATGGAAAAGAAACAATATACTTTTTACTCAAATCCTCACCAATTCTGGTCAAGGATTGACATGGTATGGATGACATCAGAGCTTAGAAAAGAAACGGAAGAGATAGAGATAATGACGAACACTTGGGCAGACCATAATCCATTAAGGGTGATATGGAAAGGGCAGAAGAGAAGAAAGAGATGGATGATGAATAAAGAAATATTAAAATAGAAAGAATATATACAATTGATTGAGAAAGAAATGAACATATTTTTTAGAATAAATACAAAAGAGGAAACATCACTTCAAAACCTATGGGACACTGCAAAAGCATATATAAGAGGGCTTACAATTGCATATACAGCAAAAAGAAACAAAAAAAGAAAACAAGAACAAGACAATTGGCAAGAAGAACTTAAAAGATTAGAATTAGATTTACAAGAAGACCCCCAAAACAATAAAATCAAAGAAAAAAGAGATATAATAAGGCATAAGTTAAATTTGGCAATGCAGATTGATATGGCAAGGAAAATCAAAATCGCGAAGCAAAATTTCTTTGAAAATGCAAATAAACCGGGGCAGTGGTTAGCATATAAATTAAAAAAAGAAAAAGAGAAAAGAATAATACACCAACTACAAGATGAAGAGGGAGAGTTACACTACAGAAGAGGGGAAGTGAAAAATATAGCACAAAACTTTTTTCAAAATTTGTACGCTCAAGAAAATATAGCAGAAGAAGACATTAAACACTATTTGGATAAGATGAATTTAACAAACTTAGAGGAGGAACAAAGAGAGATATTAAACGGAGTAATTACCATAACAGAATTAATAGAGGCAAGAAAGAAACAAAAAGATAACAAAATACCAGGCCCAGACGGGCTTCCAGCAGAATTATATAAGACAATCCAAGAACCACTAGATGAAATATTGTTAGAAATTTTTAACGATGCACTCATGGAAGCTAGAATGCCAAATTCTTGGACAGAAGCCCTGATTACTCTTATCCCAAAAGAAGATTCAGACCCACAACAAATTAAGAATTACAGGCCAATTTCACTACTAAATGCAGATTACAAACTATTTACATCAATCATTGCAGAAATATTTTAAAAAGTGATAGATAACTATATCCATTCTGATCAAAATGGGTTTCCCCCAAAAAGGCAAATAAAGATTAATATGAGGACCATAATAGATATATTAGAATATTATGAGGCAAGCCCGGACAAACAAGTGGCATTAATATTTTTAGATGCCCAAAAGCCTTTTGAAAATTTGAACTGGAAATTTATCATATTGCAATTGGAACGAATGGAATTCAGAGAAAAATTTGTAAAGATGATAGGAAAAATATATTCAACACAAACGGCAAAAATAATAATAAATGGTGATGCTACTGAAAAATTTAAGATAGCAAAAGGAGTGAGACAAGGATGCCCTCTATCCCCCTTACTATTAATATTAACATTAGAGATATTGTTAAATAAAATTAGAAGTGAAAAGGAAATAAAAGGTTTGAGAATAAAACAAGAGGAATACAAAGCCCAAGCGTTTGCAGATGACCTGGTATTCATATTAGAGCAACCGATACAGACAGGGCCTAAATTAATACAACGAATAGAATAATATGGAAGAGTAGCGGGACTAAAAATTAATAAATTAAAAACAAAGGCATTAACGAAAAATCTTACTAAAAAGCAGGAAACTGAATTGGAAGATATACTGGGCGTTCAAACAACAACAAAAATAAAATACTTAGGAATTTGGTTAATGCCCAAGTGTTTGTCAATCAAAGAAGACAATTACAATAAATTAATAGCACAGATAAAGAAAGATCTAGAAAATTGGAAAAAAATACAACTATCTCTCATAGGAAGAATATCAACGATAAAAATGAACATCCTACCATGGATATTGTTCCTCTTCCAAGTAATACCCATAAAACTAGGGAAGAATTTTTTTAAGGACTTAAATAAAATGATATTAAACTATATCTGGCAAGGGAAGAAATCAAGGATTAAATTAAAAGCATTACAAGACAGTAGAGGAGAATTCAGACTCCTGGATTGGGAGTCATACTACCAGGCATCAATACTCATCTGGATTAAAGATTGGATGGATCTAAAGGATAAAAGAACTTTAATATTAGAGGGGCATGACTTTCAAATTGGGTGGCATGCCTTCCTATGGGATGGAAAACATAGACAACATAGCTATTTTTGGAGACACCTAATTAGAGATGCACTATTACACACATGGCTAAAAATAAAGGAAAACCATTATAGAAAAATTCTGGAATGGTTATCACCCATAGAGGCACTAATATATCCAAACACATTGAATATTGATAAAATTAAAAGATACAAGGATTTATTAAACGGTCAAGGGGAATTGAAAACAAGACAAGATTTAAAAGAACAGGGTACAGACATTGATTGGTGGCCTTACATGCAAATACAATCTAGATATAAAATAGACTTGGAACAATATGGATTTCAAATAGGAAAATACCAATTAGATAAAAATTTTACAAGACACAGAGGATAAATTGATAACCAAAATTTATAAGTATCTACTGATATACAAATTGGAAGAGGAAGTAGTCAAATAAAATATGATAACTTGAGCCAAAAATTTTGGTTACAATATAGAATTAGACAAATGGGAGAAATTATGGAATAAAAACTATAAACTGACTATGTCTGTAGCCTACAAGGAAAACATGTATAAAATGTTTTACAGGTGGCACCTCCCACCTGCAAGATTGGCTAAGATGTTCCCAAACACACCATCAAACTGTTGGAAATGTAATCACAGCCAGGGAACGTACTACCACATGTGGTGGACGTGCCCCCAAGCAAAACAATACTGGAGTAAAATTAGAATATATTTAGAAGAAATAACTAAACAATATATATTTTTATTGGGAATATTATCAGAAACCTATAAGAAAGAAATACAATATCTAATCATACACTTCATAACAGCTGCAAGAATAATATATGCACAAAATTGGAAAAGTAAAAATATACCAACAGAAGAAAATTTGATTAGAAAGGTTTTAGAGTGTGCAGAAATGGACAAACTTACAAAGGAATTACAAGAAAAAGAGGAAACAGAATACTACAAAATATGGGAAAAATGGTATGAGTGGCTAGAAAGGAGGGTTAAAAGATAAGAGAATAACATAAGGAAGAGGATATTGGAGCAAAAAAGTAGTAATAAATAAATGTAAATAGGAAGGATATAGAAGATATGGTAGAAATAGAGTACATTACTATTATGATGTATATAAATTGACTCATGAATCATAGGTGTTAAGTATTGAGACTACATTGAGACTGCATAGTTTACAGTCAGGTCCTTCATTCAGGTGGGAAAATGTAGAGCCCTGATTGGCTGGCTACACTGACAGCTCTCTATATAAAGCTAGCTGTCAGATTGGAGTGCTGCTGGAGTCTGTACATGGTGTTAATAAAGAGCTGTTGCATTCTACCAAGTCTGAAGCCTCTTCTGTCCCAGAACCTAACACTGGCGATGAGGATGGGATCTTAGAAGAGCAATTAGAGCTGAAGACACTGAAGACCCAGCCCGGCGGCGAACGATCGGCAGCAATTTCTTAGCGGGAAATTCGAACCGCGAAGCGCTGAGATGTCAGCGTTCCACCCGCCGACTCCATTCGACTCGACGAAAGAGAACTGGGGGTCCTACATGACCCAGTTCCGTTGTTTCCTGGAGGCCAACGATCTCACCGGCCTGTCAGACAACAGGAAGCGGGCTTTGTTCCTCAGCCATTGCAGCCACGAAGTCTTTGACACAGCCAAGTCCCTCTCCAAGCCAACATCGGTCGAGATGGTGCCGTGGCAAACTCTACAAAACCTCATACAGACCCACTATGCTCCAATGCCTTCCAAGTGGTCCGAAGGCATGAGTTTCGGCAAAGACTCCAACAATCAACCAATACCTGGCTGCGCTCTGGAAGGCCGCCACGCACTGCGACTTTAGAGACCTTGATGACATCCTCCTAGACCAACTCATCTGCGGGGTCCAGGACCTGAGGCTACAACGGCGGTTGCTGGCCAAATCAAACCTGACACTACAAACGGCCCTGGACGAAGCCAGAGCCACCGAGGCGTCCAACAAGGGAGCTGACATGCTGCATCGGTGCCAGGCCCCCCAGCCCCTGCAGAAGACGGCAACAGCGGTACATGAAAGCAGGTGCCCAGACGAGACATCCAATGACAGCGAGGAGGAAGAGGTCTTCCGAACGGAGCGGCGCTGCAGCACTGACAAGCAGAAACTAAATCCTTGCTCCAGTTGTGGCGGTCAATATCTACGAGCGTCCTGCAAGTACAGTGACACCATTTGTCGCCGTTGCGGCCGAACAGGACACCTCACAAGAGTCTGACGGGCTAGTCAACCATCAGGAGCACCTGCCTCCACAGACTATAAGCAAACCGAGGCTAGGCGGGCACCCAGGCAGGAGCCATGGCAGCCCAAGCGCAGAACCGAGGGGAATCGTCACCCTGAAACCAACCAAACAAGGATCAGGCAGGCCAGCACCCCGCTCCGTAAAAAAATTCACATCAACGTGCGAATCGAGGGGTGCCCCTGTGAAATGGAGGTTGACACTGGGTCCTCCATATCAATAATCTCCTGGGCCGCTCTCAAGAAAGCTATTCTGGCATTCCGCCAACAGCAACTACAAAACCAGCCACTAAGACTGAACGATTACCAGGGAAATAAAATCCCTGTAGTAGGCTGGGGAAGTTTCCGGGTGCATTTTGCCAAGTTCAACAGCTATCTCCCCCTCACAGTGGTTCGGGGGAGCCTCCCTATGCTGCTGGGCCTAGACTGGTTCGACGCCTTGGGACTCAGTGTGACCGGTGTCTGGAAGCTGCGCTGACGACCTGCTTCATGAATTCCAGGACGTTTTTGATACCCAGCTTGGCAAGTATGTGGGCACGCCTATCTCCTTTAGTCTAGATCCCAAGATTGCCCCCATCAGGTTGAAGCCGCGCAGGGTACCCTTTGCCTTGAAGCCCAAAATCGACCAAGAACTGGATAAACTTATCAGTCAGGGGGTTCTTGAACCCATAGACCATGCCCGCTGGGAGACCCCAATTGTCACCCCTATCAAAAGTGATGGGTCAATCCGCATCTGTGCAGACTATAAGTGCACCATCAACAAGGCCCTACAGCAGAGCGCTTACCCTGTGCCAGTAGTCCAGCACCTTTTACACACTTTGGGCCCAGACGCCATTTTTGCAAAGCTGGACCTCGCGCAGGCATACCAACAGCTGCCAGTAGATGGCGCTACAGCAGAGGCGCAAACTATTGTAACGCATCAAGGGGCGTTCAAATGTCATCGCCTTCAATTTGGAGTCAGCGTAGCCCCAGGGATTTTTCAGGGCATTATGGAGCGGCTGTTGCTCAAAATCCCTGGGGTTGTGCCCTATTTTGATGACGTGCTAATCACAGCCAACGATGAATGGCAGCTGGTAGCCAGGCTGCGAGAGATCCTGAGCAGGTTCCGAGCTGCTGGACTAAAAGTAAAAAAGAGCAAATGCCAGATAGGGGTCCCTGAGGTTGAATTCCTGGGGTACTGCATTAACAGCAAAGGCATTCACCCCACTACTAGCAAGGTCAGGGCCATCAGGGAGGCCCCCGTGCCCACAAACAAGTCTGAGCTGCAGGCATTTCTGGGCTTGCTAAACTTCTATAGTGTGTTCCTCAAGGACAAGGTGACTGTAGCAGAGCCTTTGCATAGGCTGCTGGCCAAGAAGGCACCCTGGATGTGGGGGCATGCTGAGGCTGCCGCTTTCGCGGCTGTCAAAAGCCTCCTGTCAGAAGACAGCTTCCTCATCCAGTTTAACGAGACTCTGCCTGTTGTTCTTGTGTGCGACGCCTCTCCTTTTGGGGTCGGGGCTGTGCTCAGCCACCGTCTGCCCGATGGAAGGGAGGCTCCAGTCACCTACTTCTCATGGACGTTTTCCAGCGCCAAACGCAATTACAGCCAGCTTGATCGTGAGGCCTGGCTGCGGTTGCTGGCATGAAGCGTTTTCACGAGTATTTGTTTGGATGAGACTTTGAGCTGGTCACGAACCACAAGCCCTTGTTAGGGCTAATCGCTGGGGACCGCCCCATGCCTGTCTCCCTGTCTCTGTGCCTCATCAGGTGGACGATTTTCCTGTCAGCATACTCCTACCGCCTCACCCATCACCCCGGACGATCTCTTGGGCATGCTGATGCCCTCAGCCGTTGCTCCCTGCCGGACCTTGTGGACGACCCCACTCCGGGCATCCCCGTTCTAATTATTGACTGCCTGGACTCGGGTTTAGTTACCTCGGCTGAGGTGGCTGCCCACTCTGCCAAGGACCCTGTGTTCCACACGCTACTGAACTGGGTGTGGAGGGGGTGGCCTCAAGGGCCTGTCAGCCCAGAGTTCAAACCTTATGTCAGCAGGCAGCACAAGATATCGGCGCAAGGGGGGGTTGCAATGGGGGGATAGAGTCCTCACACCTCTGTTGCTTCGAGAGGCAATACTAAGGGCGTTACATGAGGGGCACCCAGGGGTGGTTAGAATGAAAGCTTTGGCCAGGAGCTACGTGTGGTGGCCAACATGGATGGACAAATTGAGGAGTGGGTTGCAGGTTGCATTCCCTGCCAAGAGTCAAGAGCTGCCCTACCGAAAGCCCCGGCGCAGGAATGGGACAAGCCCAGAGCAGCCTGGTCCCGGGTCCATATCGACTTCGCAGGCCCATTCCACGGGCAGACCTTCCTGGTGGTGGTAGACGCTTACTCTAAGTGGTTAGAGATAATTCTCATGGGGTCTACCACAGCCGAAGCCACCATCAGGGCACTCAGGAAGCTGTTTGCCACACACGGTTTACCCGATGTGTTGGTCTCTGATAACGGGCCACAATTCATAGCTGAACTTGGCGTCCGGCACGCACTTGTCGCCCCGTTTCATCCCTCGAGCAATGGGCAAGCTGAACACATGGTGCGATCAGCTAAGGAGGCACTAGGCCGGCTTGGCCTGGGGGACTGGCAAGCCAGGGTGGATACCTTCCTGCTAGCACAACACATAACCCCTAGTGTGGCCACGGGGAGAAGCCCGGCTGAACTATTAATGGGCCGGCGGCTTCGGTCAAAACTTGATAGACTATACCCTAGCTACTCGCAAGAAAAGCAAGAGCTAGCTGCAACCAAACATACAGATATATTGCACCCTAGCTACTCACAACAAAAACCAGAGCTAGCTGAGAACAAACGCACAAGGTCCTTCGCAATCGGGGACTTAGTCTTTGCTAAAAACTTCTCAGAAGGCACACAATGGTTACCGGGTAGAGTTGTAGAAATAACAGGACCAAGATCATATGTGGTCCTAATACCAGATGGGAGAAAATGGCGGCGGCACATAGACCAACTGTGCAGCTGCCAACTACCTAATACAGACTACAGGGAAATTAATAACGATCAATCCTATCCCATTACAGCTGAAAACTACCCAAGGGAGGCGGAGCACTTACTTGGAGAGCCGGAGATCCAGCGTCGTCCCAGTCACAAACCAGTTCCGGTCAAATCCAAGGCCCCACCCGAAAGCTTCTCGGAGCTTCCACAGGCAGAGCTAGAACAGGACCCATCCTCTCTGCTAGACGCTGGCTGTTCAACTGAGCTGCGCAGGTTCACTAGAGTCTCTAAGCGCCCCACCTAATTACGGGACTACGTATCTAATAGGTTGGTTCAAACCAAGAGGGGAGGAGTGTTAAGTATTGAGACTACATTGAGACTGCATAGTTTACAGTCAAGTCCTCCATTCAGGCAGGAAAATGGAGAGCCCTGATTGGCTGGCTACACTGACAGCTCTCTATATAAAGGTAGCTGTCAGATTGGAGTGCTGCTGGAGTCTGTACATAGTGTTAATAAAGAGCTTCTGCATTCTACCAAGTCTGAAGCCTCTTCTGTCCCAGAACCTAACAATATGAAATTGAAGAGGGAAAAATTGTACAGATAAAAATGTTTAACGACATGAAAATGTTGAAAAGAAGGAAATTGTATAAATTTCTGTTTGTTGTTTTTAAATTAAAAATTGTTTAATAATTTTTTTAAAAAAAAATCTGTGTTTAAACAATCAGTTAAAATGTGAATTTGCAAATATATAGCATGGTGATGATGAAGCAAAGTGGATGCCTCATTTTTGTTATGAGATGAACATATATCTAAAAAAGGCATCATCTTCCTATATCTGATATCTATTGAGGATTTTTCTATTCAGATCCTGGAATCAGTCAGATTACTGCAATGAAGTCACTGAATAAACATGTATTCATCCTTATTTGTCTGAAAGCATGAGCTCATGAAATCAGATACAGGTTGAGATCACATAGGTCCACCCATCCTGTTTGCTCAATCACTTGCTTATGCTACGGGGGAGATTTGTGGGAAATGATGTTCACGTGAATGTCAGCTCTCTCTATAGTATTGAATCACATATAATTAGAGCTCTGAAACACATAGAATTGTCCTTAATTCTAAATATAGTTTCTTAATTAATTAGTGTTCTCAACAACCAAAGTGTAGAGAGATAGAATTCATGGGCAAAGGAAGCACCAGGGATCCATCCTATATAAACCTGGATTAAAAAAAATAAAAATAAGCTGTATCCTTGTATGCATCTCCTCCACCTCAGTTTCTCAAGGTCAGGAAATACAAATGGAGGAAACTGTGTGGACCTCCATAAATTCCATGAATGAGGTAATACTTAAGTTTGATTTGATTTCATCAATACCTATACCTATACACATACTCAGTTAACTATTTCAGCTAACATACTCAGCTAACAATCTCAGTTTCTGTAATCTTTTATTTCACTGAAACATTTTTATTTTACTTCACAATTTAAAAAGGCTCCTAATTCCTGCCCTAAAGATTACCTTGTAGGAAATGTGCACGTGATTATTGTGGATGTAGTCATGCTTATGTATTGAAGTTTGCATTTATCATTATTTACTTTTAATTCTCACTTATTGTATCACTTAAATGATTGTGGAAACCCTCTCTCTTCTCCACACAGAAATAGCAGCAGTAGTAGTATAAGTAGTAGTTGTAGTAGTAGTGGTATAAGTAGTAGTAGTAGTAATAGTAGTAGTAATCAAAAACCCTCCACCTTTTTCAGTACATGCTATATATTTATGCCCAACACACACACACACACACACACACACACACACAAGAAAGAAAGAAAGGAAAGCCATCTACTAAAGATGTTATCCTTCCTATAATACATTTCCATAGAAAACTGAGAAGATGACATAGCACTATAGTGTAGCTTTCAGGTACTTTTACTTCAGGTATGTGTGTAAGAGGAAAGAGACAGTGATGGCTCTTTTAAGCCCTGAGGCTGGGAAACAGGATAAGGCAATGAATGCTGCTTATACAAGCAAGGAAAATTAAGTCACAGGGCATACCCAAACCCAAACCAAACCAGGGACTGTACAGACAGAAACTGATTAAATGATTAAGATTGGGTTCTTTGTTAGTTGCCTATGAAATCTACTACCAAGCTTCCAGTTCAGATCCAGGTAGTAGGAGGCAAAGAGAGATGAGAGTTCCTATGAATGGGAAACAGCCCAGCAGCCAAATCTCTGGAACTTCAGCATCACAAATTGCCAAACAGGAATATTAATATTTAAGCTGCGATGTAGCTAAACTGAAAGAAAATTGCCTTGGCTGCTGAAATACATTGGGAAATGATTACTGGGTTGCAGGAGCAATGAGGGTGGGATGCAAAGTCCCAATGACGAGGAAAGGGAACTTTAAATAATTTTTTGGTTGAAGAGACAGAATAGTTCGTTAGATAATAAACTAGAAAGAAAAAGAAAGATCATGCCATTCCTAGAGTTACTGTAATGCTTATGTATTTTTCTCTGTTAGTTATAACAAAAATTAACTCCATGTTTACAGAAATGTTTATATATAATGCAATTATATTTTCCAAAGAATGTAATTTGGTGGTGGCGCAGTGGTTAGAATGCAATACTGCAGGCTAACTCACTGCTCACTCCAGGAGTTCAATTCTGAGCGGCTCAAGGTTGACTCAGCCTTCCATCCTTCGAGGTTGGTAAAATGAGAACCCAGATTGTTGGGGGAAATATGCTGACTCTATAAACCGCTTAGAGAGGGCTGTAAAGCACTGTGAAGCAATATGTAAGTCTAAGTGCTATTGCTATCATTCCCTTTATTTTTGGAAAAGTAAAGAAATATTCACAGGACTGCTGTGGGCTGCCTTTATCAAAACTGACCATCTGCTTCAGGTCAGGAGATGTTGAAGTTGTATATCTCAATGTGTCAGACTCCTGCGAAGTGAGCACTCTGCATTGCCAGGAATTATGAGCATCCAAGTCTTATCATTACAATTGTAACAACAGAACTGTTCACAAATGCACATCCTTCTGGAGATGAAAGCATGTTTGTCTTTGCTGTCCACAGTGTAGTGTCAGAAATACTTTTTTGGGTGTCAGTGTTGTTTATTTCTTAAATTATGCACCTTCCAAATCTGCTGGCATGGCCCAGATACACCCATATCCCTGACCTGTGATGAGACAGGGCTTTAGATGAAACCTGCTGGAGGTGTCTGGGGAGAACAGATAAAAGCTTTCAGCTGAAATGGATTTTGAAAAAAAAGATCGGGGGGGGGAGGGAGAGACAGAGGGGAGAACCACAGCTGTTTTCTTTTATGTGCACTAAAGCTGCAGTTATGTCATTTTTTTTTAATTAAAATGTTTTCTGAAACTGATTTGATTTATGGCTCTCTGTCCTTTATTGAGGGATGTTGATCCATCCAGCTTGTAGCCTGGGGCAATCTAGAGCCCGAGGCAGAAAACTGAAGCTGCCAAGAGAGGCACTGAGGCTCAGGTGTGATCTCGAGAGATTATCTGTCCTTTCATGGCCTCGCTCTTATCAAATGGGATAAAGGGGAAGGAAGAGGAGCCACTCTTCAGCTGTCAATCACAGAGTCCAAAAGAAATTGAAAGTAAATGAAATATGTCTTTAGCTAGAAGGATCTACATTACCATTGTCTTTGGAAGACATTTGTTCCTCATAGAACATTCAGAGGGTTGGTGCTATCATTGAAACAAAAGAAGGCAGGAGAAAATTCTTGGTTGCTCCTGACTAATCCTTTTTTCCCCTAGTAGCTCAGTGTAAAGCTCTAACAATATTCCCCAGGATTTAGGTTTCCAACAAAAGAAATTCAATCCCTGCAATCTATTGGCATGGGCGGGTGAGAGTTATACATTGAATAGAGGTGGGGGGAGGGGATAGAAAGAAAGACCTCAGTTCAGACACATCACAGCTAAAGATTAAATTAACTTTATATTTCCAGCCAGCCCCAGTACTTTCCTGGTAGACTGAAAATAGTCTTATCATCATAGCACACCTTCCACTTCCCTGAAGCTGGAGACTTTATTTAAGAACAAAAATCTGATTCTGATAAGTGGATTAAATGATAGCAGACAGTTGGAATGAGTTTCATTGCACACAAGACTCTTGCTGAAAGATTCCTTGTTCGTTATAAGAGAATGCAAATACCCTTACAGAATCCAGACCTAATGAAAAGCTTATTTGCCAGAGCCAAAGCCAAGTCATTACTAGGCTTGCTGTGCAGACATACATACCTCTGAGGTCCACCAAATAAACTGCAAATAAATTTTTGCAAGAAGTAAATGGAAGATTTTTCCAATGCAGGTACCTCTTGTGATTTTTTTCCCATTTCCTTATATTGAATTCAGTGTTTTTGAGTAGCAAAGTAGCTTTTTCAATGTTTCCAATATTTGAGGGGCTGCCACAATGAAGAGGGGATAAACCTATTTTTCAAAGCACCAGAGGCAAGACAAGAAGCAATGGATAGAAACTAATCAAGGAGAGAAGCAACCTAAAACGGAAAAGGAAAGATTTCCTAACAGTGAGAACAATTAATCAGTGGAACGGCTTGCCTTCAGAAGCTGAAGGAGCTGTAGCACTGGAGGCTTTTAAGAACAGATTTGACAGCCATTTTTCTGAAATGGTATAGGGTCTCCTGCTTGAGCAGGAGGTTGGACTAGAAGATCTTCAAAGCCCCTTCCAACTCTGTTATTCTATTATTCTTTCTATAGAGTAGGATTCACCACCTACAGTCCCAGTGCTGCTTACGGTCCCTCAATTTCTTGTATCTCTGAAATCACCTCTATCCAGAATAGCCAAAACAATGCTGGCACAATTTCCCATAAGTTTAAAGAAGAAACACATGCACATATAGTATAAATCCTAAAACAGGTTTTACATGAGGAGGGAGGGTAGTCTTTCTCAGCAGAGTAATATTAAGATTTCTATCTTGTCTTTACTTTATGTAACTCAAGACAAAGAACATAATTCTCCTGCCTTCTCTTTTCTCCACAGAAACCTTGTGAGGTAGATGGGGCTGACAGAGAATGATTGGCGCAAAGACAGCTTTCATGCCTAAGGAAGATTAGAATCTATGATTTCCCAGTTTCTAGTCCAGCACCTTAAGTGATACATCACCGTACTCAACAAGTAGTCCTTAATGCAGTGGTTCTCAACCTTCCTAATGCCGCGACCCCCATCCCGCCACCACGACTCCTGCCCCACCTCCTCCCCGTACGCGATGATGTGACAAAGGGGGCGTGGCGGGCTAGCGCGCGCTTAGGCGATCCCTGTGAAAGGGTTGTTCGACCCCCAAAGGGGTCACAACCCACAGGTTGAGAACCGCTGCCTTAATGGGTCGAAGTGTACATGGAGAGAAGAAAACAGTGGGGTACCACAAGGTTCCGTCTTAGGCCCAGTACTCTTCAATATCTTCATAAACGACTTAGATGAGGGAATAGAAGGGAAACTTACCAAATTTGCAGATGATACTAAGCTGGCAGGAATAGCTAACACCCTAGAAGATAGGCTCAAGATACAGATGGATCTTGACAGACTTGAACACTGGGCCCTATCAAACAAAATGAAATTCAATGTAGAGAAAAGTAAAGTCCTACACTTAGATAAGAAAAACCAAAAGTATACATATAAACTGGGTGAAACCAGGCTTAATAGCAGTGACTGTGAGAGGGATCTTGGAATTCTAGTGGACAACCAGCTAATCATGAGCCAGCAGTGTGCAGCGGCAGCGGCAGCCAAAAAAGCCAATGCAATCCTAAGTTGCATTA
>QLTV01002140.1:699109-713346 GCA_003457575.1 Thermophis baileyi
CCAGAGGAGCTAATCTGGACCCTCGGTGGCCCCAGGCTCTGTCCAGTCAAGGAACAATGGATGGAAACAGACCAAGGAGAGATTCAACCTGGAAATAAGGAGGAATTTTCTGACCGTGAGAACGATCAACCAGTGGAACAGCTTGCCTTCGGAAGTTGTAGGAGCTTCAACACTTGAGACTTGAGAAGAGACTAGACTACCATTTGTTGGAAATGGTGTAGGGTCTCCTGCATGAGCAGGGGGGGGTTGGACTAGATGACTTACAAGGTCCCTTCCAACTCTGTTAATCTGTTAAATCTGTTAAATCTATTAAATCAAATTGTGTATCTTCATTAAGATATGCAGGAGACCCAATTTGCTTCATTGAAGTGCTTGACACGGCCCAGAAATTTGGCAGTTTCATAGAAGAGGTATATATACATACACTCCAGAATGTGACTGCCTCTTCTAACACTTCAAGAGGTTGAGGATCTTTCTGCTATTAGAACTGGCTGAAGGAACTTTAGAAGGGAAGTGAAAAAAAAGCAACACAGCCACTTCATTCTTAGAAGTGAGAGGATTCTGCTACTTTGTGCAACTTTGTGCAAGTCTAATAAAAAAAGTAAAAAAAAACAAAGACCACAAAACACATTCACATACAAGCATGTTTTCTTCAAATTTGGGGGCGAGGCACACAGAATCCTGGGCTCATTAGCGTGTATGATGCAACCTCTTTATAACTCTATTTGCTGCAACTTTCAGCCTCCCAAACTTAAGTGTAGCCTGTGGGTACATGAAGAGTGTCTCTTTTATAAAGCTAGTGAAATATGATCTCCTTATATTGTGCAACAAATGGTGTTATATGAGCATTTCATAATTTTTATTTATTTATTTAATAAACTTACATGTTGCTCATCTCACCTAAAGATGACTATAGGTGGCTTGCAATCATAATTGTTAGCTCTATAAACTAGAGAGTGGGAGAATGGCATGCTTCCAGATCCCCAGGGAGTCTTTGATCTCCTTCATCAGAGACAATACTCATGTATGTTCCAGCCAACCAATATTGAATTAAGATTGCTTGGATTAAGTTCTTGAAAATGGATTTTAATTCTGTCTTGGATAAGATTTTATGTTTTCCTTTCCTTCCCCTATGATATGCATATATGGCCCATGTGCTCACATATGGACTATTTAGTCTCACTGATCTGGTTGGTTACCTATTTTAATTTAATGGATGTAAAGATATGACATGTGCATTGAGGTGTGCACTGAGAGTTGAGGGAAAGGTGCCACAAGCTCATTTCTTAGAATTGCTTCTTCTGCTTTCCTGTTGGGTTCCACTAAAATAGCCCAGAAGCCGATTAGCAATGAACATAAAGTGAGTTTAATCGATTCAGGGGTTGTGAAAATTGAAATAACTTCCATGCAGGCTGCTACGTTCTTGGAAGAAGAAAAAATTACTTAATACTGTAGAGGATAATGGTGAAAAAAGGGGAAAAAGAAATTCTAAGTAACAAAATTTGGACAGGTTTTTGACAGTCACTGTTATTTGATTTATGTTTCTTCTGTGAAATCTAAATTCCATGGTCCTATGTATATAGTTCCACAATTTAATATACTTTTAAAGAGCCGAGGTGGCGCAGTGGTTAGAGTGCAGTACTGCAGGCTACTTCAGCTGACTGTTCAGCAGTTCAGCGGTTCAAATCTCACCGGCTCAAGGTTGACTCAGCCTTCCATCCTTCCGAGGTGGGTAAAATGAGGACCCAGATTGTTGGGGGCAATATGCTGACTCTGTGAACCACTTAGAGAGTGCTGTAAAGCACTGTAAAGCGGTATATAAGTCTAAGTGCTATTGCTATTGCTATTTTAAGTAACTTGTTTACATCAGAGTGAAATATAATTCAGATTACATGGAATTATTTTTCTGATTTTTATCTTGTTTGGTGTTCTGTGAACAGCCCATAGTCACTCTGGAGTCTGTTGATGCCCAATCAAATAAAACAAGCAAACAAGTAAAGAAATAATGGTCTTTGGAGCCATATAAAACAATTTCTAAGGAAGCATTATAAAATGGAAGTAGGATTGACCCCCTTGCCCCCAATAACTTGGGCAATAATGGAGTGGCACTCCTGACCTATGCTATTTTGATTCCTTTTCCCCTAAGACAGCAGGCACCCTTCTTCGATGCATCCTAATAGCCTCTTTAAAAACTTTGACCAAGCTGTAATTTTCATTAAATTGTACTTAACATTATAGGACAAATATAAATAATAATCCATGATTTGGATGAAATGCATAAAAACTGGTAGATTTTTTTTTATATAAAAAGCATAGGGAGAAAAAAAAACATGGATGCCCACACCTATCTGTTCTTTATTTTTTAATTGAGATTTTTAGAAAGAAAGCCAGGAAGTTGATAATGGTTTGACAAAAATGCCAGTAGAAGTGATAGGGGAGAGATTGTAATGATTAGAAATCCTGGCACACAATGAAGCTTCCTTTCTCCCCAATATGGCAGTAAAAAAAGTTGAGGCAAACTATAGGTCATGCTTAAGAATATTTATGGAAATGGATTCCCATAGATTACTCCCCATATGGTTGAAATTTTGAATGATCAACAGCCAATCAAAAAAAAAGAAAGAAAAAAGAAAAACTCAGAACAAGCAACAATCAAAACAGTATCCAGTCTTCTCACTAGAAAAAATAAAGTAAGTCTTGTAGCTTTCTGTAGGTAAAATTGACTAAAGTTTTATGTTTGTATGTATTTCCTTAATATATGCATAGCTCAAACAAATTTTTGAAACATATATCACTGTGGTCACAATTTTCCTCAGTGTCTGCATTTTTGTATATCTTTTCTTAATATATGCATTTTGGATTTTATTTAAAAAAATAATTGCATTACCAATTCAGGAAAAAAAATTGAAAACCACCCTTGTTTGTGATGGTTCTCTGGTTTACATATTACATATTAACTTGAGAAATGAAGATTAGATCTGTTTCTATTAAAATGAGCACCAAATGAATTTCTCCCTTATTTTTAATAGCATTTATGAACTTCTACAGTTTATACTGTAACCTCATAAGCCAACTTTCTCAGCTTTCATCTGCTATAGGAAATTCAACTCATGCACTGTAGAG
This sequence comes from Thermophis baileyi, assembly GCA_003457575.1. Taxonomy (NCBI): domain Eukaryota; kingdom Metazoa; phylum Chordata; class Lepidosauria; order Squamata; family Dipsadidae; genus Thermophis; species Thermophis baileyi. The sequence goes on from QLTV01002140.1 coordinate 702,233, forward strand.
GTATTTCTATTTTCTTTCAAAATTTAATAAATTTAACAAATATTAGATCCACATCTGATATTGTTAAATAAGAGAATGCTAACAGAATTGATGGGCAATTGAAACACAATTTATTAGTCCCATGTCATCTCATCTACTCAGGGCTTTTTTTTTTTTTTTTTTTCAAAATTTTTTTTTTTTTTTTTTTTTGATTATCTGTTGGATCCTAATTGCATGATCTACATTATAAAGAAAGCTTTTAAAATATGAAAAATGATTATTTTCACTCTCTTTTCTTTCATCTCCTAATTAGGTCCCAGAAGATTCCAGATAAGTTTAAAACATAGTTTAACTTGAGCTAATTTTGAAGCACAGTGAATTTTCTTCCTTGCTATTAAATTATCCATAATCAAAGGAAATGTCAGCCAGGGAATCCAGAAGTTCCTTTTCATATTCTTTTTTCTTAATTTCTGTCCTCAAATGTTGGAGCTGGGATGCTAATGAAGGAATACTCAAACAGTTTTCATTTGGGCAGCCATGCTTAGTCTCAGCTGTTCTTCTAGACAATAAGATGGTCTTGGCTCCAGAGAAGTGTAATTTCCTTGAAAAATGCAGAACTTTGTCATCAAGGCTTTGTAATGTTGACCTATTTTCTGATAGTACTGTTTTATTTTTGAACATGCAAAAGCTATCCCAGAAAAAATATAACAAATATAATTTTTGGTGCTTTAAAAAAATATTTAAAACTATCCCTCCCTTCCTGTCATACTGTTTCCCCTCAAACTGCCTCAGGACTTTTTAAACAAATTTTCATTGTGTACAAATATATGTTGAGCAGAGGAGAGAAAGAACTATGGTATTTTTAAGGAATATATATTTATTAACATTTATTTGTAAGCTTCCTCACCTAGAGATTCTTGGCTACTTGCTTCATAAAGCTGGAATACAATATATATGGACACACACACACACATTACACACACACACACACACACATATATTACACACACACACACACACACACATATATTACACACACACACACACACATATATATATATATATATTACACACACACACACACACACACACACAAAACCCTTTCTCACTCCAATGGTTGTTGTATGTCTTCCTCAATCTTGGATCCTGTACCAGAGGCCTACAGGTCTGAGGCTACCATTCAGTATCTTAGCCATTCCTAGCACTGTATTATTCTGAATAGACAGTTCTGATATTGTTCCTGTGTTCCTGGAATCTGTTAAAGTCACTCTCCCAGCTTACAGCTCCAAGTGCTCCTACTACTACTGGAACCACTTTGGCCTTTACTTTCCACATGCCACTATGTATTGGTTTGTCTCTGAGGCCCCTCTGTATAATTTGCACCTTGGCTCCTGTCTGGTGTGGTAGCCCCTGCTTCTATATATCTCATGTTTAGTATCTGTTCTTGTGTGGCTCTGATCATTGCGTCAGCACTGACTTTTAGTCCTGCCAGGTCCAGTCATTGGTAAAATGTTTGCTATCTCAGCTAACTATTGATGGTATATCCCCATGATGGCAAATCTATGGCACGCGTGCCACAGCTGGCACACAGAGCCCTCTCTGCGGGCATGCGAGCCTTCACCCAGCTCAGCTCCACCGCACATGCGTGTGCGTGCCTCCCGCCGGCCAGCTGATTTTTGGGATGCGCAGGAGATGTGCATGCATGTGTGGGGGTCACACACGCATGCGCGGGGTGGGGGTCGTGCGCATATGCACGGAGTGGGGGGAGTGTAGGGGGGTGTGGTGCCCCCCTTGTGGCCCATTTTTGGTCCCAGGAGACTGCAGGGAGGCCTACTAGGTCCAAAATGGGGGTCAGGGGGTCAGGGGGTCCCGCACGCATGCATGGGGGGAGTGTGGAGGGGTCATGTGCGCATGTGCGGGGGGTGCACACATGCGCAGGGGGCGCATTGCATTATGGGTGCCAGCATGCACACGCGTGCTTTCGACACATGACAACAAAAAGGTTTGCCATCACTGGTATATCCCATGCCGGGTCCTGTCTTGCCATGTCACTTCCACTGGTTGATCTTTCTCCCATGACTGCTGCCACCTCAGGGTTTATCTCAGCAGCTCATCTTTGGGTGCCATCTTAGCTATTCATCCAGGCATTTCATCTTTTAGCAAAACTGCACTGTAACTTGAAAAAAATGTAGAAATCTAAATTGTGATTGTAATATTCCCCTGTTATGTATGGACTGGTAAATCACAACTGAGATTTGTCAGGGCTACTATGCCTTAATTAGTAACATCCTTTTATAGCTTCTGCTTCTTTTATGGTTTCCTATTCAGTACAGCCACAGCATAACTGATTAATAGCTCTCTAATTGCCCCTAATTAGTCAGTGTCAGTGGTGGTAAGATTATTTATCTCATTATTTTTTCTCTTCATTTGTATTGTGAACTAAAATAGTACATAATTGGAGAAACTTGGAACCTTTGTTAATTAAAGCTTTCTTCTGATCAATGTTGTAGAAGGATTTGGGCCAGAAGGGTGGGCTTTGTAGACTAATCTAGCACTACATTAAATGCCACATGGAACCACTTTTCAAATGTAGCTTCCGGAAAAAAAGTTGTATGGGGAAAAAGAAGGAGAGTAATGCTGTATAAGTAATAATGAAACCTAATTTGGAATCAGTTTACTGTACGAATCGGTTCTTTCACGTGATGATAAAATATTACATCATTTCTTAGAGGTTTAGGCTAACACATTCTATTTTGCTCTCCAAATGTACTGTTACTTGTTTCTGAAGAAGACAAAGCAATTGTCTCATATTGAGTGATGAATCTTCATAAGCTAATGAAAGGGTGATATTTTTATTTTATTTTACATATAATCCATTGATTACTCTCTTACTAGTCTTCTACTAGTTAATTTATATATAAATCTGTATTATTAAAAAAAAATCCCATCAGATCAGTTGATGAAAATTCTCAGTCATCGAGGTAGAGTTGTCTGGAAGTTGAGTCATGGCAACTGGACTTCTTTTCTTGTTGATTTGAAATACTTTGATGCTTATCCAAGTAGTTTCTTCAGAAGAAGCTGAAGAACTGAAGAAGCTACTTGGATAACTAGCAAAATGTTCTAAACCAAATAGAAAAGTTAGCATGACTCAGCTTCCAAACTCTTCAGAACATATGCACCAAATGTTTTCTTAAATGTTATGTAGATATGTAATTATATCTAATTACATATTAATTATTGCATGCATTTAAACTTAACTACATATTTTATTCTAAAATGCACATTTTGATAATTATATGGGTCCAATTTTGAGGTCCAACATACATTTGAAAAATGGGTGATGTGAAAAAAAGCTGTTTTATACTAACCTGAGCATATCAAAATGCTAAACGTACTTCCAAAGTTATAATATGGCAGCCATTAAATTAGAAGTCCTGGTTTGCAGAGTCTAATAGGTAAAAGTGGACTTTGAGTTGTGGCTCAGTCATCAAAACATAGTGCAAATTGGTTGTTTTTTGTCCTTACTATTACCAGAGAATAATTCAGTGGTATACTGTAGGTTTAACCTAGATTGGTAACATTGTTTACTGTATTCCACTAAGAATATTATGGGAAAACCAAGAGCATGGCAGATGACAAGAGGTTAATAAACATGAATATATTGGTTTTAAAAGAGCCGAGGTGGCACAGTGGTTAGAGTGCAGTACTGCAGGCTACTTCAGCTGACTGCTAGCTGCAGTTCGGCAGTTCCATTCCCATCGGCTCAAGGTTGACTCAGCCTTCCATCCTTCCGAGGTGGGTAAAATGAGGACCCAGATTGTTGGGGGCAATATGCTGACTCTGTGAACCGCTTAGAGAGGGCTGTAAAAAGCGGTATATAAGTCTAAGTGCTATTGCTATTGCTATATTTATTGACTTCCTAGGCTGGGTGGGAGTGGTTTTCACTTATTTTATTTTATTTATTTATTTATTGGAATTTGTCAAACAAAAATGAGAACAAGAATAAGAGAATAAAATACAATGACAGGGACGATAGGCATGTTAGTGCACTTATGCACGACCCCTCTACTGACCACCATACTGACCAGTATGAAGTAAAATCCATGGAAGTCAATTTGTGACTGAAACTGTGAAAATTTGTAGCTGAGACAACTGAATCAGGTAGGGCATTCCAGATTTTGACAACTCTATTACAGAAATCATATTTTTTACAGTCAAGTTTAGGACGATTTACATTGAGTTTAAAGTGGTTGTCTGCGCACATATTATTGCGATTAAAACAGAAAAAGTCATTTACAGGTAAAACATTACTACATATAATTTTGTATGCAATACCTACGTCTGACCGCAAGCGATGCAGTTCTAAGTTATCCAAACCAAGAATTTTGAGCCTAGTAGCATAAGAAATTCTACTGTGTACAGAAGAGTGCAAGACTTTTCTCGTGAAGTACTTCTGAAGCCGCTTGATTGTACTGATGTCAGATACATGGTGGGGATTCCAAACAGTTGAATAATACTCTAAAATTGGTCTAGCATAAGTTTTATAAGCTCTAATTAGCAATACAATGTTTCCAGAAAAAAAGCTTCGCAAACTTACGTTTACAACCTCATGCTTTTTTAGCAACGCTGTTACAGTGAGCTTTGGAGCATAAATCGCCAGAGATAAGTACACCTAGGTCCTTAACAAAGTGAGGGTCATCTGCTAGATCAATGCCACCTAGCTTATACTTGACATTCTGATTACATTTACCAATATGTAAGACAAAGCATTATTAATCGAAATTTCAACTTGCCAAATAGATGACCATTCAGACACATAGTCAAGATCACTTTGCAAAACAACAGAATTATCTGTAGATTTGAATAATTTTATGTCATCGGGAAAAAGAACGCAATTGCTTTTAAGTTGATCACATAAATCTTTGATATAGAGCAAAAAAAGTTGGGACCTAAAACGCTGCCCTGTGGAACATCACTGTTAACTGATGTAGGATTAGACAGCGAGTTTCCTATTTTGACTTTCTGCAGTCTATTAGACAGGAAAGCAGCAATCCACTTGTGCAAAGGTCCAGAAATGTCGTAAGAGTTTAATTTCAACAGCAGTTTATCATGTACTACTGTATCAAAAGCCTTACAATAATCTATGTAAATTGCATCAACAGCTTTACCTTGATCAAGACATGTAGTCCAGATGTTTTTATAGTGCAAAAGTTGTAAATTACAGGACAAGTTTTTCCTAAAGCCAAACTGTTTGTCAGATAGCAAATTATTTCTCTCTAAGTGGTTTGGTTTGGTTTGGTTTGGTTTTGAGCATTACTTATAATGGCCTACTATGAAAGGAAAAAGTATGAAGGGTGTAGTATAATTCCTTTCTAAATTACTTAACAGTTTGGGTAGAAAAAATCAGTTTAGGGAAATTAGGGTTCATATTGAGGATCAATTAAATCCATTAACATTCCCAGTTTACCTTGCTCTGCTGAATACTTAAGATGGCGACATTATAATACCAAGGATAAGGAATCTTTCTGGGTAGGGTAATGACTGAAATAAAGAGGCCCACATTTTTTATCTTATAGAAATATAATGTCCTTGAACGAGCATCATTCAAAGAAAGAAGGACAGAACAGGAGAGAGAAAGTACCTCTCTTTTTAAAAGGACATTAGGCAAAGCTTGTCAATAGCATACAAAAATTATAGCTGCTGTTGTGACATAAAATAAATTGAAAGGCATTCTAAAATGTGGACTTTTATTGAATTAAATATTAACATAAATAACAAAATGACTACAGAATTGGATGTGGTATTGATTTAAATATTTAATCTGGTTAAAGAAAACACTGTGGGGGAGTGAATGGGAAGAAGCAGCCTGTGGTTCATTTTGCTCTGTTCGATCCGCTGCATGTTTCAGAGTTTCATGGGAATTCAAGTGGAGGGTCAGAGAGTTTGATAAAGAATGATCAGGGTCCTCATTACTGGTGTGGAGTAAAGGGAGGGAAATAGATTTGTGGGTTTTAAAGAATACTGACATCTGGAAAAAGGATCCAGTGTTTTACTTACTACCTACTGGTGGACAATCTTTTTCTTTCACTTTCTTATGCAATTATTTTAAAAAGAAAATTCTACGGTAAAGTTCACTCCATCTTCTTGTTTATGAAGAAACTCGAAAATGTTGGCAATTTCTTGTAAAAATGCCACCAAGCCAAATTCTCATTTGTCTCTTTAGGTCAAACTGAAGAGGAACAGATTATATCTGCTGACTATGTGGTATAATGGCTGAACAAGATCAACTGTCACATGCAAAAGATCAGGTGCAAAAGATCAAAACATGAAGGTCCAATTAAATTGAATTATTGCTAATCATGCTTATACACAGGAATGAAATATTGGAAGACTGCTATCATTCCTCTCCTGAACTTTCTCTTCATTAGGCTAAACATGTCTGATTCCGTTAGACATTCATCATATGTTTTAGCCTCCAGGCCCCTAATCATCTTTGTTGGTCTTCTCTGCACTCTTTCTAGGGCCTTGGCATCTTTTTTGAATTGTGGTGATCAGAACTAAATGCAATATTCCAAATGTGGTCTCACCAGTGCAGTATAAAGTGGTACTATCATTTTCCATGATCTTGATGCTATCCCTCTGTTGATGCAGCTTACAACTACATTGGCTTTTTTGGCAGGTGCAGTATACTGCTGACTCATACTTAAGCAGAGATCCACTAAGACACCAAGATCCCTCTCACAGTTACTACTTTTGAGACAGATACCTCCTATTCTATATCTATACATTTAATTTTTCCTGCCTAAGTGAAGGACCTCACTTTTCTCATGAGTGAACTGCATCTTATTGGAATGTTACCTAGTTGAGTCATGAAACATCTACAAAAAAAAAACAGAAAAACACCTCAGAGAGCACCATGGACCCACAGTCCACCTCTTCCTCTGTATCATCCTCTTCCTCCTCTTCCCCTTCCACTCCATAAACCCCACTCTCTTCTATAACTGATGATGTTACCTAGTTGGGTCATGAAACATCTGCAAGAAAACAACCAACCTCAGAGAGCACCACATATCCCAAAGTCTTTCTCCTCTTCTTCCTCCTCTCCATAAATCCCATTCTCTTCTAGCACTGGTGATGTTACCTAATTGGGTCATGAAACGTCTTCAAGTTGGATCATGAAACATCTGTAATTGGGTCATGAATCATCTTCAACTTGGGTCATGCAATGACATTTAAATTGATGGACTTTGGGTTTTATGATTATATTAGATAACTTTTTACTGGATATGTTTTTGTAGTTTCAATTATCAATAATTGGGATTTATAGAAAGGAGAAAATGTAATAAACAAATAAATAGCAAAATAGTGAAAGTGCTGATTATTTGAAATAATACATATATTTGTGGTATATGTACATATATTTGTGGAAAATATATATAGTATGTATGTGATGCTTTTTGCATGGAAATTGTTGCCAAACTTAGAAATATTTATTTATTTTGTCTCATAGCTATCAGTTTATAACATAGGTTATTTTTATTTCTATTATGCTCTATCTATCTATCTCTCTATCTAAAAATGGCTGTATGTATGTATGTATGTTCCAGCATAATTCTGGAACACCTCGAGCAATTTCAACCAAACTTGGTACACATATGACTTACTATCTGTCGAAAAATACTGTGGGGGTAAGACACCCCTAGCACCCCTAGGAGTGGCCTTTTGGAACAACAGTCATGTTCTGTACACTGAGCCTAGCTAAGCGTTTTTCTGAAGAGGCCTAGGCCTCCCTCACACAGTAGGCCTATGAAGGGAGTACAGAGGCCTTTGATCGAGCGTACCATGCCTAAGCGGGTCACCCACCCCCACGTCACTGTGGCAGCCCGATCTCGCAGGGAACAGCTTCAGCTGTTCCCAGGATCAGCCTTTGCCCCAACTCAGGCCTAGCCTTCCCTCACACAGTAGGCCTAAAAAGCTAAGGGAGCCTGATTAGGCCAGTACAGAAGGCTTTTAGTAAGCGTGCCACAGCCTAAGCGGATCGGCCACTCCCACCTCACCGCGGCGGCCCAATCTCACAGGGAACAGCTTCGACCTGTTTTCCCAGGATCATCCTTCGCCCCAACTCAGGCCTAGGCCTCCCTCACACAGTAGGCCTATGAAGCAAAGAGAACCTGATTAGGCCAGTACAGAGGCCTTTCATTCAGCACGCCATGGCCTAAGCAGATCGTCTGCCCCCACCTCACAGCTTCGGCCTGTGTTCCCAGGATCGTCCTTCACCCCAACTCATTGCGTGAAGGACGGGACCACCCAACTGAGGTGAAACAGGTATGGAGGCCAGAGAGCAGACCCAGCCTATTTCAGCAGTGGTGGAGGAGGCACAGCATGGGCCAGCTCAGGGATTTATGTTCCAGTCCCAGGCCCAGTTTGAGGAAATGGTAAAACAGGGGGTGGCAGAGGCAGGGGGTGGCGCTTCTAAATCCCCCAGCTGTCCACAGGTTCCGAAGCTGGGATTTGAACAAGGTCCTTATACTTTTAAAACCCTGTAAATAAAATTGCTTTGATTTGACACTATAGATATAATTCATTCCTTTTCCTATCTAATACAACATTTGGATAAATAAATACCCGGGCAACGCCGGGTAATCAGCTAGTTACAAATATAAGTAATTAATTTGCCCAACTTGATACTTAATCATGACTCAATAGGATCTATCAGCTTTGTCGCACTGAAGTTTATGTGGGTGAGTTTCTACATATCTTAGTTTTGAGATTAAGTGGATAGATTCAGTTGATGTGGAGGAGCAATGATCTGCTTATAAGAAATACAAAATAAACTCATTCCTATGAATTACAGATATAGACAACAATGAAAAAATGATGGAATCATTAAACATTAAATGTTTGTTTAAAAGGGCAAGATATTTCCCATATCTGCTGGAATTTGCATACTTTTTAACATGAATAACATCGACCTTTGCTTTTAATCCTGTTATTTACACACTGATTCTGAACATACAGTATATGAGCTAAGAGATACAAACAGTAATATATATGTATTTGATTACTGATTGACTTTAGCAATTTTTGAATTGTGCTGTTTTTATTTCACTGAAGCACAAAAGAAAAATGAAATAAGAAGATAAACATATTTTAACATCAACAAGTTTGTGTGATGTGGTTTTAAGGAAAAAGCTGAATGAGGCAATATACTTAACACCGTATTTTGTGGTTACCTAATACAATTTGAATTTGAAAAGTACTCTACCGGATAAAATGTTCCAAAGCAAGTGAAAATAAATGTAGATGAAGTTCAAAAAAACTTGCTTTGCTGAGAGACTGAGCAAAGAAAAGAAAAAATGGACAATCAAGACATGCAGTTGGGACATAATCTTCTTTCACAAACACAGCTAAACCAAAAACATATTTTAAACAAGAGTTGACAAAGATAGCCTTGATTTTTGATTCAATGTTAAAATCTGAATTTCTAATGCAACCAAAATGAAACATTTCAGATATAAACCACTGGGAGCCACAGTCTGAGCTTTAAAGCTGCCTGAGTAACGATCACCATAAATGCTCTCTGTATTGTGAGTATATTCCCAACGGATAAAGCATGGGGCTGATATTAAGATAAGACATATTTTCAGGCTTCCTTTTTGTCCAGCTACAGCAGACAATCTCATTTGCTGGCAATTTTTATGGCATCAAAGCCTCCTCTTTTTCAGTCCAATATCCTTTGTTTTGTTGGACCTTGACATATATTACTCCACCCACAGAGACAGTATATTTTCCCATTGGAGAGAATTTTTGCCATGTTCCACAATCCACACTTACATAGCAGCTACAATCTATCTTCTCTTTCCATCTACCCTTCCTAGTCCCCGTAGAGGTTTAATAGGTTGTTCATGGCACTTCCCATATTCTGATGTTTCTACATGCATTATTTAGTCCTTTGTTCATCATTTTTCCTTCCCCACTCCTAGTTTTGTGATACAATGTGTTGCCTTGGTCAGAGTCATTTGTAAATGCTCTCAAATGCTAATTTTCAGACATGCCGCTTCACAACTTGCACAGTTTAAGAATGCTGTAGAAGTCTGGTGTCATGGAGACCAAACATCCTTTAAGATTTTCAATGAATTTATTTGTTTGTGTGTTTGTTTACAATCATCCTTTCCTATCCCCATTATTCATTTTAATAAAGATATTTTTGAGAAACTACCAGCAAAATTTACACAAATACATTGAGAGAGAGACAGGGCAAGGATGAGGGGAAATAATGTAATTTTTATTTTCTTTTTCAAAGGAAAGTTGGCTAGATTCTTCTGAATTCACAAACTGATGCATCATGGGATCAGACTTGTAGACAGCCTCACAGAATACTTAGCTATTGGAAAACTTGGGAAAAGAAAGGGAAACACTAACTGCAAATTCCATACTCACTAACATGCCGACTGGACAGTGTTTAAAGCAGTCTTTTTCAACTTTGATCACTTCAAGATGTATGGACTTCAGCTTCCAGAATTCTGCAGCCAGCATGGCTGGGAGTATGGCTGGCTGGGGAATTCTGGGAGTTGAAGTCCACATATCTTCAAACGGCCAAGATTGAGAAACAGTGATTTAAAGAATTTGAGTAACAACATACTTTAGATCTGAAAAAAGTAAAAAAATATCTATAAATATTCAGAACAGATTTAGAACAGATTTAGAATAGAATAGAATAGAATAGAATAGAATAGAATAGAATAGAATAGAATAGAATAGAATAGAATAGAATAGAATAGAATAGAATAACAGAGTTGGAAGGGACCTTGGAGGTCTTCTAGTCCAACCCCCTGCTTAGGCAGGAAACCCTACACCACTTCAGACAAATGGTTATCCAACATCTTCTTAAAAACTTCCAGTGTTGGAGCATTCACAACTTCTGGAGGCAAGCTGTTCCACTGATTAATCGTTCTAACTGTCAGGAAATTTCTCCTTAGTTCTAAGTTGCTTCTCGCCTTGATTAGTTTCCACCCATTGCTTCTTGTCCCACCCTCAGGTGCTTTGGAGAATAGCTTGACTCCCGCTTCTGTGTGGCAGCCCCTGAGATACTGGAAGACTGCTATCATGTCACCCTTAGTCCTTCTTTGATGTCT
>QLTV01002140.1:719511-731982 GCA_003457575.1 Thermophis baileyi
CCTATCACAGATAGTTAGCTCAACACAGAGCTTACTTTTAGACACGAAGTCACTCAGCAATGAATCAGCAAAAGAGAGAGAGAGAGAGCTAACCATGTTCTCTAGCTCCCTCTTATGGCCGTTACTGCCAGTCAGAATGCACCAATGCATTTAAAGCAATATTACATATATTACATTAAACAGTGATTTGTGGCTTGTTTATATTAACCAACCCAACCGTTTGGACAGAGTCCTAACACTGTCCATATGGAGATGGATGTAGTTTCTCAAGTTTGTTGCTGAGATGCCATTTGAGGAAGGTCAAATGGATTCCTCTCTCCTTTCGTTTCACACAGCAGATGTGATTTTGTTCAGGACAAAATTCAATGGTGCTACATGTTATTGTTGCTTAAAATTATTGAATTCTCTTGTCATATCAACCAATTTAGTCACTCCTTTAATCCCTGTGTAGGCTTCTTGGTTGGTGCCTATGTCGGGAGAGTGCCCATGGCATGGTCTCAAAACTCCAAGTGTAAACCCTCTCCCCAAATGTGGGACTGCTGGTTGTAGAAGAAAAGTGATGTTTCATAAAACACTCTTCACATTTTCTATATGTATTTTACTTTAGTTTTTTATCATAATTGTAGAGGAGGGAAATTTAAGATGACCAAGTGGCACTAATCCAAAATAAACCCTTCTATTGATGAAACTAACATGTTCTATTGGGACCAAGAGCAGTATAGTATGTTATGTTAAGATTCCACAGTGCCCATGGATCTGAGACTTGATTCCACAACTGCTTTATGGAATCTGGGAAATGAATATTCTTTATCAGGGTATTTTATCATTGAAATAAATTCTTAGGAAGAAAACATTTGCCTTCTATGGGAAAAGTATTTTGGGCTTTATAATATTCCATTGTCAACCTTCAGGTTGGCATGACCATTTTTTTTTTTTGAGGAAGATATGAAATATTAGGGGCTTATTGAGTTTGAAACTTGCTCTGCATGGGATTTATTGGTGAGACAGAATACAAAGCAGGAGTGAGGCAAAAAGCATGAGCCCTGCTAAGACTGATGAAGAGAGACAAGAAGCAGTCAAGAGTAACGAAGAATGACCAAGAAAAGCCAAGGCAGAAACCAGAATTGCAAAGGATTTATTGAGATGTGGAGGCACTGAAGCAAAGCAGCAGACTGTAGCTGCTGGCAGATGCCAAGTTATAAGCGGGATTTAGAGTTCTACTTACCAAGAAGTTATTTCCAGGCAGTACTTCTCAGTTGGGCTAAAAATTTCAATCTCTGTACACAACATGAGTTTAATTTTAGCAAGTCCTGACTGGTGTGGCCTTAGGACAGGAGAAAAGGAGTTCATGATCACAGCTGGATAGGTCTTGAGACTTTGGATATCTTACTTTTGTATCTCCTTCATGGCATCTAACACAAGAAAAACTGCTTTGACAAAAAACAAATTGTTACTCTTTTTCAAGATGAAAACATGTACAGTATGTTGATCATGGAATGGATTAATATTAAAATTGAACTCTTTTAACAGAACAAACATGCAGATAATATATTTTGAATTTGTATTTTTTCTGTAACTTAGTTTAGTACAATACATTTTAAAAACTTGCACAGATTGAAACTATGAAACATGTTATTCTGTATTTATACAGAATATTGCTTTATACAGAATATTGAAATGCTGTAATTAAACCATTCCTGATCAGCAAAACAGGATTAATCAAAAATAGTATAATTTCTACTTTATGACATTAACCCTGAAATAACACAAAAAGTTGAAAGCTTTTGTGTCATGAAAAATCAAGCAAAGGATAAAGAGCTGAATCTGAATGGATGGCTAGAAATGGCTTGGCTCAGCATTAACCACTGGTTATTTTTCAACTTCTTGTTTTATGGTTTAGTGTGCACTTGCCAGATCAAAGTTTATACTATCTGGATTTCTAATTTTAATCTTTTTTCCCTTTTGTTCTACATGTGTAGCCTGAATAAGCATCCTGGCATTTTTTTATTTGTCTTTCAGCCAAAATTCTTTGTTTGCATGCACCTTTCCTAATTACTCTCATATTGTTAATTTAGTTTGGGATATTTGAACACCAATTCCCTTGTGCTGGTTAATGATGCAATAAAATTATTACTTACATTGAAAAGGGATGCATTGCAACACTTTGCTACCGTCTTAATGATTTTGACATTATCACCCTGCAGACTCTGCTGCTGTTAGGGAAGACCAGGACCATAAGCTAAACTGAGAAGTGGACAGAATGCTGGAAAAAGGAAAGGTCCTTCTATGCTGCTTCAAGGGATTTGTGTAGAAATATGGTATGTGTTAAGACAACAGGAGTTGATAGCAATAGCAATAGCACTTAGACTTATATACAGCTTCACAGTGCTTTACAGTTCTCTCTAAGCAGTTTACAGACTCAGCATATTGCCCTCAATAATCTGAGTCCTCATTTTACTGACCTAAGAAGGATGGAAGGCTGAGTCAACCTTGAGCCACTCAGAATTGAACTCCTGGAGTGAGCAGTGAGTTAGCCTGCAGTACTACATTCTAACCACTGCACCACCGTGGCTCATTAATCATCAGTTAAGCATCACTCAAGGAAAAAAAATACTTTTTGATATTTCAAAAAATAAGTACCCTGCATCAAATTAATAAATGCCTGCTAGCTATTGCTCCAGCCTACTTGACTTTATTCTTGTGTGGCAATGAAGATCAAGTCACTTCCAGGAACTCCACAAATGGTGAGTTCTGTCCTACCTAAGATGAATCTGGCTGTGTATAAGGAAACAGTTTTGTGCCAGCATATCTATTAAAACTGTTACACTGTTGAATTATTGTTGTAAAACACCGAACTGATTAAAATTAAATACAAATCTCCTTAATCCTGAGCATAGAGCATGATGAATATTTCAGTTGCTGGCTCTTATTACATGTTCTATAAATCAGAAGACCAAGAAAAACAGTGTTTTCTATAGCAGAGTCTGCACATTTATAGTTGAAGGTAACCCGAGGCACTCCTTCTTACTTCAGTCAGATCAAGATAAGGAATGTAAAGTAACTCCATCATTATAATAGTTCCTCTTTGAAGCTGAAGGAAAACAGGGTCTTGCCCTCTGTGCTAGGAGGACTCCAAGGCAAACAAAAATATTCTGTTCTTCCACATGGAGGAATTGCGGATTGGTTAGAAAGTGTTCCAGATGTATCTAATCTCATAACATCATCTATGCTGATCAACTGTGCTGAGCTGATATTGGCTGTGGTGACATCGAAACTGCAGCATAGCTTGCTTATTCTTTTGCAATGCATCAACATTCAACAATTTTGCAGAATTTGTGGGGGATTTTTTTCCCCCACATTAGAGGGAATTCCTAGCTCTAAACTCCTAGCCTTCATTGACCTCAGGATGCTTTCTGGAAAAAGTTGAAGTCTGCAACTCATGAAGTTACAAGCTTGAGAAAGTCTGATACTAGATATGGGAAATGAAGGGAAATGATGGCTGCAAAATTCAACTTTTTTTCCCCTAAACTCAGCAAGACAAATTCATGCAATATGAATTAGTTTGCAGGTAGACTGCTAGCAATTTCTTTCATTCTTTTGTGGATTGAGAATGACAGGTGTTAATTTTAACCTCAGAATTTATGGCTGTTGGGGGTAAAGCAGTGATTGACATTCTTTGTTCCTTATTTCAGTGTTTTATAGTCGGTGCTAGGGATAATGACCATAGGTTGGACTGATTTTTTTTTATTGAGACTCTATAGAATGAAAATATTGGTAGTATGGAAAGGCCTTTGGACTCTTGACAGGATTCATTGTTAATGAATTTCTGAAAACTAGAACAGGAATTGAATAAATCAATGAACTTAGAAAGCTTTTCTCTCAGCACTCTGGTTGTCTTCCGATGTTCCTTATTCTATTCAATTTTTTAGAGTTTACAGAGATTCACCATACTTCTTTTAAGTAACTTTTAAGAAGTGAAATTATGGCATATTTTCATAGCCACATGTTTGTTAAGCATTGTATTTTTGTTGTCATACAATCTGTATGATAATAAGCATTTATATGCATTATAATTATAGTACAGCATACCTGGAAGGTATTTGATTGGAAAAGAGTATTGCAAAGTGTATCCAAAAACCCTCCTGCAGATTATCGAAAGAAATACTATAAATGCTGTTTGATCAAAGACTATTTATCTACACATAGTGCCTCCCACAAAGCTGGATTTTCATAACAAAATTCTAAATCTAAAAAAAATCTTTATATAATAAAATTATTACACCTTAGACATCTGATTGTAAAAGATGGAGTAGTGCTTTTGTTTTCTACCTTCTGGATAGTTTAATCATGCAGATTTCCCTTTGCAAATATTCCAATAGCCACTAGAGGACACCATCCTACTTTAAACTTCCTGTATTTTCTTTTTTTTTTAAATATATATATATAAAATATCTCTAATATTATAAATGTTGACTACAGCATACAAACTACAGGGGAGAAATGCCAGGATGCCTCCTTTCAAACACCTCACCACCTAACCTTCCTACACCCAGAGAAAGATACACATACCTCCAGCAAGAATCAAGTTCCCCAATTATTTATGCAGCATACATACACGTTGCATATAAATGAGGCAGTAATAGGCAAGTCCAGAGATTAGCTTGAAAGTAGTATTTCATTTGTTGATGTATCTGCATGTATGTGGTGCTAGTTGACTTTCAAATGGAGCAAACCACATTTACAAGGTAGCTATGGAAACATAACTAAAATCATGCTGAGCCAGTTCTTGCAGCCACAGAACACTGTTGAGGGAGGAAAGTTTTTTTCTCTCTCTCTCTTATAAATAATACAATGTGAGGTGTGCTGCCAACATAATCAATACATTAGCAACTAGAAGAAGGGAGGCTTTGAGCAAACGGCTCTGGCAGAGAGAATGGCAGTTTCTGAAAACCGACCAATGGGACCAGGTCTGCATTTCCTGATTTTGTGGTGAGGAAAAGGCCAAGTCCTTTCTGGCACTCCTACACCTTTCTGTGATACAAAGAGTTGTAAGCAGGGCTGCATGTGTTTGGACAGATGGACAGACAGATAGATAAATTTTATATTCTTCTAGACTAAAGGAACAAACTGCAAATAAAGAAGTGCGTGTGTAAACCATCCATGTTGAGGGAGAGTGTGAAGAAAGATTATAGTGAGTGGAGCCTTTTAGAAGAGAATTGCTGATTTGATTAGAATTGCTGATTTAATCCAATTTAACAATTTGAATCAGTCTGACACATAGATTCAAAGTATGTACCAATCTGGATACAAAGTACATATCAATTTGGTATAATTTTTCAAAATGATAGGGTTTTTAAGGACATCCATTTCAATTCATTTATTCAGTCCAAATTGTCAATCCAATTCAGAAAATCATTTTGATTTGCAGATTTGATCAAGTGGTCCTTGACTTAAACATCCAAATCAGAATTTTGACCAGTCCCATTGTTTCCCTTGGAGCTAAAGTTGACAAGAAGAGATACAACAGAGTTATAGAAAATCATGCATGGCCTGGAAAATATTGATAGGAATGAGATTTTTCCCTCCCTCATGAAATTAAATTCAAATTATCTACTGAAACTAAATGCAGAGAAATTTTACGCACATGCATACCACAATACTATTAAATCAGAGGTGGGTTCCTCCCGGTTCGGACCGATTCGCCTGAACCGGTAGCGACCCACTGGTGATGTCACGGTGACATCACGGAACCAGTTCTGTCGATGCTGGTCCGTGGGCGCCGCCATCTTTTTTTTTTGGAATTTTTTTGGAATTTTTCTTTTATTTTTTTTCTTTCTCGCATGCACAGAAGCGAGTTCCTGGCACTGCGCATGCGTTGCCATCTTGTTTTCGGCTTTTTTTGGGGGGGGGGGATTTTTTCTGATTTTCCAGCACTGCACATGTGTATGTGCATGTGCATGTGCATGTGCATGTGTATGGCCACGAGGCGTGGCCACCCGGCGCGGGAGGAAGTGAACCGGCAGCAAGGTACGTTAGAACCCACCCCTGTGTTAAATCTTCAAAATTCCTGTTATCAGACATTATGATGGTCACCAGTTTAGGCACTATTTAAAAGGGACTGGGATAAAGCCATACAATGTTCTGTTAATGGCTATGAAGCTTAATGGCTGTCACTCTGTCTCTGTAATCAATGGGTAACATGCCCTAAATGCCAAATGGTAGGGAACAACAGTGAAAAAGAGTTATTTCCCTTCTGTTATTTTCCTATATTTATCTGTCCACCACAGGATACAGAATGCTAGGTTAGTTCAGTTTTTGGCTGATCCAATAGGTCCTGTTTCTGCTAGAAAGTCTTCCTTATCAAATATGTGATGTCCTGCAGCTGCCAAAACAGCCAATGCAATGTTGGATTGCCTCAACAGAGCTATAGTTCTATTATATGCTGCACCTGAAGTCCTGTCTCCACTTTTATTTGCCATAATGTAAGAAGAATGCTGAGGAACTGGAACAAAGAGGCTGAGGGTCTTGGAGGCTAAATCCTATGGTGAGTGATTAAACCATTATATGTTCTAAGGCAGGGGTGTCAAA
Source organism: Thermophis baileyi (assembly GCA_003457575.1). NCBI lineage: Eukaryota > Metazoa > Chordata > Lepidosauria > Squamata > Dipsadidae > Thermophis > Thermophis baileyi. The sequence continues at coordinate 726,100 of QLTV01002140.1, forward strand.
CTCTCAGCGTCACGTTGTCATCACGTGACATATTGTGACTTTTTTCCTCGTTCGCTAAACTGGGGGTGGGCGCGGCCAGCGCATGACGCATCTGGCCCGCGGGCCACAAGTTTGACACCCCTGTTCTAAGGTGAAGTATCATAGCTGTCTTCAATATTGTCAGAGAAAATAGGATATGGATTTATTTTCCATAGTCCCAAGGTTAGGACAATTTCCAAGTGAGTAGAAGCTTTACAGAGAAACATCCAAACCTGAAATAAGGAGGAAGTTCACGATCGTGGGAGTTATTAAACAGTGGAACAGTCTGCCTTCTGGAGGCATGTGTGCCCTAGCTCTGGAAGCTTTCCAAGAAAGATTAGGCAGCCATTTGTCTGTGATGGTCTGACGATTCCTGCCTTGGACTGAGAATTAGACCAGAAGGCACCCGAGTCTCTTCCAATCATATGATTCTAATATATAAACTTATAAAAGTTAATGGATGCATCTCTATGTAACTTTTACTAGCATTATAATTCAGGCATAAACTGGTTTATTATGTGAGGAATGTTTAGTCAATTTCTATTCAGATATAATGCACTGGGAAAATTCAGAAACAAGGATGCAATTGCCATTTAACCTGTACTGTGTAGCTAGACTAAATAAGATCAATTATATTTATAAGCCTTAGATCCTTACCTAGCTGCTCACAAGTAAATTATACATAAAATATAATAGTTTTCATTCTGTGATTTGGATTTATATACTTTTTCCATCTTCTACTGAAGAAGTAGGCAACTTGCTAATCCTCTGACATTTTGTTTGATTACTATCATATTCCCTGATCACCAGCCAGGAAATTTGGGAGATGGAGTATAAAATCTAGAAGGAGCCAAGTTGTTTACTCTTATCCTGTGGTTATATTTGATCTTGTGTTCTGTTGATTCACTAAAGGGTCTTCATAGCAAAATATTATTTCTGACAATGGGTTTAAGCAAATCCTTAGAAAACAGTATTGCAAAACACTCCTTTTGAAGGATTTGTACAATTCTATCTGGAAATCACTTTTGGAAGCATTCTTGCTTTTCTTGAAAAAGAAAGGCAGCTGGTTCACATATTATTCAACGTTATAAAAAGAAAAATAATAATCTTGATACTCAAAATCTTGAAAGTTTGTCAGTATGAAAATGCCTTTCGGAGGGCTCTATGGTGTACTAGCAAAATGAAGTACATAAGATCTACCCAAATTCCAGTCCCAATAAGATTCACATTCTTATTCATCAAAATAAGCTACAGACATGCATTTATTTGCAGTTTACCTTGGATTTGGGAGAAGGGAAAACACATCCAGGTGATTTCCAACAAGATATGTTTATTCACTCTCCATTTTCAGGTTCGGCAACAGCTACTGATTCAATCCTAGAGTGGATTTTGATAAATCAACATGGAATTATTTTAGCTAGAATTGGACTATTATCCCAGTTGGTTCAAATGACTTATGGTCAAGCTATACTGTACATGGTAGCATGTAAATAGAGCCGATTTATGTACTTTTTAGTTATATTGCTTTGATTTTAGAGCAAGCATGCAAGATCCCTGTCCAATTTGCTATGATTCAGTGAGTTCAAGGATTTGAATTTGAAATTAAACCTTCTGCTTGGCCACTATGTTTCAGTCCATAAAATACTTGGAAGTTGAGAAGAAAGAAGAAGAAACAGTGTCTAGAGACAAAAAAGGCATTACAGATGACCCTCACTTACTGACTGCCTTGTTCAGTGACCATTTAAGTTTCAACAGTGCTGTCCTCAGTCATGTGATTACCATTACAATCAGTACATGTTGTCCTGTTGGTTTTCATTTTTCCCCCTTGCAAAAAAGACAGAATAAGGAGAAGGAATTGCAAAAGAGTAAAAATGCACATAATGGGAAATATACACCAAAAGAATGACTGGCATCAACAGCCACAAGCACACTACACAAAGGAGCTTGATGTCTTCACAGGACAGATTGCCCATAGAAATTGTTTGATTCCTCTCCCCTCCTCATCTTTGTTTTCTTGTTTATTTATTTATTAATAATATAAGATACCAAAATACAAAAGAAAATGAGGGTGAAATTGCATTCTCCGAGCTTGTGGGTTGGTTTCTGAATGTTTCATTACCAGGCTTTATAGGTTAAGGTGGATGTTTTGTCCCAAAATTCACTAGGTTAAGGAAAAATTCTGCAACAATTTCTCAAGGTGTAAAATACCTAAAAAAGAAAAAAAAATGTATGAGGAATTTATGGGGAGTAGAGATTCCTTGCGATTTGAGATGCCTACAATGTCAGAGAGACTGCAGACTACTGGAAAAAAGTTTGTATAATGAAACACAGGACAGTCACATACTAACATTCACCATTCACTTTAATGAAATAAATGCAAGAACAGTCCATCTGTGAAACAATTAATTTTTCATTAAATTGAATGAGTACTAGTAGAAAATTACAGGAGAATTCGTGTATCAGCACTAACAGAAACTTCAGCCTCCATTTAAAACAGATGTACAAATTTTTATACACCAAGGCTATACATGATCTGTAACTGCCATGGCAAAGCCATTCTCTGAAACATAGGTAGGAAGAGAAGAAAACTTTAGATTTAACAATAAAACAAATTAATAAATACAGCTGATATGATTTCTCCCTGTGTATTGTTCTTCCGTCACGTTAAATATTGACATCACCCAGAATTGTTCATGATTGGAATTATCTATCAGCTCAGCAAAACAAACAAAACTTGGTAGGAACTTTTAGACAAGCTCTGGATACCATAACAAAGATCGGCATCTTGAGATCCATATTGTAGATTTTAAAGCATGGGTCTTGTTTGGATCATAACACTCAGCTAGGTAAATTTACTTAGGTTTGCCACATTACTGATCCTATATACATATTATGAAAAGAGAAGAAAGAGAGAAGGAAATAAAACATTAGAATGGATGGGAGAGAATAAGACTAATGGAGAAAAAGGGGAAAGGACATATGGAGACAATGAAGGAAGACTAAACTAAGCAAACAGACAGAAATTGTTTTGGATCTCAGATAGGCTGATCATGATAGATAGATAGATAGATAGATAGATAGATAGATAGATAGATAGATAGATAGATAGATAGATAGATAGATAGATAGATAGATGATAGATAGATAGATAGATAGATAGATAGATATAAGGTCATATTATCCCTATAGTACTGTCACTGAATTTTTACCCAATTCACAAACAACGAATGCTTGGTTTAACTAACCATATATTTTTTTTTAAAAAATTTTTTTTGCTAGGACTCAGTTACTTAAGTAAGTATTTAGACTAATCTGATTTGTGGATCACAATTTAAGTCCTCTTGTGCCTCTATATACAGTAAAATTATTTTCCTTCCTTATTCAATGTTAGACTTTATTTCTATTTTTAATTATTTTTTCACATGCCAAATGCACATTTTCATTGATCTTGCTCAGAGACAGCATTATAACCACATTTGTTACCTCTGAATCTTCCTCCTTTTCCTTCTGTCTGGATAAGGGACCATTTCTTTTATTTTCCGAGAATCTACAAGTAATGTAATTTGTTTATTCTTGTTCGATAGGTTCAAAAAGTGATAAAGGTGAAGTGATACATAAAGATGATTACATATAACACTGTAGTAATTTATAATAAATTACATCAGCTCCTCAGAGATACTAACCCCATATATCCTTAACATTATTATCATTTTATCCTAGTTTATTATTTTCTTCTTTCATAGCTCAATAACTATTTGGAGCTTAGCTTCTCCACTGAATATAGGGATGAGTTTAGAGATGGCAGATCAGAGATGTTGTCAGTGTCTCATGTTGTGATATATTATTCCATTCCATCTACTTTACTAATATTTTTTAAAAATACTTATAAAAATGGAAACTGCAGTCTTGGAATGTTGCATATCTACAGCCTTGTGTTTGTGTGCAACCATAGCTTATGTGAATAATGCCAATAAATACATTTCCTATGACTCTTGTACATGTCCTTTGTTTCTTATGCAACTTTCTCTAGTGTACACTTATTTCATGAAACTTATTCTTTACAAACTTTTTAAATGTATGTAAATGTATCTCCTCAATAAATAAATAAATAGTGTCACATGTACCTTTCAGCCTAATTTCAAAAGTATTTTTCAATTTGTTACATTATATCTTTTGCAAGAGAAATTTGTGTGTTCTTCACAGCATATTGGGGGAGTGTGGAAAAGAGATTGTGAGAAATAAGGCAGAGAAAAAGGAGTGTCACAAGAATTACCTACTTTGGATTTTGGTCCTATCTAGGATTTTAGACCTAATTAACCTTGGCATGTAATATGGGCTTCAGTGAATGATTCTTCCAGGAAAGCAGCATTCAACAGGGGAAGGATAGCAACAAGAGGTAGAAAAATAAAGTAGAAATAGTATGTATTTTATAGCAGTTCAACCTCTAAGGATCCATTTTTACATGATGCATAGTGTTTTAACAATATCTCTGCAAGCAATTGGTCTGTAATATCCAATCCTTTCAAATCCTTCCTGTCTTATGCATATAACCATACAAATGTTTCCAAGTTCCTCTTGGTTCTTTTCCTATTTTAGTGAGACCTCAGTTTACCTATCAGCAGCAGCTAGCCAAATAATCAGGTAGTATCTAAAAGAAATAAGCTGTAAAACACATAAGTTTATGCTATGGTGTAAAAAATATGTCAGTCTTTAAGACCATACAATCTCTATTGTTTTACATTCTCACAACCCTCAATATCTTCTCAGCATCCTCACTTCAGCATCTTCACTTGATCTAATTGTAGGATAATCTTCTTCTAATGAATTTCTGTTGTCACCCAGAATAATCAATGCATTAGCATTTTAAAACGAAGAAGAAAAGAATTTAAATGGTCTGCTAGCACTATAGGAAAGGGACGCTATTGAAATATTATAGGCAAGAGATGTAGTTTTTCATCATGTAAAGGAGATATGGATTAGAAAACTGAGGCCATGATGCACTCATACTGTTGAACCAGGGGTGGGTTCCAAAAATTTTTACTACCACTCTGTGGACGTGGCTTAATTTTGTGGGAGTGGCTTGACGGTCATGTGACCGGATGGGAGTGGCTTGGCAGTCATGTGACCGGGTGGGAGTGGCTTGATGGCCATGTGACCGGGTGGGAGTCACTTGACGGCCATGTGACCGAGTGGGAGTGGCTTGACGGTCATGTGACCAGGTGGGAGTGGCTTGGCAGTCATGTGACTGGGTGGGAGTGGCTTGACAGTCATGTGACCAGGTGGGAGTGGCTTGGCAGTCATGTGACTGGGTGGGAGTGGCTTGATGGTCATGTGACTGGGTGGGAGTAGCTTCATGGTCATGTGACTCGGCAGGCAAGGCTTCGTGGTTATGTGACTGGGCGAGCGTGGCCAACTCAATGTCACTCGCGTCAAGGGGTGCCTTGCCTGGCCCCTCCCCTCCCAGCCATTCCTTGTCACACCCAGCCTCAACGAATCTATAGTTCTGTAAAAATGTTGTTCACCTTTTTTCAACTTTATTATCTACATACTATAATGTAGATATACTTCCATGGACCACTGAAAGGAGGAAATGGCTCACATGCTTTGCCCAAGAGTGTGATAGGCAACAGGCTTTTAAAGGGCTGCCAGAAAGAAGGGGGGGGCAATGTATTTTCCAAAGCATCAGAAGGCAAAACAAGAAGCAATGGATGGAAACTGAACAAAGAGAGAAGCAACCTAAAACTAAGGAGAAACTTCCTGACAGTGAGAACCAATATAGGGGCAGAAATATTTCAGTCATAATTGCACATATAAAATAGCCATTCATGCAATACAAATAGCATATTGTTCAAAACAGTAATTCGT
>QLTV01002140.1:732476-742775 GCA_003457575.1 Thermophis baileyi
TCCAAAGTCCCTTCCAGCCTCTCTTCTCTTCTCTTCTCTTCTCTTCCCTTCTCTTCTCTTCTCTTCTCTTCTCTTCTCTTTTCTCTCTTCTCTCTCTCTCTCTCTCTCTCTCTCTCTCTCTCTCTCTCACACACACACACACATACACACACTCTTCCTCTCTCTCTCTCTCACACACACACACACACACTTCCCCCCCCTCTCTCTCTCTCCAGAGCAGCAGCACGGGAGAAGGAAGAAAGTGGCGCAACCGCAGAACCCGAGGCGGATGCGGGCAGCAGTCACCCAAAAGCCCCGCGGAAGCTGAGCACGCCAGGCCCAACTCTTTCATTCTCTTTCTCTCTCTTTCCCTCTTTCATTCTCTCTCTCTCTCTCCCCCTTTCATTCTCTTTCTCTCTCTCTCTCTATTCTGTTGTGTAGAGCCCATGCCTCCACGCCGTTTTCAGCTGCCCACCTCCTTGGCCGGCTGGATCAAGTTTCAAGTCTTCATGGGTGACTTGGATTCCCGGGAAGCCTAATCCAACTCTTGGCATCCCCCCCCCCCGAAGTGTGCAACCCAGCCCTTGCCTTGCTGAGCTGCACAGATATGTGACCTGCCTGGTTGCGCGGCCCTTCGTACCGAGTCAGAGCGCACTGAGCCGTGCAGGGCAGGCAGCAAGGCCCTGCATTGCCGGTGAGTGGTGGCCGGGGCGCAGGAAGCAGCGGCCAGGGAACCGGAGCTCTCTCTGCGCTATTGCAAGGAGAGGCGTGCGCCAAAGCGCAGAGGGACCCACCCAGCCCCTTGCTCGCTCTGCTCCAGATCCAACTGCACCGAGGGATGGCAGCCAAAGCCTGAGCACGGATGTGCTTTTCCGGAGGTCTCTCCGCTTCCAGGGCAGCACGCTTGCTGCCTGCCCTGCACAGCTCTGTGTGCTCTGACTCAGAGCGAAGGGCCTCGGGGCTGCGGACAATGCCGCTGCTGCTGGGCCAACCCAGCAAGGATCTGCGTGGCCCGGCTGCTGCACCAAGCCCGACCCTCCGCAACACAGGAGAGGGCAGCGGCAGAAGAACAGGGTGGCGGTAGGAGAGGGCAGTGGCAGCGGGGAGGGTGCTTCGGGAGATGCTGGCCGGGGGCGGGAGCCTTCTAACCACTGCACAAAGGTTGCCAGGCTGCCCTCTCCCATCCCCCATCCCCGCAGCCTTCGGGAGATGCTGGCCGGGGGCGGGAGCCTTCTAACCACTGTGCAAAGGTTGCCAGGCTGCCCTCTCCCACCCCCCATCCCCGCAGCCTTTGGGAGATGCTGGCCCAGCAGGGAGGGGGGTAGGCTAGCGCGAATGCTGTGTGTAGGCAGGAGGTGGCAGTTCTCTGGATGCACATGGCAAAGGCGAGGCAGGGCGAGCATGCGCAGAAGCAAAAACCAGCAAAAAATAAGGGAAAAAAGCCAAAAACAAGATGGCGATGCATGCGCAGTGCTGGAAACTCGGTTTCTGTACATGCGCAGAAGAGAAAAACCCGGGAAAAAATTAAAAAAAAAATCAAAAAAAAGAGATGGCGGCGCCCATGGACCGGCGCCGACCGATCCAGTTCGGTGATGTCATCGTGACGTCACCAGCGGGTCGCTACTGGTTCGGGCAAACCGGTCTGAACCGGGAGGAACCCATGCCTGTGTTGAACTAATCCCTGCTAGGGCAGTTTTGAGTTTCAAATTGCCAGAAGAAAGTAGAAGAATTAGGCAAACTCAAATAGATCAGGTTATTCTGGAGCAAAACAAAGACAAACTGAAATAATTGACAGAATTGGAGTGGCAAAATAAAAATGGAGTTAAAATTCCTCTGATTATTTGAATGTTTGCACCACTTCCCATTTGATTTATGCATTTGATTGCTTCTATTTTTCATTTTTAAAATTTATTTTGGAGATAATTGGATTTTGAAGGTTTGCAGCCAGACACTGTAATTGATCTCTAAAATATGGATTTGTCACTTAGCTAGGCACAAGTCTAGCTATTGGAAAGGAAAGGAAAGGAAAGGAAAATGCACAGTCAAATGAACAGCGACATCCCACATATATACATATGCGCACACAATAAGTACATCAATGAGAGATATAACATTTCATATCAACAGCTAAAATCATGTAAGGACATTTCTCATTAATACTGTCTACAAAAGAGGCAAGGAGAGAAGGGACAGACTTATGAAGTGATCAAGCTAAAACAGTCAGTGGTAAGCAATGTGGGCACTAGCATTCCCACAGACTCTCATTACATTCAAATTTATTTTTTTAGAATCCTTTAATTAAAAATAATGGTCGCAGTTATTATACTGCATAACAATGCATAATGCTTTGATGTAATATTTATGTGCTCTGTGGCATAGCGGCTGCACAGAATAAAAAAAAATAGTACACTTTGATTACAAGTGCATCTCTATGAGAAGAAAAATACTGGAGAAGGGGGAGGGAATATAAGAAGTAAAGGAGCCGGGAAATTCTAGGTCAGAGTTGGAATTATGTAACAGCACAGCTTCAAGGCCACCAAGAACCTTGCAGAGAATCCATTAATTCATGGGTAGGACACAGATAAAAAGATACAGGATTGAACCACTCTGGTTGTTAAGAGGGATCTGGATATTGGAAACAGCAATCAGTTTGGCTAGTTTGCAATGCGGATAGTTATCAATGATTGGGAGACCTCTGCTGAACTGAGTTTTGCTGAGTTTTGCCTTGTAATGTCTGGAAAATAACTGACATTTTCTTTTCTTTTTTTCTGCAATGTATAGGGCCACTTTAGAAGGGCATCGTTTTCATTATAAGGCCATTTTCCTGATACTGTTCTCTATTCAATTTTTCAAGTGGAGTGAGACATGTCTCCCTCTGTTTCTCTTTTCCCCCTAGGAGAATTTTGCCACTTCCTTCCAGTCTTTCTACTTCCACTGTTTCTATCTTATTCAGAAACAGGCATGTCTCTCCAAAGGATAAAAGTCCTTTCCACATCTAGAGATAACCACTGTACAAAAAACAAATGGGTAATATTTTTTCCTGCCATTGCCCCAGCACATGATTGCAATAGACTGAAAATTGACTTTAGAGACCCCAGTGTTAAAATAATATTTTCCTCTTAAGGTGATAACCTTAATAGCAATTGCAAAGTGTGAAAATCTGTTATGCTTTGCTACTCTGAAATGAGCCTGTTTTGAGTGGTTGTTTCTTGTTGGCTCTTCCAGTACATGGATTTATGAGGTTACTCAAACAACTTTCTGTCCTAAATCTCTCTTATCCTTAGTTAAAATAGAGCTGGAAATAGAAGACTAGAAATACTAGGACATATGGTAGTATTACAGAAAATGAAGGGGAAACAGTTATGGAGCAAAGGAGAAAATTTTAAAAGATCCAGGAAATTATTGAAGAAAAGAGTAGAAATGAAGGTAAAACAGTAACATAGATTTAGACAACTCAGGTGGACTGTCAATTTTAATCTAGGATAAGTGTAACTAGTGATCTTAACACACATAGGGCAGCATTTATACTGTACTGTACTGTACTGTACTGTACTGTACTGTACTGTACTGTACTGTACTGTACTGTACTCTACTCTACTCTACTCTACTCTACTCTACTCTACTCTACTCTACTCTACTCTACTCTACTCTACTACCCTACCCTACCCTACCCTACCCTACCCTACCCTACCCTACTACACTATTTTTTGTGAATGATCCAAAATTCTGGAAGTGTCTGGAGATCTCAGGGAAGACTCACAAAAGAAGGTCAAAGGTTTACTTGTTAGAGGTCACCAACAGGAACTTAAGCCAATTTTCTGATTATTTGATTCTGATTAATAAAAAAAATAAAAAAAATTCTATTCTATTTGTTTGAGAGAGATAGAAAAATGTCAAGTTAGTCAGTAAGCACTTTAACTCTAAGGATGACTTTTATTTAGCAACATAGAAGAGTAATGTATGCCAAGTGTACACACATGTTAAGTTAATATAATAATTTGCTAAGGTATCCATGTTTAGAATGACTTTCAGGTAAAAGTCAAAATGGAGAAGAAATAAAAAATTGGTCTCCTGTACTTTTACAATAGGCTGCTGTGCTTGGATGGAGAGGGAAGTGTTCACTGTGAAATACAAAGCAATTAATGAGTTGTAAATCACTTGCATAGCTGGAAGCTGGGAAACTGAAACTACTTTTCACTGTCTTTTAAGTTAAATAAAATAAGAAAACTAGAATATAGTATCACACTGATTCAGTCAAATCCATCTGAAACCCATGTATGCTCCTCATGGCACACCTATCCCACCTGGTGGTGGATCAGTGATCTCTAGGTTTGTTGGGCACTTATTTATTTATTTATTTATTTATTTTGCAAAATTTGTATGCCGCCCAACTCCCGAAGGACTCTGGGCGGCTCACAGTATATATAAAAAAAGACAACAATAGAAACATATATAAAAAAAAACAATTTAAAAATACATCAATATTAAAATAAAACATTCACACAACATACATGGGCCAATCAGTCAATTATTGGCCCCAGGCCTGCCGGAAAAGCCAGGTCTTAACGGCTTTACGGAAAGCCAGTAAGGTGGGGTAGTACGGATCTCGGGGGGGAAGTTGGTTCCACAGAGTCGGAGCAGCTACAGAGAAGGCCCTCCCCCGCGGGCCCGCCAGCCGACACTGTCTAGCTGATGGGACCTGAAGAAGGCCAGCCCTGTGCGACCTCACTGGTTGTTGGGAGGAGTGTGGCAGAAGGCGGTCACGCAGATAAACTGGTCCTAAGCCATGTAGGGCTTTAAAGGTAACAACCAACACCTTAAACACCACTTATCAGTTGGTTCAGACTGAGGTAGCACACCTCTATCCGCTGTTTTCCAAGTCGCTTCCTTTACCATTCAGTTTTCCTTCTCAAAACCATTAAGCATAACTTGGCGTGTAAAACAATTCTGGAAAGTGCTTTTTTGGGGGGTGGGGGTTCTAAAGTGACAGAGGCATCCTAGTATAAATCATCTTGTTTTGTATTTTTGTTCTCTGGGGAGAAAGCAATGGAAGGGAGGTTTTGTGCTTTCATAGAAATATTGGTGTTGGGTTACTGCTGTGTAAAGTGGTTACAGAGTTATGCATGAATACATGAGTGATGCTTTAGTGTGCTCTCTGTACATTAGTGCAAGATGTGTATATGAGAAAGAGGAAGCTTTCTTTGTAATTCTATTCACTTCCCAGTGCTTAAACTATATTTATCAAGGGAAAGGACGCAGAACCTTACAGTCATTAAATCCTATCCCTTTCCTCCATCACTGTCATGATTGGTGAATGTTTTCCTGTTAACTGGAGAATGCTCAGTGAGGGGAAGAGAAGCAGAGTTGAAAGAATTAATCAGTTTCCATACCCTGCATATGAATAATTGGGATACTATAATTCATCAGTAAGGAAGAACAGATGCAACAGAACAATAGAAAGGCAGGACAGGGATCAGAAACGAAGCGCAACACATTTCATATTATTTTACCAACTTAATGATGGGCGAATGGCACTTAAAATGAACAGTGAAGAGATGTCCAATGAAGAAGGTAAATACACACCGTAAGATCTGCCTACCCAATAAAATACAATGGATAGGCTTGTTCTGGGTCTCTTCTCCAGGATTGCCACCTGCAGAGACCATGTAAGCGTGTCTTTTCAGTTGCAGCTGCCTGTGCAATAGATTGACCTTGAACATCTAAATTGTCTCTTCCCTCTTAATTTGTAGAAAGTCCATTAAACTATAGCTGTGACTGTGGTGTTATTTTTAATGTTTGTATTTTGAAACTTATTTTTACCTACAGATTTTCTGAATTTCTATTGATTATACTGTGCTCATAAACCTTGTATAATAAATAAGCAAACTAATGGGAGAATTCCTGCATCTACTGCTAGACAGGATACAGAAATCTCATAGTTCCAAGAGAGGGCTGGTGGAGACTCATCAGAAATACTAAACAAACAAACCAAAAATCATCTTCAGAGAAAGTTTTTTTCCTGCATCTTCAAACCTGAATAGGACTTCAGTTATTATACATTCTTCCAGTTCTCTGTTTTCCCACTGGTGTAACTGGCTTTCAACATACCTCTCAGCTGTCATTTCCTGGGAATAGCAATGTCCTGAAATGCATATTTGAAGAGGACAAAATGGTGAAAAACAGGGTTTGGGAGTTAGAATACTAACAATGGCTTCCAAACCATGACTGAGCATACAAAAGCAGCCCAGCTTATTCAAAGAATCAGGATGCCAGTCAGTCAGTTTATGTTCTATGGTACAAGGAGGAATCTAATAGATGTGCTAGGTTGATCTGCATTTCCTGCTTAACCACAGTCTGGATACCTAACGTGGAGAAGGGGTTGAACACCAAAACAAAATATGTATACATTTGCACATTTAAAAAAAAAAACAGTTTTCATTACATTAAAAAATCCTTCTCAGATTATTATGGAAATAGTGTGAAACCAATTTAGAATGAAAAAGTGGAAAAATGGGGGGAAAAAATTAGAATTGTTAGACTGGAGAAAGAGAGAAACTGAGAGAAACCAGTTCAAAAGTTTACCATTGATAGTCCCAAACTTCAGAGAAATGTCTTCAGTATTGGTGGAACTTTAGCAAAGGCATGACTTTTCTAGGAGTTCTGATAACTCCTATTCAAATGACATTTGTTGGATACATACCTGCTACTTTTTAAGCAGTTCTCTGCCAATGACATATGAAGTGGAAAGGCAGATGTCTTTAAAGAACAAATCCATAGTTTATTTTTCCTGCAGTCCATCGGTCCAAAATTTGCATCTCTACAATGATATCATTGAATGTTCATACAACCAATACTGATAATTGCACTGAGTATAGTGCAAATTACATTTTTGTTTGAACTATCATCTCCATAAAATACTTTGGAATTATTTAATATTTTTCCATCATTAGTAAATTATTATGTTTGTTCAATTTTTTTTAAAAAGAAAAATCAGTTACTTCATTAGACTAAATTTTATCAAGCTATATCCAGCAGGAGGAGAGCAATTGTATACAAATGTTCAGCATTCTTTCAGTGGTGCTTTGCAGTATTATTGTAGGTGAATAACTTAAAATATGTTGTTGCTTTAACTTGCTATTCATTACTTAAATAATTTTAATCTACTTTTAACCGAAACTCCCCAAATGGCATTTTATCTTATGTTTCTGACACTTCCCCTGTTATTTATCTTATCTATCTTATTAAAGATACAAAAGAAGGATAGAGTAGAAAGAAGGAGGGTGAGACAAACAGCTCAAATTGCTTCCTTTAAAGAGCACTTGGAAATACTGACTAGTTGGAAAAACACATTTTCATAACTACGTACACTGTACCTTGTCTATGAGTTTAATTGCTCTTTACCACAAGCTTTTGGGCATCCTGTGGATAATCATCCAACTGTTAAATTTGAGATCCCTTCTTTCTGAAGAGATATCTTTTCTTTTTTATATAAGATATCTAATCTGTGAGAAAGGAAGGAAGTAGCTTCTGATTGCCTAGCTGGATGCAAAGAGGATTTCCTATTTTTTTTCCTCTAGGTCTGTACAACTGTTTTGTATTTGGGTGGATAGATCAGAAAACAGAAGAACTCTGTTTTCATCAGACAGATATCTTGTTAATCTCTGATAAACCCCAGAAATTAATCTTTGCCCCCCCCCACATCTGATGAATCTGAAGAAAAGAAATGCCTTAGGTGTCTGCTAATCCTGCCAAAGATAATATTCAACTTTCTGATATTCAGTTGCACCACCTTCCTTCATACAATGAATATCTTTATGACTCCTGAGCAGATTTTGTTTATTTCTCTATGAACAAATAGAGAAATAAACAAAAGGTTGACTCAGCCTTCCATCCTTCCAAGGTGGGTAAAATGAGGACCCAGATTGTTGGGGGCAATATGCTGACTCTGTGAGCTTTACAGCCCTTAGAGAGGGCTGTAAAGCACTCTGTATATAAGTCTAAGTGCTATTGCTATTGCTAAATAAAAATAATTTCTCTTTTCCCTTAGCCATTCACAGGTACAATGTTTTCCATTCTGATTAATTAATTACCCACTGCTTCCAGAGTCCCCCCAGTTTTATACAGTTGCAAGCAGCTACTCCATTCAGTGGTATCATAGAAACATGTTGATAATAAGTGTCCTTGGGACTCAGTTAGGAAATATTGGCACAACATTCTCCAGATGTATTGGGACACACTGGCTAGAAATTCTCAATATCATAGAGGAAGGTTACTCTTGTGAAACCTCTGTAATCCTTAAGAGTCTCTTTATTGGCTTTTGACCATATTGCCAAATACGACAGAAAACTAAATAGTTGGATATTCCATTAAATGTCTAATCTGTTCTTTATTATTCAAAGTCCATACCACTAGAAAATGTTATATAAACTCCTAAGTTAATCTAATTTTTATATGCTGCTGCACAATTAGAGCTGCCAGACTTGGCCTGCAAATATTTACATGACAATAGATGGCAGGTTTCTAGTTCCTCTTTGCTGCCCCACATAGACCTAGGTGTGAGTATTTGGAACTATGAGAAGTATGACTTGGATATTCACACACAGAGTAGCTGCCATTGAGGGGAGAAGTAGAAAGTTGCCTATTCACTAAATTGCTACTATGATGGATGTGATTAATCATTAAGCACTCATTTACTATTAGAATAACTGGATATATTTCCACCTAACAATCCTTAATAACCATTTAGAATATAACGTAGCAACTGTGCTTAATTTTGCATGTTTTCTTGCTGAATAGGGGGATCTTTCAAACAAAGCATTGGATTGTTGGTACTACCCTTTCTGAAGATGTCTATGAGATCTATGTAGCATTCAGAGGCACTGAAAATTGTAAGAGCTTTCCTTTGCAATATGTCATTTTCATAAGCATAGCTAGTCACATAAGATTCTTTTTCTGGTTTTTTCTAAATTAAGAAAGGATTGGGTTCAGAAGCTAGTCAATCTGTGGAATAGTCCTGTCAGTGTTCCAATAAACACCCCCAACAAAACAAGACTCCAAGGCTAGAAGTTCCTCAAAGTTCCAATTTATTAGAGATGCCATGTTGGCAACATCTGGGAAAACCCGAATCTGAAAGCTTCCAGGTTTTCTCCACCCACATGAAAGTTCAAGTCCTTGCCCAGCACCCACATGTCCATCATCCGATCCAATCAGGCTCCATGCAATACTGAAGATGCCGCCCCTTCACTTCCTCGCAGCTGCCGGGCACAACGGCCTTGACTTTCTGCAAAGAATGTTATTTAGACTACTACATATCACCTACTCCATATAATCCCCCCTCCTATTTTCCCACAGTAGAAAATGTGGCAGGCCTGAATACAAAAAAGTAAAAAATGGATTCCAGGCATGACAAGCCCCTTCAGTTTTATTACACTATTTCCACATATTTTTCTGGCTTGTGGGGTGTACTCAAGGGTGGGTTCTAACTTACCTCGCTGCCGGTTTGCTTCCTCCTGCGCCGCGTGCGCGCGAAGTGTGCGCGTGCATGCGCAGTAAAGAAAAATAATTTTAAAAATTTTAAAAAGCCAAAAACAAGATGGAGATGCATGTGCAGTGCTGGAAACTCGGCTTCTGCGCATGCGCAGAAGAAATTTTTTTAAAAAAAATCGAAAAGAATTAAAAAAGAATTTAAAAAAGATGGCGGCGTCCACGGACTGGCACCGACCAAACCGGATCGGTGATGTCATCGTGACATCACCAGCGGGTCGCTACCGGTTCGGGCGAACCAGTCCAAACTGGTAGCAACCCACCTCTGGGTGTACTGCTTTCCAAATAAATCTTGGATATAAGAATTCTCCTCCAGCTTTTACAAAAATGGCCATTGAGAGAGAATACTCTGACTGGTCCTTTAAGTGACTGACCAGTTTTTTTCTGTTTTGTGCTCTCATGCCATAATTTTGTTTTTAAAACCCAACGACTACACCAGAGGTGGGTTTCAGCAGGTTCTGACCAGTTCTGGAGTAGCGGAAATTTTGAGTAGTTCGGAGAACCAGTAGCGGAAATTTTGAGTAGTTCGGAGAACCGGTAAATACCACCTCTGACTGGCCCCGCCCCATCTACTCTCTGCCTCCCAAGTCCCAGCTGATTGGGAGGAAATGGGGATTTTGCAGTAACCTTCCCCTGGAGTGGGGAGGAAATGGGGATTTTGCGGTAACCTTCCCCTGGAGTGGGGAAGAAATGGGGATTTTGCGGTAACCTTCCCCTGGAGTGGGGAAGAAAGGGAGATTTTACAGTATCCTTCCCCGGGAGAGGGGGAGAAACGGA
>QLTV01002140.1:743290-761424 GCA_003457575.1 Thermophis baileyi
GCTGCCTCCTGAGTCCCAGTTGATCTGGAGGGAATGGAGATTTTGCAGTATCCTTCCCCTGCCACACCCACCAAGCCACACCCACCAAGCCATGCCACGCCCACCAAGCCATGCCCACAGAACTGGTAGTAAAAAAATTTGAAACCCACCACTGGACTACACAGGAAAAATCATACCTGATACATTCAGAGCAGGAATCTGATGGCTATTTTTAGCCTAGCTGTGCCCAGCAGAATGCAGATACAATTGCTTATCATGTTGCAACTAATTTCCCCTTCATGTTTTTTCCCTCAGTATTAACAAAGTCTTCAGGGATACAATTTCCACCACAACTTGTTAACAATTTATAACTATTGGCTTGATCATGGAGAGGAAAACTGCACTACTTCATTAAATTAGCCCCTGAACCAAGTCCCCCAAAGGAAAATGTAGTCTTTTAAAAAAAGGGATTATAAGCAATAAAAATAGAAGCAGAGGGTGGACTCTCTGAAACGATCTAGAAAGAGAGCTTTTGTATTGTTTTTAAGATCAGTTAAAGGGTTTTGGTGCAAGCCTAGCTGAAGAAATGTTCGTCATGACTTCAACGAAGCAAAGAAATAGCTAAAGCTTGGGAAATCATGAATAGAAAATGTGTTTTGTCTTAAATGTGGAACAAAACAGCCTTCTCACTCTCAAAACTTTCCATCAGAGCTTTTGAGTTGAATGTGGTTTATGACATGCCTTTAAAACTCATAACAAAACTCTCTGGTTTTATTTTGAGCTCGGGACACTTTGAATGGCCCATTTTGAAGTCAAAATGTTCTATTTTATGTATTTTTTAATGATCAGAATTATCAATATGCTGCTGTTCAGAACAGTCAAATTTTGTACCAAAGTGTTTTGGGAAGAGAGGGGTCATGGGTACATCTAATAAATAAACCAAGGGAAAATCTAAAAAGAAAATTACAAGTAGTACAGTAGAAAATAAGGGCCAGTTTGGTGAGGTCTTAAGGCACCAGGCTAGAAACCAGGAGACTATGAGTTCTAGATCTGCCTTAGGCAGGAAGTCAACTGGGTCGACCAGTCACTCTTAGTCCTAGGAAGGAGGCAATGGCAAACCACCTTTGAAACCTTGCAAAGAAAACTGCAGGGACTCAGTCTAGGCAGATGCCAGGAGTCAACACTGACTTCAAGGCATAAAAAAAAAGAGAGGATATATTCCACCCACCATGATCTACAATGAATAAAATATCAAATCTACAGTCTGCAGACCTTTTGCAACATGAAAGCTTTGAAGCATCACTTCTGACTTTTTAGCTATTTCCTAAGACATGCTCTCTCTGCTGTTTGCTTCTGTATTTAAGCCCCAATAGGAGGTTGAATGTCTCCACCCAGTGCCCATCAGTATGTGAACTGAAGAGGAAAGACTGCACCTCATCACTTCTGCCAAATTGGTTTCCTAATTGATGCTGCACATTTTAACAAGCAATCATGAAGAATTCTGGTGGAAAAAAAATGGTGGGAGGGCTAAATGGGCACCTTCAGTTTTCAGGCTGTTAATTGTAATTAGCCTGGTTTCTGAGATGTAATTATCTTGCAATCTCAAAGCAAACACCCTGGAGGGAGCTGCACAGTTAAAGACAATGCAGCATTAAAAATAAATTATTAGAATGAGGCCCACTCATGGCTGTGGCTACTTTAAGATCTGCCATATTTCCTTTTCTTATTTAGGAAGAAGTCCTCAGCTATCCATGACTTGCTTTGCCTGCCTGGAGAGGGACATATATATTTTTTAATTCTTAGTTGTAAGAAGTAGAGAGATAAAATAATGAGAATATAATTTAACTAAACCAGAAGCTGTTATTTTGCTTTGTCACAGTGCAATTAGAAGACACTGCATTTGTGAAGGAATTTAATTCTTACAGGCTACTACTTCACAGCTGACTAAGTGTTTTAGATGTTTGGAAACAATTGAGCTGCAAGAAGAATATGATGCAAGCAAAGAAAATAAATCTCCCAAATGATCCTACTGTTACAGCATCAACAGCTTCTTGCTGTTTTTGTGCTGCTTATTATTTTAAGGAAAAGGTGACAAGCAGTGAACCTTTTTCTTAATCTCTGCAGTTGGGTGACGAGGGAAAGGACATCAAGCACCTTCTTGTCAATCCATTACTTTATATATCATTGAAAAGAAGTGCTGAAGCTGATAGAAATTAAGCTTTACGTCATTACCAGATACCAGTGATGCAGAGGGCTCTCTTTTCCACTACACTCAACAGTCATATTTCTATTGCTATTGTTAAGCATTCTTTTTTAATACCTATTTGTTCTACCAGAAAAATTTGGTAACTGCAGTTCTCTTGCATTGCTTTATCCATTTCAGTATGAAGTCTTTCACTAATTGAATATTTGTGCATAGACAATCTCTTCTTTTGTCTTTCCTATGCCTTTCCTTTCCTATGCCTAGTAAGCTCTTTTTTGCACCAATATCAAAAGAAAAAGATATGAGCTGTCAGAGCCATAGCCTAGGATTGTTCCTTTAAAAGCAACTGAGGCAGTCAGAGGTAGATAATGGGATGGGGCAGTACTAAATGGCAGCTGAAGGATTTAAAGCTGGTGGGGGGGGATTAATTCTTGATGAAATTTGTGGGATGAGAATGTAGGCAAATTATTTCTCTGAATACCATCCATATTTAAAATAAAACATTCACACAACCATACATGGGCCAATCAGAACAACTATTGGCCCCAGGCCTGCCAGAAAAGCCAGGTCTTAACGGCTTTACAGTATGTTTCCAAGAGAAGAAAGAGGTTTTCCTTAATAGTGACAATAACACTGCTACTGCAAAAACCTAGAGGGTGGTACCCTTTGTTTTTTCCTTGGGAATAAAATGAAACAAGAGAAGCAGAGAAGCAGCAACTGCTTGGGTGATGATTGTGCAATGGAAGAACTGTTCATTACTGTTGAGCTAAATTGCTATCCGCTGTTGTTCACTGTTGTTAGAATGAATAGGGAGATGCAATTTTAACACCAGTACTTCTTGTATGTCCATGTTTTCATCTTATATGGCCACCTATCCACAACAGTGAGTCTGTATGGTGTACAACAACTTCTGCTACAACTAAAGCAACAGGTAATTTAAAAGTGTCTTGGTCATTGGCCACAGAGAAGTTGAAGGCAATGCTACAGAATCACAGCAGAAAAAGTTGTTGCTAGGATATATTTTTGTCCTGGTGCAAGTAGAGGAAGCCCAGAAACAGGACATTAACACATATCCCATAGTTACCTTTCAATTAAAGAAAGTAAGAACCACTAAGTCATAAATACACCCTTCTCATTAGAAGATGAGAGTGTCTGGGAAATGCAGACATTATATAGTACTTTTCTACTCAGCAATAATATTTTTAGGCACAAGATACAAGATATTTTGTGATATTGGTTACCACAATGGAGGTGTACAGAACAATATAGGGACCAGTGTCCTACGTAACTTTAGTTGGTCTAAAAAAATATTTACTTTGAAGAGTTGCGCATTTTATAAAATCCTTTTCAATAGATGCATACCATCTTTCTTTGCCGCTTGTGCCAAATTTTTTTCCTGCCATTATGGGGACTTCTGTCTACTACAAATTAGCCAAATGTCTATGTCTGTCTATGGAGATTCTTAGTCATCCAAGTCATGGTTGTCCCAAAGGTGCTTTTTCAGGAGGCAACTGGACGCTTTTCATCCAAGAAGTTTCTTCAGCTCTGACGGGATGGTGGGGAATGGAAGGATTTATATTCCTTGCAGACAGCTGGTCATTTGCATTCTTTTAGAGAGTCATTGAGGCCACTTGGAGGTTTATCTGTGTCCTCAGGGTCACCTGAGTAGTACAAATGGGTGTGGAGCCTTCTTGGCTGCAGGATGTTTTCTGCCCTATGTCCCTTCACTGTTGAACAGATTTCCAGAAAAATTGCACACTGCAGGAACCATTGGTGCTTCAATTTGAGATGCAGACAACACAGACTTATCTCCAACAGCCTGCGCCTGTCTTCAACAGAGAAGGGACACAGGACAGAAAACATCCTGCAGCCAAGAAGGTCAGATGACCCTGAGGACACAGAAGGTCAGGTGACTCTGAGGACACAGAGAGTCAACAACTCTCTTCTGGTCCATGCTTCACCAACATCATTGGTAGCTTTGTAGGTTTTCCCACCTGTGGTATATTTGCAAATCACATGCTAGGCACAAGAAAAAGCCCCAAGCTGTTCATCTTTTGCTGGCATACAATTAATATTAAGTTAATGTTGGATAGGAAACTAAACTAATCATGCAGCAGACTTTATAGCAGCTTTAACTGCAGAAGCACTTCTTGGGTCAACCTCATAATTCTTCATACAGCAAGAAACAACTGCATCATCTTCCATTCTTCCTCGCCTCCTCCTATCTAGTCAGTCACAGGATGCAGAGACCAAATCTGGAGAGGCCATTAAAAGCCACTCATCTGGAAAATCATCTCTGGACCTCTAGCTCAGGCCAGGGTATTTGCTGCTGAGAGGAATCTGAATAGTGGCAGCAAGCCTGGGGGAAGAGAAGTGGGTGTTAATGGCATCTTGGAGAGACCGCTGAACTGTTTTCATCCAGGGATTAATAATTAAAATGCTGAACCCATTCAGGCCTGTCAAGGCTACAGGCCAGAATCTCTTTTGCAAAGAAATCTTACAAAAAGGGGAAAAAAAATCTGACATATTGTTCCACTGGGAAAAACAAAATAAACCCAACAGCAATAATACCTACTTATAACAAATGAAAAAATCTCAGAAAATAGCAAGCAAGTTTAAGATGGCTAAAATTTGAATGAGAGAAAAAAGATGCTAGAACAAAGCGCTATTTTTCACAGAACAAAACAATTAGCTAGACAATGATAAAGATATTTAATTTTCTGTTTATAATACAAATAATTATTGTTTGCACCATCATTTGCTCTAGTATCACATGGGCCACTATGTTGGACCAACCTTAATTGCTCCCCAAAAAGCCAAACAGAATTTGATTTGTTGGTTCTTTAATGGGCAGCCACTGGGACTTTCAAAATGGCTAGGACTAGAAAATTGAAAAACTTTCCAGAAGAAATCATTGGCAAGAAATACTACTGCCAAAAACCTATACAAAAATGTTTTTGTAAGAGAAGTCACACTTATTTTGAGTAAATGTGGACTAATTTTGATTGCTTGTAAAAATAAAGAGGCCATGTGCATATTTTTAAACAAAAATAAATATAATGTGTGGATACTTTAAAGAGAGTGTATCAGATATAGTACCACTCAAAGCCAAATTCAAAGCAATTGCTTGTATCTATTTTATCCCCAATAAGCCAAGTTTGGACATTACTAGAATAAGCCTTTTTTGTCAAGATTCAGTGTTCATCTCCTCAACAGCTAAAATTGGTTTAATAATAAATGCAAGACGTGTTACTCAATTAGAATAGCTATAATAGAATAGTATCTTGATCAGGGTCAACTAAAATGTTAGAATAATAAGCAAGTTTAGAGTTCACCTGAACTTTTCTTCAGGCTGAATATTAAGTAAAGATAGGGAGAAGAGAAGAGATGAATTTATTTGATAAAAAGTCTCTCAAAGTTCATGTGGTACTAGATGAAAGTCAGCTGAAGAGCAAACTGGGAACATAGAGGCAAAGTGGCTCACAATATACTTAATCAGATGAGATAAAAATAACCTAGCAGATAGATTTGCACAGCATATGTAGCTTAATTTGTATTGATTTTGACAGAGTTTGTTATGAGTTAGCAAGTTGTTAAACACTACTTGGTAAGTTGATAATGTATTGTGTGAACCCAGAAAATAAATTTAATAACCATGTTAAGAGTATTATATGTATTCATCCATTTTTGTTACAAACACAACTGCAGGTTAGAAGGCTTTTGTTGTGATGTAGAGAGAACAAAATCTGCCAGTGATTCCTTGTGTAGTTGTAGGCCTTTCACTTCATTTTTACATATACTATTTTGTACATAATTAGTTCAAACACATTATGTTAAAGTAGGGATAAGCAGCAACAAATACAGCAGTACCAAAAGGATATGTGTTTATTGATATATCATGCAAATGCCACAATTCCATACCTACATATACCTTATGGGCCGAGGTGGCGCAGTGGTTAGAATGCAGCACTGCAGGCTACTTCAGTTGACTGCTAGCTGCAGTTCGGCGGTTCAAATCTCACCGGCTCAAGGTTGACTCAGCCTTCCATCCTTCCGAGGTGGGTAAAATGAGGACCCAGATTGTTGGGGGCAATATGCTGACTCTGTGAACCGCTTAGAGAGGGCTGTAAAGCACTATGAAGCGGTATATAAGTCTAAGTGCTATTGCTATTGCTATTGCTACAGCCTAATACCCCTTTAATGTAATGACAGATAGTCTTTGACTTATAACAACAACTGGAATTTTGGTCACTAAGTGAGGCAGTACTTAAGCAAGTAATCATGTGACTGGACCTAATTTTATGACCATTTTGCCATGGCCATGAAGCAAATTCAACTTTCCCAGTTGACTTTGCTTGTCAAAAACCATCTTGGAAGGTCACAAATTGTTATCATATGGCATCAAGATGCTGCAATTTTTGCAAATGCAAGCTGGCTTCCAAGCATCCAATTGCAATCCCATGACTGCAAGGGTGATGCAATGGTAATACTTTTAAGTCATTTTTTCAAGGCCATCATAATGTCAAACTGCCATTAATCAAATGGTCATATGTCTCAGATCTATGTCATCATTCCCATGACCCACTTGTGCCTTCTATTAATTTTTTGCAAGGAGAGAGGATAAGGACTGCAGGAAGTGAGATAGTGATAAAAATTGAACTGGGTCACTTTATACATATGGACAAGATTGGGATATTTTAGGGTTTTCCCCCTCTCCTTTTTGGGGGGAAAGAGAGTTTTTTTACATAAATGTTAGTAAGTATTGTGAGACTATATGCAATAATTGCTTTTGCCATAGTATTATAGAAAATAATGCCCATTGTTTATAATAAGAGAAGGCTTTCCCTTCCATCTTCACTTTAAAAGAATTCAATAAAATGAAGAGACCACTTCAAAAAGCAATCAATCAGACCACGGTCAAATCTAAATGATTTAATTTTACTCACACGTATGTTTAATTAAAACTAAATGTAGTAATATGATCATTCTTCAGTCATGTGTGTAATGATTCCCCCCATCTTGTTTTAAAATATCATAAATTAATAACAAATTGAAGATCCCTAGGGTGTTACACCCACAGTTTACACAAACTGCATAAGGGTCTGAAGTGTCAGGTTGTAGATGACTACAAGAGACCATAATTTAAAGAAGGAAAGAAATTATCAACAGACACAGCAAATGCTATTGCCTTTCAACTTTTTTTTTTCTGGATTTCCAAACATACCGGTATAGTTTGTTAACACCAATTGTTTCTCCTGTCTCTTTACCTCAGCAGCTCCTTTCTTGCATAACTTTCCTCACTGGTTCTTGAGAACATGGAATAGAACAATATATCTTTGAGGAGAGCAAAGAGAATCAGGATTAATTTACACACAAGCCCTATCACTAGCATGCCTGCAGCCGGCAACTCCGGACAACCCCATCAATTTTGCTAATGACCAGGATAATGATGGCATTCATGTTACTAACGGTGGAGATAACAAGCCAAACACTAGTCTCAATTATTGTAAAATGTGCAGAAGGCAATTTAGAATAATAAATGTTTCAAATGTTGGGATTAAAAGGGGAAAAAAGCACCTATCATTAGCTGGCTTTCTGTCTTGAGTATAAAAGGGCTTGCTGGTTAAATCTATATAGTACAGCATTAGAATGCATCATTTCCTAATTTTAAAAAAAGCTATTTCTTTATGTTGAGCAGGATTAATAAAGTGCTTCCATCTCTTTGGGATACTGAGCATCAGTAACCAGGGAATCCATCTTAACATAGAGCTCCTCCTCCAGTGAACTTTCCATAATTGTTCATCGTGCTTGAATTTTAAACAGTACTATGGTAGAACATCTACAAGTATTAACTGCCTGCCTCCATAATGGTGCATTTTATCTGTTACACATTTCTTTCAAAAAGATTTTTCAAAACTCTTCACTGTTGGAAATAAACTGATTAGGATTTTGAGACGCAGTCTGAATATATCTGGAGAATATCAGCTTAGATAAACATGATTTAGCAATAGCAATAGTACTTAGATTTATATACCGCTTCATAGTGCTTTACAGCCCTCTCTAAGCGGTTCACAGAGTCAGCATATTGCCTCCAACAATCTGGGTCCTCATTTTACCCACCTCGGAAGGATGGAAGGCTGAGTCAACCTTGAGCCGGTGAGATTTGAACCGCTGAACTGCAGCTAGCAGTCAGCTGAAGTAGCCTGCAGTACTGCACTCTAACCACTGTGCCACCTCGGCTCATTTAAAAGATTGATAATCTGGCTTTAAGGATAAAGCCTACTAAGGCAATACATAACATTCAATGACTGTAACTTTTATTTGATAACTACAATATTGATCTATTATTAGTTTAGAGATGTCTACTAATCCCAATTTTGAAAATAATAGATGTTTATTCAGTGCCTAGATTGAATATAGTGTAGTATATATGGGGATGACAAACATCAAGTGATCCATGTGTCAGGAATAATATTCTCTTATTGGAATAAACAAATAAATCCATGCTTTACTACATGTCCACAGTTATGTTTCAATCAACAAATTAACCAAAAAATGATAGTACATGTTGGAAAAATTAGGATGAATTGCATTGTAATCTCCTTGCAATTAGAGAATTACCACGATAGACAGCTGAAGTAAAAATTCTCATTTAATCCTGATAATTTGTTTTTTAAATAAGTGGTGGAGGAGGAGAATTTCAATTCTGATTATTGTAGTTTGAAATGGCATGTTCTGAATTAGAATTTTGGGAGTGTATACTCCCTATGTATACTCAAGGTCCACAAGAGACAAAGAAGTAATATCTATATGAGTATCTTAGCATTCTATTTAGCCTAGTAATGTAGAAACTCTAAAATGATCCTCTATGTGAGACTTAGTTTCTGGGATCCTTTTTCTGCAATCATTTTTATTGAAAGATCCATTGGTTTTATTGACTGAAGTCTTAATGAATATCTTACTCCAATAAGGAGTAATTGAGACTATTTGATCTACCTGCCATTTTATATCCATGATATTATTTCTTGTGGCTTGCCCCAGAAAATATATCCTTTTGTAATCTGTTATTAGCTACTATTTTATTTTCTTCTGCCTCTAAGAAGGTTGCCCACATTACATGTGCTTGCTATAAAGCTGAACTCTAACCTATCTACCTGGTTAACAGTATTTCAGAGGAAGTTAGGTATGAATCTATTCTTCCTTCCAAAAGAAGGTCAACTGATGATGTGTCCTGAATATAGAGATACATTTAGTACTGTTGTTATGGACTCCAGATAAACCTGTTGCTTTTTTTTTTTGCCCAATTATTGGCTTCCTTAATGGCTAATGTTTATTTTTCTAGACTTCATTTATTCATTTGGGAATTGAATTACAATTACAATTGTGAAGGAAAGAAATAAATCTTTGTAAAATTTTCTCCAGAAGCAATTCGGACCAGTTCACCTGAACTGGTAGCGACCCGCTGGTGATGTCATGATGATATCACGGATCTGGTTCGGTCAGTGCCGGTCCGTGGGCGCCGCCATAATTTTTTTTAAAAAAATTTAATTTATTTTTTTTTGATTTTTTTTTCTTCTGTGCATGCACAGAAGCTGAGTTTCCGGCACTGAGCATGCGTCGCCATCTTGTATTTGGCTTTTTTATTTTTTTATTTTTTTGCACTGCGCATGCACATGCACGCGAAGCGTGTGCGTGCCCATGAGGCGCGGCCACGCAGCGCGGGAGGAAGCGAACCGTCCGCGAGGTAAGTTAGAACCCACCCCTGATCATGATGATATTTACAAGTCAAAAAGAAGTGAAATCAACACAGCACTTTATTTTGTAAAGTACCTTAAATATAGCAAGCTCTGAACACAATCTAAAAATCATAATGGGGCCTTCTAACAAAATCAGACTTCTGGGGAAGCAATGGTACTAAGGACAGTGGAGCTGATGACAATGGTGGAATGTGGATTTAAAAATAACAGGCTACAAGAATGATATGGAAAAAGATGTTACACTAGATTTACAAATTAAACTGGCTGATGTCTTAATAATTAAAGGGGATATATAGAGGAGTGACTTGGATAACTTTCTTATTTTAGATGTACAAAAGAAAAGTCAATGTTTTGAAGGAACTTCTTAGAAGAGACAAAGATAAAAGACAAAAATAAAGAAAAATTAAGAACAGGGACAATATTTAAAGGAATTGCAGATCAAGAGTGTTAAAGCAAATGGAAGGAATACAAATTTCCTTTATCTGATCAAGATTAAAATATAGATGTTGTTTCTGGTAACTCTTAATGGACAGAATGATAAAGCTTTAAAGTTTTGTTTATAAACAGATAAGATACAGCAAGAAGACATCTTGTTTTATTAGAGAAAATGATAAGATACTGTGTTAAAAGTAAAGGAATATAAAGTTGCATTAAAGTTAAAATACACATTATTGCTTATCACTTAAAGGCAACTGATCTTTATTGTTTAGGATTGAATGACAGGGCATTAAGAATTTGCTTATTGATAAAAGTTGAGATATGGGAAGAAGAGATCTTTTGTTGTAGTAGCAGAGAAGGTGATAAGTTACTGAAATTGTTTGTACTTGTGATGAAGAAGGAATCATTTATGAATGAAGGCAAATATATGAGTCCCAGGATAATGTTGCAGGATCCAATCTGGGTCAGTCACCAAGGACCAGAGGTTTAGTCTTCCAAGCTTTCAGACTCATGCTGGAGCCCATCCTCAGAGAATTTCTCTCTGTCAGAATGTGTGCTTTGGGCTCTTCTATGCATAGTATTTATGTGGTGCCTGATTGGGTGTGGCTTATTGGTTGATTGGGGCATTGATAGCTGGCTATTAAGTTGTTGGCTGTTGTTTCCTTATGCTGCCAAATCCTCAGCTCCTAAGTATCTGATAAGCTGGTGGTAAATCAGCACTCTTGTTAACATCATTTGTATTTTTTTTCTTTCCTTAAATTTTTTTGGATTTTCTTTTTTTACTTTTTTAGATTTTTCTTAGTATTATTTTATCTGTGTATCTTCAAACTTTAATAAAAATATTATTGTAAACATGGTAAAGTCTACAAACCAAATAAAACCAAGGAGAATGCTTAAGAGCATTGCAGAAAATATGAGATAAAGCTGGGAAAATGGAAATATTTGCAATTATGTAGCCTCACTGTTTAGCCAATATTATGCAGAATATTTAAAAAACTGAATTTGAATACACCATCTCATTGGGCCACAACTTTCCATCTATATAATATGATTGATGATCCTTATTTTAGTCTAGCACTTTGGGGAGATCTATAAATAGTATCCATCACACTGACACTGAAGATGGTCTAGCAGACATTGTTGTAATATTGGCAATGATGCTTAATGCTATGAAATTCTTAATCTTTCCCAAGAGAATTCCAGCAACGGTAACCAACTGTGAATCAATAGCTCTAGTCCATTAGATCAATGACAACCAGAGTCTGTCCTGCAGAAGTCTTAACAGTTTTGCTGGTCCCTAAAGACTCTCCTTGCCATTAACTGATTAATGAATTCATTAACTTCTTTTAGATCAAGAAAGGGTTGGCACTCAGCAGGCAACCCTATATCTTTGCTGGGTTTCTACCCTTTCCTCCATGGACTGGTGAGCCATTAAGAGCTTCAGCTTTATCTGTTGAGCACAAGGACTAGCAGTTGGAGTTGATGGGTTATATAATTGCTTGCTATGGTGTAGAGTAAGTCCACATTAACTGTTTCCTTTTAAATAAGCAAACACTTTTAGTGGGATAGGTTTCAATGACTAGTGATACCCCAACTCAGTTATGTATTAAAATGAGGGAATCACACAGAGGTCTACTACAACAACATGAAATATATTATGTTGTAGAGCAGGGCTGTCAAACTCCCAGCCCGCAGGCCGGATGTGTCACGCGCTGGCCACACCCAAGCCCAGTTTAGCGAAGGGAAAAAAAGTCCCGATATGTCACATGATGCCGCCATGACGATATGAGTTTGACACCCCTGTTGTAGAGTGTTTAGTTAACCTTCACACAACAACAATCAGGTAAAATTGTGCTAAAGACAAATATTTTATATAGCAAATATATTTGGTCCCATCACTTTATTCCATAGGATTTTTGAGAAGCCCAAGTGATTACATGCAGCTGTTATTGCCTTCATCATGTTTTGTTTTCAAGTAATATGAGAGGAAATCTTTTTTAAAAAAACCCTTTATTTTCTACTACTTTGTAAACTTATTATATACTCCTTTAATTTTGACTTTTCTGGCTGGTTTAGACTCTTCTTAACCCACTTCCATCTTCTAGGAATCAGGAATTGCCTAAAGTATCACATCAAGTTTAAGAATGTGATATTTTAATATGTCTTAACTGACCTGCCCAGATAGTCTCAATGTACCATAACTAAAAAAACAACAACGACAACATAGCAACATTAGCAAACTTACTGAATTAGTGAATATGAATATCTTGTTTCTTGATACCCCCTAGATATATTGTCAGTGCAGCTCCAAGAATTCTCAGCAAGGTCACATGGATTATCCAGGAAGTGCTGAAAATGCAAAGCAACATTGATGAGAATGCAAGGATTTTTGCAGCAGAAAATAAAGGAAACAAAACAAAAACAGAGAGTAGCTATAATAATATATTTTCAAAAACAAACTCATATTCTTACATGCTTAAATGGCCTGGTTATTTTTTCTTTGTATTTTTTTAAAAAAATATTTGCCTTGTTAAACATATCCTACCTTTTCCCAAGCAGCTCAAACACAGTTTAAATGAGCATTTCATTTTATGCCAAAATCAGTTATTCTATGAAGTAGGTCGGACTGAAAGAGACTGTCTGGCCAATAGCCATTACGATTCTAAAACTAAGACTTGAATCTTCCCAAGCCTGGTCTAGCATCTTTATTATACCACATCAAATTTCATTAAGAATCTATAGGGGAAACAACTGACATGTTGACATCTACCAAGCCGGCACTAAAAACAGGCTGCCTTTCTTATCCCTACTCTTGCCTTCTTTGCTGAGAGCTATTTCATAGGCACGATTTAAAATATTGCTCTGCTTCTGCTCTTTATTTAAGTCTGCTGCCACTGAACAGCCATTATACAGAGAGCAGGGAAAAAAATGAGGTCTTTGAAAGGTCTAGTTCACCATTATCAAGTCAACACCAGGGATATATATTTGTGTGGGTCTGAATGCTATTCCCCACCCTTAGATATTTTCTTGTTTCGCTGTCATTTCTTTCTTCTCTCCACATTGTGCAGAATAATTACCTCAGGCAGCAGATTCGGGGCAGGGCAGGAGGCAAAGGGGAAGTGAAATGTTAGTGACAGAGTATATGTCCTAAGGCTGCCCTTAGCAACAAGAGAGAATGTTGTCCTATCGCAGTTTCTGAAGCAAGACTCAGTTTCCACCTTAGTTGGCTTGTCTACATGGAATGGGTGAAAAATGCTGTTATACTTTGCCCTATCTGAGAAACCTATTCCTTCACCTGAAGCATATTTCTCCCTAACTGCAGAAGATGATATGAAAGAAATAAACAAATTTCATAAATAAACAAATAAAAGGCACAACAGCTATCGTAAAGGGGGACTTAGAAAGGCCGAAACTAGAAAAAACATTTGTTAAATAGACCAGGTGTTTGGTACATCAGCAAAAATGCTCCTTAATGCTCTTTACCACTTTGTCTTTCTTGCTCAGTCTCTTTCCTCATCCATTTTTTTTTCAGACTGAAAGAAATGGTGCCGCAGTGGTTAGAATGCACTAAAATGCACTAGAATGCATGATGCAAATATTGCTAGTCCAATTAGGACAAAAATAATCAAAGAGATTTATCAGTCCATGTACAACTTCACGAAAAGTAATAATATTAGAAATAGATTATGGTTGAAATTAAGCCACCAAACCAGTGGTGGGTTTCAATTTTTTTTACTACCTGTTCTGTGGGCATGGCTTGGTGGGCATGGCTTGGCTTGGTGGGCGTGGCTTGGCTTGGCTTGGCTTGGTGGGCGTGGCAGGGGAAGGATACTGTAAAATCTCCATTCCCACTCCACTCTAGGGGAAGGTTACTGCAAAATCCCCATTTCCTCCCGATCAGCTGGGACTCGGGAGGCAGAGAAGAGATGGGGGTGGGGCCAGTC
The DNA here is from genome assembly GCA_003457575.1 of Thermophis baileyi. Taxonomy (NCBI): domain Eukaryota; kingdom Metazoa; phylum Chordata; class Lepidosauria; order Squamata; family Dipsadidae; genus Thermophis; species Thermophis baileyi. Next base: position 757,612 of record QLTV01002140.1, read on the forward strand.
AGAGGTGGTATTTACCGGTTCTCCAAACTACTCAAAATTTCCACTACCGGTTCTCCAGAACTGGTCAGAACCTGCTGAAACCCACCTCTGCACCAAACCAAAAATCAGATACCAAGTGGGAAAATTAGACTAGAAAATAAATCAACTTCAAGAGAATAGTAACAGCTTACAAAAGTTAAACAAAAAACAAAAACCAGAATAGAAAATCAAAACAAGTTGAAAAAACAGTTTTTTTTGAAATATTTATCATTTTAAAAAAAAATGATAAATAACCCATCATGAAGTATCCCTGGGTGGTGTTCACAGAAAATATCTCTCTCTCTCTCTCTCTCTCTCTCTCTCTCTCTCTCTCTCTCTCTCTCTCTCTCTCTCTCTCTCTCTCTCTCTTTCTTTCTTTCTTTCTTTCTTTCTCACACATACACACTACAAAAGAGTCATGCACTTCACGTAAAATAGACAATTTCAAACAAATCAATGTCTTTTTTTTCCCAATGCTTTAAACTGAAAACACAAAACTAAAACAAATATTAAAATTTGGGAAAAACATTTGAAACAAATGAAATGACCATATAGATATCTGAAATAGAAAAATGAGCAAACTCTGATCAAATGGAAATTATTGCAATAACAGCCAAAATTATAAAAGAACAACTATTAGGTGAAGAAATGGAATATGCCAGCAAAAGACAAACTTTGTGAATTTTGGCTCAAACTTCTCTCCATTTTATATTCTTATCTAGCAAATAATTTCAATTAAATATTGCAGCAAGAATCAATAGATGATTGGGTTGTACAAGCTGAATTTTCAGATGATGAAAGACAAAACAAAACACCCATTTTTCCCCCAATCACTTGTCTGAATATATTATTCAAGTTATTAGCGTGAAACATTGGCAGTAAAATGCCTGATTTGAAATTAATCGTATTCTGTAAAGCAAAAAGAAAATTTCAAAAATTAAAAAGATAGATGTTATTTTAAATAATACAATGGAAAAATTGAAAACAATGGTGTGCCAAACTTAGAGAAATCAGAATCAGACATATTTTTTAAAGGAGACTCTCCCCATAGTTTTTAATATACTCTGATTCCATTGTTTCCATTGATTTTGAATGAAATGTAATTAGCTACAAATTATCCAAGCAAGGAATACAAGTTTAATATTTGCTCTGTATGAATGTTTGCATTTTTGTAACTGATTTTGCATATACTTTCAAAATAATCTAGGGAAATACAATTACTTTTACTAAATGTTTAAATCTTTAGCGATGGCACCAAAATGAAATTTGAATTGGATGCATTTGCAACTAGGGCAATTTTAAAAAATGAATTTTTGATAGACTTGAATAATGAAATTGTAATAATATTAAAGAACTATAAGTATTCGGTTGTTTTAGGAGCATACTGTAATTAATAAAAATAAATACATTTTACATACCCAGGTGAAAAAGAAAGCCAGCTATGGATATTTAAAGCAAGTTAGGAAAGTTTTAAAATCAAAGCTGAATGGCAGTAATAGAATCAAAACTATTAATACTTGGGTTATTCCTATAATACACTGTCCCAGCAGTGATTGTTGATCAGGCACCAGCTGAACTAGTTGCTTAGGTTAAAGATTTGAAACCTTATGATAATGCATCATGCACTGCATCCAGGAATCAATATATATTCTTTCTATTTAGCAAGAAAAATGGATATTCATGGTTTGCTGCAAGCAATCAAGGCAGAAAGGTTACATAAAAGCAAAGAAAGGATGTTAATAAATGTGCACAAGAAAGACTTTTTAAATGTGGTAGAATCAAAAGTAGTACAGAAAAGTGAACATTGGAAAGATAAGCTTTTGCATGGTAAATACACAATACTTTCATTTTAACTGGACAATTCACTGATTAATAGAGAATACAACCAGGGAACCAATTGAAAAAATTTGGTAGAGGCCAAGGACAATGGCCAAGGGGCAGGATATAGCATCGCATGTGTAAAGCTGTATCATTGATATTAAAAGGACTTTTCATTTTCATACTTTTCCTATTCCAAAGATTTCCTTATGCTTATTTTTTCAAAGAACATTAACCTCTTTTTCAGGTTTATGGACCTATTTTAATGTTTGCTATTTAAAAATGTTTGGAACTGGCACTACCAGTTCCAGCAACTGTACGACAAAATTCAGTGACATGGCCAGAAGGGCTTTGGAGGCAAGAACAAGGGAAATCCCATGTCTACATTTTATTCTTGGGTTGCAAGTTGCAGTTCCAGCTTTGAGTAAGGCAACTTGCTTCATTCATTGCCAGCTATGCCTCTGAGCATAATGCAGAAAGAAAAAGGATGCTGCTGACAGTGGTAAAAAAGCAATGCTTATAAAGAGGCTTAAGGGTATATTCCTCTGACTAGAGAGCAGGGGATGTGCCACATTTGATATGACCACATCCAAATTGCTTTCCTTGTGAGCAAGAATGTGTATGGCCAAAGCAATTTTCATTTCAGGTTATCCTATCAGATGAGGAACTATCTAGAGCTAGAGCCTTGAGAATAATCCCTAGAATTTAGAGTGATGCATGATGAATAAACATAGCTAGCAGACTTCAGATCTCCCAATTCCATTCTGTTCCTTTTTCCTTTTCCCATTCCCCACAGCCACAACTTAAATGCATATTCTTGTCTAGAGAGGAGCAATAATTTCTAAATGTCATTCTCCCATTGCCCCCACTCCTCTGCTGACCTTATCAAGCATAGGATCGATACACCAAACTCTCTTAGAGTGCAGAGCTGCATTTGAATGCAGAAGAGAAGCAATTAAAATGGAATTTCAAGGATTGGCATTGTGCGGGCCATGGAAATTTCCTCATTGTGTCCCCCCGGGGAAGAAAATGAATGATCCAGAAGCAACAGCAACTCTCAAAATTATCATAAACATAATTGGTATTTGATAAAGCAGGAAATGAAACATAATGTCCATTAATCATGGTGACAACTACAGAGCACCACATGTGCCATAGTGCAGATGTGCTTGAATCAGACTACATGCTAATTCACTTCCTGGGCCTCCAGGGAGTTTCCTATCAGCATGAGAAAAGCCCCACTTGGAGTTGTGCCCTGCAAGCCCATGATTTGCCAAGGGCAAGGCTTGTGATATCACATTTCAAGGCAAATGTGCCCAGTGCTTCCTAATCCTAACGAGTCTCACTGTAGTGTAAAAGATGTATAAAACATTTAACACTCCAGAGAAAAAGATTGCTCACATGATTGGAATTCCCTGTGCTCCTCTTGCCATTCCTACAGAAGTATTGCCTCAACCAAAGCTTCCAATGTTGCTTCCAATGTTGTAAGAATAAACATTCTTTCTGAAGCATTTACGGAACAAAATGTCTGGTTTTATAAACATTTTTCTTAGAATTTTCGTAGGCTTTTGTCATGAAATAAGCTCAATGCCAATTCTGTGTGACATCATAATTGCTCGGCCTGTAGCTAGTATGACAGAAATGCACTGTTATGTTTGAAACAGCCTGCCAGAGAACCTCGATCAAATGCTTCTCTCACATTTTGAAAACCTTTGAAAGGCTAGTGCTGTCCCACTTGAAAACCATCACGGATCCGCTGTTAGACCCCCTGCAATTTGCATACCAAGCAAATAGATCAACAGATGATGCTGTTAATATGGCTCTGCACTACATCCTACAACATCTTGAATCTCCAAAGACCTACGCAAGGGTCCTCTTTGTAGACTTTAGTTCAGCATTCAATACCATCATTCCAGACATTCTTCTAACTAAGCTAAACCAGCTAGCGGTACCTGAACACACTTGTAAGTGGATCAT
>QLTV01002140.1:772901-799423 GCA_003457575.1 Thermophis baileyi
TCTACTGTCGACCTCACCCCATTCCTAAGAGGTCTGTAAGGGGCATGCATAATCGCACCAGCGTTCCTACCGTCCCTGTCCTACTGTCCTATTGTCCTCATCTATCTTTATTCACTTTGATTATGTTTATGTTTATACCTATACCTGCTATCTTGTACATGTTTGACAAATAAATAAATAAATAAATAAATAAATAAATAAATAAATAAATAAAAAACTATACACTATATACAATACATAACAATTCCCAACACTACTTAGCTCTTCTGAACGGTACTTTGGCCACGAAGACAGGCAGATGAGAAATAGAAGTTGTCTTTGCTTTGGATTATTTTTGTTAGTTTATCATTATATCCATTTGATTTGTAAGCCACCAAGAGTTTGATTAGTTTGCAGAATAAACTAGCAGCAGAATAAAAATGAAATAAGTATTACTGTATTTATTGTTATCTTCCCCAGAGGGCAACTTCCACTTCTCTGCCCAACAATCGAGGCTTCCCTTATCAGAGAAATAAGCATGCTGAAGAAAGGATGAGGATGGTGGAGTGTTGTCTGGAGTGCCATTTTTTAAAGCTTCCTCATGGGCCTTACTCAGCAGAAAGATGAGAACACTTGCTAGCGTCCCTGGAAGAGTTTAAGTTGTAAAATGGCAACAGTGTGGAAACAGAGAAAGAGGAAATGTAGAATCTTATTTGGCCTATCAGTCCATCTCACTTTGCTTATGTAACCCTGATTCACCAAACAGTTGGGAAATATCTTCTTGTGGACAAACATTTGTACTTTTAGCATCACATCTGAATTTACTCTACTTGTCATAAAGAATTATTATTTTTTAAATGATAACTCTTCTTTAAACAATCAACAACTTCAGATTAAGAGGCCTTTTATTCAAGTCTTTGTTGTTGATTATTTCAGTTCAATTATAACTAATGGCACAGTGCTACTGCTTTTATTTCTAACGTGTTCCAGCTTAATTAATTATAGCATTCTCCACTTCAGAGATCATCAGTATAGAGTATTGGCAATAGAGTATTGGCAATCAGTATAGAGTATTGGCCCATTTTATTAGCTGAGTACCACCATGGGCCTGTCTTTTTCCTAGAGAAATAACACAGTCCAGTGGACCTCTTTGTGAGCAATCAGAAAGTTTATTAAACTATTATTATCATATTCGCTGTAATTCAGATGCTGCTTTATCCTTGTTTTATACCCCATTTTCCCCTTAAAGTTACTGTTCTGCTTGCAGTTGTTTTTGATAAGTGACCCATAATGCAATTGAATTCCCAAGGAACCACTGCTCTGAATTACATTTAATTATTTGGATAAGGAATGAGAACTCATATTTTCCAAGATAGCTACTCAGACTTAGGGGGAATATATTTGAGGTCATTCTAACTTTCAAAGACCCACAGCACTTCCCCCCTCCCCCACAAACTCTCTATTTTTTACCCTCAAAACTTTCAATCTGCCAGCAAAACTGCTTAAAAGGATAACTCCATGGAAAATTCCTCTACAGATGACATGAATCCCATAAATGGACAGTATTTGCACGACAACATCCAATGTGTTGTGATTAATAAATGCAACTTGGTAAAAGCAAGTGAGGATAAACGAGATCCATTTCAATTCAGGAATCGCAGCATCTCCAGAGTCAACATTATGCAGATGCTTTTCTTTTTCTCACTGATGGCTGGAAAATTCTATAAATCATCAATGAAGAAAGACTTGAGTGATAAGGTTGGTTCTGATGTCATGCTAAAACAATGTTATGCTTAACCATGATTTATTGTTATAGTATAGTGAATAAACCACAGTAGGGTGTCTCACAATACACTAAACTAACCACAATTAAACCCAATTATGGTTTAACATAATTTATGAACTAATCATCCCAGAATTGAAATTTTATAATAACTTATTTCCAGTTAAAATTTTAGTTGTTGCAAAATTTAAATCTATGGTAAAAATAAAATCTTGCTCTTAAGATACCATGATGGATTCTTAGTTACCATATGAATCACAATGACATGTACATGGATAGTTTATTCACACTGGATTGGCAGTATCATATTTTCTAGGATTACATATTCTGCTGCAAAGTTTTCCTAATCTGAAACAGAAAAAAATATTCATAAAGCAATTGACCAACTTGCAGATGGAAACATAGTGAAACCTGAAAATTATTCAAAGTATTCTACAACAGAGTTTTCATATCACATATAGATTAGTGTTATGGTTTTGTTTCTTGCTAAGATCATTACACAAAAGCAATAGCATTTAGACTTATTATAACGCTTCATATTGCTTTACAGCACTCTCTAAGTGGTTCACAGAGTCAGCATACAGTATTGGCCCCAGCCATTTGGGTCTTCATTTTACTGACCTCGGAAGGATGAAAAACTTGAGCCAGTCAGGACTGAACTCCTGGCAGTGGGCAGAGTCAGCCTGCAATACTGCATTCTAACCACTGCACCATCATTCCCTCAACACTGTCAAACTATTTACTAAGTCTGCACTACTATTAATCTTCTCATCGTTCCCATCACCCATCTCCTCCCACAAATGGCTGTATGACTGTAACTTTGTTGCTTGTATCCTTACAATTTATATTGACTGGTTCCTACTATGATTTGATTGCTTATTTGTACCTGGACTATCATTAAGTGTTGTACCTTGTGATTCTTGACGAACTTATCTTTTCCACTGAGAGCATATGCACCAAGACAAATTCCTTGTGTGTCCAATCACACTTGGCCAATAAAAAATTCTATTCTATTCTATTCTATTCATGGCTCCTACCATGCCACCATGGCTCCTGGTATATAGGTATTGTGTATAACCTATACTGTTTTTTAAAAAAAAAACCCTGTTCAGAATTGTATGTGAGTAGATGTCTATAAAAAGTGAATTAATTAATTAATTAATTAAATAATCGAATAATTATTAAAAAAGTAATTTAATTAAATAATTCAGAGAAGTCTGTATAAAATCTGAGAAGGGTTAGAAAAACCAGGGTGAGGCATTACATTGGCTCCTACCTCTGTGGAAGCCCAGTGTCCTCTCTTCTGCACTTCTTATCAAAATGGCATAGAAGGAGTGAGTGGTGATTAGGGGGAGCAGTCTAGTAAAAGTTGGAAAGATCCCAACTGCCAGCCACATCATCAAGGTGGGTTAATGTATTGGAAAAGAAAGAAGCTGCTGTTTTAAAACTGTAACAACCAGATACTTTCAGTAGGATGGGATGGGATGGATTTGAGACAAAGGCAAGGCTATGAGGGCATGTCCTTTAAAAAGCGACTCACGGGACTTCTTTGTGCTACAGTTATAGGGACACAAGGAAAAGCTCTAAGTAGCCATGCTACTTGGCTGTATTTTCAAGCAGAGTATTGTCCAACTTACAATTTATTTGGATCCTTTCATTTGAAGACAGGCATTCAGTGAAAAGGACCACATTCAACCCTGCTGCTAGCCTTTTAGATTCAACTGTATAATAACAGAGAAGAGTGATATTCTTCGTTTGCCCTAACTATAGTGAGAAGAACAGGGACAACATGACAGATCACACTAGAGTTCATATTTTGTATCTTACAAGACAGCAGATCCATCTGTGGTAACTGAGCTACATTAGGACTGTGCTGATAACTGAAAAATAGTCACAGTCATCAGAACAATAGTACTGTCAGACTCTGTTGCAGAATAAGGGCAAAAATGAAGAAAGCAAAATGTATATTATGGACAACAGGCAAAAATAACATCTGCTAAGAGCCAACAGCATATAATCTTAGGTGAGACTGGTTCACATAATCATATAAACGTAAAGCTTCCTTTTCTGTTTGCTTTGCCATCTTTGTTCCAGTAAAGAATCTTGCATTGACATTCAACCACTGCAGGCATTAAAGGAATCAATAGTGAATGTATCCTCACCATCCTGGTGTGATGTATTATATCTCTGATTTCCCATTTCTTTCTTCCTTTATCTGTTTTCTTTTTTTCTTCAAAAAAAATATTTTCTTTGCTTGGAAATGGATCCTTCAATTAACAAAATTCTTCCCATTGCCATCATTTTTCATAATAAAGTTTACGTCAGGAAATAGAGGGGGAAGATCACTTTTATCAACAAAATATATTACCCAGTGACCAAGACATAACTCTGTTTTTATGGTTAGTTTCTAAAGCAACATGATATAACATGTCGGCTTGCCTCTATTAAGGGCACATTTAACTTCTGAATACTAGAAATATTACTCATACACTAATTTGTGCATAGAATTATCTGATGCCAGATACAGTTCAACATTCAGAAAAAAATAAAAATCCAATTTTTCATCCGCTACCAGTCTGAGTTATCAAATGAAAAAAAAAGCAAATAGAGGAAGCTGAGTTGCATAAACACTCAAACATACTCACACTTAACATAGTCCAATGCATTGTTTCCCAATTTTGAGTACATTATATTCTATTTTTGTATATATCTGAGTATTTTCATGCACATTTATCTTAATATACATATTTTTGTGTGTGTAGTATTTCTATTTTTGGTAATCTTTTTTAATTGGAAAACTGTCCTGAAATACAATAAAATTAGGAATTTCAAAGGATAACTAGATTTTAGATTGCTTCAGGAAATGCAAAGAAAGTAAATTCCTATGTTTGCTAATTATACCTTCCTTTTTCAGTTTCTGGTAATATACAACCTGATTTACGAAATTAACCTCTTTGAGAAATTGATGAGTCTCCAACAGAGATGACTGGAGGAAGTGAGTGATAAAGTCAAGATGCCTTTTTTTTTATGTTTGTCACTATGCATGGAAAAAAGAAGCGAGATTTTTATCACCTGATTATGGCCACCAGATTGACCCTTTTCACACACGGAGCAACCATTCCTGGGTTCCAAAGATCATCAGCCTTCCAATATGCAGTAACAAAAAAATCACTGTTCCTTCCCCTTTTTCCTCTTCATAACAGTCTTTTTGGGAAGAAGCTCTGTTTCCTTCCACTGATCATTTGTCTGCCCACCTGCACAGAAAATGAACCAAAGCCTCTAACACTCCTGTCACAACTTTGCCAACTCCTACCATTTACCACCATTCATTCATTAATCAATTTGCAACTGTCTTAGTCTGCACTTAAAATTGCCACCTGCTGCCCATTCTGTTTAAACTAGAAGGGAACAGAAAAAGAGCTTCTGTCACTGTTGGTCTATAGGAAGTTCCTTCTCTCTCCTTTTTTTCTTTTTTAGCCTGAATGTCTCCTGTGCAGAATCTAACCATTGAATCAATTCCATAGGGGCTCTGGTTGCTTTCTCCATTTTTCATCCAGTAAGATGACATGTTTGTCCATGGCTTTGCACACGGAACTTTCATTTGAATATTACTACTCCCTTTTGGCTTTTGTATGTAAACCAGGATGTATAAATGATGTCGTTTGTATGAAATGTATTGTCTGAGCATATGTGGGTCCTATCTGTGGGCCTCTTACTGGCAGATGGGTTCAGCTTTATTATGGAGCCCTGCCACTAACAAACATAAAGCAAACTACTGGCCCGCTAAGTACTATCTGGAGAACAGTTCCTCTCCAACTGTTCCTTTTCCTTTTCTGAGTTTGTGGGTGCCCTTTCCTATTATACTTTATATACTCCAAGGAAAGTTAATCTTTCTCATTCCTTTCACCTTTACTTTTTAAAAAAGAACACGTACCAATGTATTCTCATTTTTTCCCCCTCATGTACCTAAAAGACCAAGTGGATAATGTTTACCAGCAGAGCAATTCTGCTAGTTAAAGAAAGTGCAAAGTGCTTTCACAGAGGAAAATGCCACTTTCGTGCTACATATTGGAAAGAACAAGAAGAAGAGTATTTCCTCGCTTCTACTTAGTCAGCAGTCCTGAGGGGGAAAAAAGACTAACGTTCACCATTCCTACTGAGAATGGCACAAAAGATCCTAAAAAAAATAATAAAAGAAAATCTTGACTCAGTAGTGCCACACCAAGATTGATTTGCTTGAGAAGCTGGTAAAAGAAGCTGGGATGGCAGTGCTACAAATACCAGATTTTTGAAAGAGTTGCTCAAGTTGCCATTGGCAAGTGGTTAAGAGCAGGGGTGGGTTCTAACTTACCTCACTGCCGGTTCGCTTCCTACCGCGCCGAAAAATTTAAAAATTTTTTTTAAAAAGCCAAAAACAAGATGGCAACGCATGCGCAGTGCCGGAAACTTGGCTTCTGCGCATGCGCAGAAGGAAAAAAAATCCCCCCCAAAAATATTTTTTTTCAAAAAAAAAATTCCAAAAAAAAGATGGCGGCGCCCATGGACAGGCACTGACCGAACCGGCTGTGTGACGTTACCGTGACATCACCAGCGGGTCGCTACCTGTTCGGGCAAACCGGTCCGAACCGGGAGGAACCCACCTCTGGTTAAGAGATTGTATTTTGATTACTGAATAACTCATGAGCTCTAGGTTAAAAAATACCTGGGTTGAAAATTTTCTCTACTATAATACGGTAATACTTAGACAACCTTCTCTCTGACCTACCCCTTTATCATTAATATGGAAATCATAACACAGGATTCCTATGAGGATAGAAATGTATTGTACAATCTGCCACCCAAGAGTGCATGTGTACACATTGGTGGGTCAAGGGTACATGGCTCCCCTAGGCCACATTGTCTGGCAGGGCCAGGTCCCACTAATGTGACAATTTGCATTTTAGGATGATTTAAAAGATAAGAGCAATATTGGTATCCCTTACATTTTGGTGCCCTAGACCAGTACTTATTGAACCTTAGCATAAAATTGTTCCTGTGTGCACCTACAAATCTCTTTTAAAGTTGCAGATGAAGTATAATGTTTAATGTCCTAGAAGAGGGAAATATTACATATACTCTTTCTAGTGTGCAAAGTCAAAAACAGCATAGCAGAAAGAAAGATGGAAAAGACTCTTTGCTATTTTAGATAATTTTAAACGGTCCTATTTCAGATTTATTCTGTGGGAACACTAAGTACCTATTAATTGACCAGCCCCATGAATCTACTGGGATCAAATACCCAAATTTGCTTCCAGGAAGATCTGTGTTGGAATTCTTTTTAATTCCTTCTTCCTACCTCTGCCATGTTGGTCATATTCTGTCTTACAAAAATTATTGGTACCTATCAGATGTAACTTAACATCTTCCTATCTGTTTCATAGGTTTTACAAAATTAGAGTGAAAATCAAAACATATAGATAAATTCTCTACTCTGATAAGGTGCCATAATTTGAATGATAACAAATAACATTGCTTTCTTTTATATACTGTAAAGCTGAAAATTTCGGAAATGGATGAGGTTAATTGTTCTTCTATTGTATACTTTGGGTCCTAATCCATTAGTGGAAATAAAAACTGATTTTCCAAAAGGAGCAGCAATATCAGAGCTTTACTCTATAGCTTCCTTCTTCTCTTAACAAGATTAATGCTGTTATCAAACTCATTCTCAGGATACTACTTCTTCCATTTATCTTCAAATTCATGTGTCTATCAGATAAAGGCATTAACTTGCTACCCAAAATTGGAGAGCAGGCAATTTACTATAAGCCTGAAATTAAGATGCCATGACAGACATAAAATTTTGACATAGAGGTAAGCAGATACTGTTTGTGGACAAGGCTAGTTCCATGAGCGTGGATGGTAGTAACAGCTGTGTGCCAATTTTCTCAGATGAAAACTCATCTTGACCATATGCTTAGTTATTAATTTTAGCAGATGGTTTTAGCCATGTTATAATGCTCTCCAACATATTTTATTTCTTATATGGGATAACTATAATGTCTTCCCTTATTAATATTGTAAACATCTTATTCATATGGAATCCAAGTGTCCTAGCAAGTTTATGAAATTTATTAAAACAGGTTTTTCATAACAATGATAGGAAAATTGTTGAGTTCTTTTCAAGCAGACTTACTTGGCATGGCCTGTTAATGTTTTTATTGCCAGATGAAATCATATTATTTTCCAAGAGATTTTGGTTCTTAATACAATTGTACTGCTTTAATACCACTTTTATCTAATTGATTATGTATCAAGCAATCAACAATAGTTACCAAATCCATAGACAGGCCATCTCTAATCTGATACTTCAGATCTTCCAACAGTACATCCACTGCCACTATAATCAAGTATGTCCATCTTGCTGCTAGCTATCCTCTTAATCCCTTTCCTCACAGCATCTGAATATCTTTTTGAAGATCTTCATTGCCAGCCTAGTCCACAACAATGCTGGTTCCTTTTCTCATGACAAGGTGGAAGATATCCACCTGTCCAATATATCTTCATTGTCAGTTCTAAAGCTGGTTTTTGTTCTTAGTTTACACTCTTCTTTATATTTAATCTTAGTCCCATTTTTCATTGTGCTTCTTTACTTTCATTATTAGGGTTTGCAGATTATTTGCATTTTCAGTTTTCAGATTTTTGTCATGAGCATGATACAAGCAACTTTTAAATTTTAAAAACACATTCAACTTCTTCTATACATTTCATATTAATATGCAGTGTATTTTATCCCATACATGTGTCAATGTTTCCATCTCTATTGGAACAGCTAGGCTGACTTTCAGCTCTTCTTGCTTTCAAGCCAGTAATGTTAATGACAACTTTTCTCACCAAAGTTATTAAGAGATCATCTACTTCAAACTCCATGTTCTACCTGAATTAAAATCTGGCAATAGTACGGTATTGTTTTAGCAAAAAATTTACTAATCGTTTCCAGCACAGACACATGAAAAAGCACCAAAACCAAGGCACTCTTGGACATCAAATACCTGCAGGCCAGCTTTAGACTGATCATCCTTAATGTTTATTCTGATAGAAAGATTTCTACACAGTCATTAGAAATCACTGAGTGATTGATTGCACCTGCAGGTCTTTCTCCATGCTTAATAAGGCACATAACTTGCTAAATCAAACAGGAGATGTGCACATGCGGTATTATTAAAGACTCCCCAATGCTAGCAGTAAATGATTCACCGATGGGTTTCTAAGCAGAACCAATAGAGATGTTCCCTGATGGGGGCACAATTATAACTCTCAGCTCTCCTTTGCCCTGCCAAAAGTATATTCTGTATATTCTACTGGCTGTATGTTGGACAATCACAAGGAGGAGTGTTATATACTGTATACTGTATGCTGATACCATGAACATGCATGTATTGAGAATACAGTTAACAATAATCCAGATAACATTTGGTTAGATTAATGGTTAAGATAGCTTCTTTGAGACTGGAAATAATATTTAATTGTTGAAGATGTCACCACTCAAGAAGTGTTCCAAATCACAATATTATCCAGATAATATTTGCACTATTTTCTCCTGTTTAGAAGAAATCTGTGCATTAGTCTCTGGAGAGTTAGGGATGACAAACAGAATTTTGTAAAATGGAAGCATTAAAAAAAGATCTTCTTTTTATAATTCATCTTCAGGGTAATTTACCAGTAGTTCTTGGGTAAGAGTAACACATATATTGGGTACTAAAAATATTGTTAAAATGCCCTCACTATGTGAAGGATCAACATAACTAATTATAGCATGATTTGTACATTTTTTCAGTGTAATCCTGAAATATACTAAAGTTTCTTCTGCTTTATTGGTTTAGTATGTGCAGTGTCTATTCTGTTTTAATAATGTTGTAGTGTCTGGCTTACTTTTGAAACCTCATCTGAATTTCACTAAGTGTGTTTAGATCAGTTGTCTGTTCTGAGAGAAATTTGGATCTCTTCGCATTTTAGTATGTTCTGTGCTAATGGTTTATAGACATTAACAGGCTTTTCTGCAAATTTTACTTCTCTGTGTGGCTTCAACACTTCTGTTGACTTTCTTTGCAATAATTTTATCAGTACAGTTACATGATGAACTTTGATTTTCCCATGGGCCAGGTTTATTTTGGAATTGACAGTCCCAATTTTTTTTACCAGAATAAATAACCTTTCTATATACTTAATTGGACAGCAGTAACAAATTTTGCTTCCTTATTTCAATATACTATACTGTTTTGTTTTGTTTAATTTTCTCTTGTAATCTTCACTTTTTGTTGTACCACATGACTCAGCTTATGCAAGGAAATATATTCAGTGAAATTTCAGAACATGCAAATGCATTTGTCCATTCATCTTTTATCACATCTCATACCTCATACATCTTTCATATAATAAAAAGGACTGAATGTTGCAGAAACATGGGTTATTCCATATATTCAAAAAAGTAATCATTTGCATACTTTTCGAACATGTTTTTCAGAGTCTGGTTAATATTCTCTGACTGATAATTTATTTGTAAATACAGGAACTTTTTCTGATTCACAAGTCTTTCACTGATAATACAATTATTTTTAATTCTTTTCCTAACCTGGTCTTTTCCCCTTAAAAAGTATTGACCAACATGTATTGACAACAATTTCAATGGCTTGGCTTTGTAAGGACATTGTATATGTATATAGAATCACTGGTAGAGGGAAATATTGTCTACTGCTCCCCAGTGTCTTGGTAGTACTTCAAAGAAATCAGATATTTTAATCTGTGTCCACTATATAGAAAGTCCACTGTACATTCTATCTCACATTCCTCTTCCCCTATCTACCAAGATGAGAGAGTGATAGGCTGGATATGTTTTCAGTGTAGCTGGAAACCACAGAGCATCAGGATTTATCTGTGTAAGTACTGAAAATGTTCCAGTAAACTTGACATCTAGCTTTTTAGATGTCATGTCAAAGGGGGAAAATCTTGCAGAGTGCCAGATATGAAATCAAACAGAAATTGGGGGGCAGGCCACACCTGTCATCAATGTTTGATGGTCACTGGTTTGAAAAGATTGATGACAGGAATGTCATGAAGTTGACATAATTATCCAAGCCTGAGCTGTTTTGCAGCAGAAGGGGGATTGCCCATTTGTAACTTCCCTTTCCTAATTGTTCAATTATAAATCTTACAGGGAGACCTGGGGAAAATCCTCAGATCTTAGAGAGATATTGAAGTTATTTTGGTTAGAGAAAGTAATACATGTGTCATGTCTCGCAACATATTTGTCAAACCGGAAGAAAGATGTTTAGTATCAGAGAACTGCTATTGCTACAGCTGCTGTCTGTGCTCCCCCTCCTTACTGCACAGTAGACAGCAGTTTAGGCAGACTTTCTCCTACTTTCTGAGCAAGTTGATTCATCATATGGGTCAGGTGACCCATCAGGACAACCATATAATTCTGGTACCAGAATAACTGGTACCAGTTATTGTCAACATTTTGCAAGAGTGTTTATCGCCACAGTTTCAGTTTTTTTAATGGTTTTGGGAGTTCTTAAGCACCATGTTTTTTCCCGATTACTAAGCATTAATATAAATTGGAAAAAATGTTATTTTTCGATTGCAATTTAGAGTAATCTGAGAGAAATGAAAAGTTACTGTCACATAGTAAAGCAGTAGTTAAGATATCTCAAACACGATATATTTTTCTACCAGAGGTGGGTTTCAGCAGGTTCTGACCAGTTCTGGAGAACCGGTAGTGGAAATTTTGAGTAGTTCGGAGAACCGGTAAATATCACCTCTGACTGGCCCCGCCCCCATCTATTCTCTGCCTCCTGAGTCCCAGTTGATAGGGAGGAAATGGGGATTTTGCAGTATCCTTCCCCTGGAGTGGGGAGGGAATGGAGATTTTACAGTATCCTTCCCCTGCCACGCACACCAAGCCACGCACACCAAGCCACGCACACCAAGCCACACCAAGCCCACCAAGCCACACCCACAGAACCGGTAGTTTAAAAAAAATGAAACCCACCACTGTTTTCTACTATGCTGCAGTCAACCTGCAGAAGCAATTCCAACCTTCATTTGCAATTAGTCACATTCATCACCTTTGGAGGCTGAATGCTTTTTTCCCCATAACTTGCATTTAAAAGATAGTGGGGAAATCTCTGTTCAATAATCGGGATAATGATTTCTTGAAGGAAAATACATAAAGCCAATGAATCTGTAGTGTAGCATATTTTTTAAATCATGGCTATTGTCTGCATTTGTTTAATTGGTTGTGACAAATTAGTAGTTCCAGATGTGAAAAGAAGTGTGTGTTACTTTTGCAATGAAACTTAGCAGTAATTCCCATTCTATGCTTTCTTTCTATTTGGACGGGCAAAAAATGATACACATAACAGTTTTTTTTTATTCATTTTTTTTCATAATAGCCTTTTCTTTTGATTGCTTATTTGTACCCGGACTATCATTAAGTGTTGTACCTTGTGATTCTTGACGAACTTATCTTTTCTTTTATGTACACTGAGAGCATATGCACCAAGACAAATTCCTTGTGTGTCCAATCACACTTGGCCAATAAAGAATTCTATTCTATTCTATTCTATTCTTAATTATGATCTTAAAAGCACAATTCATTTAGCACTGCTGTCTATCATTCCGCAAAATTTAAATAAGACTGAAGTTTCATTCACTACAGTCTTTGAAGCCACCAATTAATTTCATGCATCCTACAAAATTCTAAATATGTTGCTTAAAAATAAACATGAAGATACAGTATATGTAAGAAGACATATATTTTGTCCATGCAAGGTTTTAGGTCAGAATGTGACATCTCTAGTTTAAAGAATTATCCCAACCTAATAAGCTAGATGTTGGTGTTATTAATCAGCATGCCTATAGGCTGAAGAATGGGCTGTCATGCCATTAGAGCATTTACTGAGACCTTTTCTGCAATGTAGGTCCCATCCATCATCCAAGTGTTAGTATCTTAATGAGCAATTCAGATCCTGATCCTCTTTATTCATGAAAGACATGATTTGTTGTTACAAAACAGACACAAATTAAACACCCTCTCTGAGACTACATCTTTATCTTCAAAGCAATTATTACCCCATTTGTTCCACCATCTAAATTGTAACTCCAATTTGGGTCAAAGGTTGGACAGCCATAACACTGTAGTCAAGCTAACAGATCAGAATTCTGGTGTCAGAGAGAAGTTCGTTGATGTTAATGTTGTAATTGAAAGTGTCACCAAATGTGTGCAGTTGTTCCTCAGCTGCTGTCCATAGAACTACTACTTCTGCAATATCCCGGTACTCTGGCACCAAAAAATTTAGAAATTGTAATTTATTTGTGGTGTCTTGCAATTGGCTACCTGTTTTTAAATGTTCACAGTCCATTAGTCTTTTCTGCAAATTTGTTATGATGCTTTCTAAAAGTCTTTCCCGATGAAGTCCAACAAATCGATAATTTTGTACAAATTTTATATTTTTGAAGGTTTCTGAAGTAATTAGTCCGTCAACTTTTCTTTCGTATGGACCCTTTCCCTTTGTAAGCAGTTCAAATGCTTTCATTGATCTTCTCAACAGTTTTTCACCCTTTATGATGTCTGTATTACTTGCTTGTACTGCAGTTGAAAGAAGTGAGATTTGTTCCAGAATATCAATCATCAACGGCAAATCATTTTAAATATATATATTTTCCAGATGGGCAGCCATACCTGAGTATTTTGCATTCGCATGAAAATACTGATGTAGAGGTGGATAAGCACGCCACACAGCTATGGTTGCCCTTAAACTACAGGCAGCCTATTTTGGTCCAAAAACTCTACCCATCTTTATGATGTCAATTTCAAGTTCTTCGGATATTTTGTCAAGTTCAATTAGGTTCTTATTCGATTGGGGAAAAATAGAGCATATCTTGTCAATAAATATTTTAAAATGGTTTACTTGCTTTATTTCCTTTATGGAGTCATCTAAAACAAGTTGGAGGCGATGGTTCAAGCAGTGCCATATGATGACGTTTGGAAACTCTTTTGCCATTCTAGTGCTCACTCCAGATTTTCTCCCAAGCATAATGCTGGTACCATCAGAGCAAAACGCTATTACATTTTTTGTAGGTAGTTCTGGGTAAACCCAACCTTATGTAAACTTTCCAGAACTGAAGAACATATTGTCTCTGCATCTTGTTTCTTCAATTCAACAAGCTCGACAAAAATTGTTGGTGGGTTCTCTGAATCCTCAACTTTTACGAAAATTATCACAACTGGTTTGCAGGATATCATTGAGGCTTTGTCAATGATCAAGCATATTTTCAGATTCTGTCCAATAATGCTAGCAAACATTTCGGTTTTAATTTCATTTGCAATGCACTCAACTATTTTCACATATTTGGCCTTGAATGCAGTCCTATTCCCAGATCTACTCCATTTTCAGTTTGCAATTCTATCATTTCTTCTATGCTTGAAATTGGTCTACATGCTTTTGCCAGCCTGTAAACAGTTTTGAACATTTTACAAGTGATACCTAAATGTTTTTCAGACATCTTGTTGATTGCTTTTGTTATGGCATCCTGCTCCCCTTGTTTTACGTTGTCTCTACAAATGGTGTGAGCTTTTGATGTAAAATGTTCTCTCATTTTCTTCCTTAGAGACACCTGCTGCACTTCTTTATTTTTCCCAGATGCCTCAATCTTGAAATGCTTCCATTCTTTGGACACATGAACACCACTCTCTATTGCGAACTCATGTTTCACACAGTACTTGCAACCTAGTTTCTTGTTTGAAACTTTTAGTCCCTCATACTTCTCTTGAAAGTTTCTCAGCTGTTGCAAAGTCCAGCAGTCAGG
This sequence comes from Thermophis baileyi, assembly GCA_003457575.1. NCBI lineage: Eukaryota > Metazoa > Chordata > Lepidosauria > Squamata > Dipsadidae > Thermophis > Thermophis baileyi. The sequence continues at coordinate 787,510 of QLTV01002140.1, forward strand.
AAGATTAATTTCAATTTCAGACTCGGGTGACTCAGTACTTGACTTGCTGCTTTCTCCAAGTTCAAGTGGTGGAAGTGGTGGTGCTTGTGGTGCTCGGGACAGTTTTGGATCTTCCAAGGCCAATTGTGATGGTTGTTGTGCCAGTTTTGGTTTCTTGGCAAAGAAACTGCCCAAAGTCTGTTGCCTCTTCATCCTTCCTGTTAAAGGCTACTACTGCAAAAGAAAAAGGACTAGTGTTAACGGAAGGGATCTCTGTTTTCACCCAACAATGTACAGTCTTTTCAGGATGTGACTGGGGTCCAACAAGCAGGAACCTCACAGAGTCACAGAGAGCTCAAAAACCAACTATCACACCCCTGCAAAAACAAGCAGGAACCTCACAGAGCCACAAAGAGCCCAAAAATCAACTATCACACTTTACACAAAAATAACACAAAAGCTACACAACTGACTCACACACAATGCAAAAGCAGCTGGACTTCACACAAAATGGCCCCTGCAACAAGCAGGAATGCTTACCTTTGAGCAGGTGTCAGCGAGGCGCTGAGCTGAGCGGGCGTCGGTGAAGCGAGTAGCTGGGCCACGTGGCAAAGGGAACTTATATAGGGCAGGAGTGGGTGGGCAGGCCGAGCGGCCAGAAGTGGCGAGTGAGCTGGAAGTAAAAAAAAGGTTCTGACAGCTGATCTTCGGAACCTTTTTTTAACTTTTTGTTAGCATTTTTTACTACCTATTCGCCCGAACGGGTAGTAAAAAATGCTTAAAAAGTAAAAAAAAAAGTTCGGACGATCAGCTGTGCGACAATCAGCTGTGCCTCGGAACTTTTTTAACTTTTTAAAGCATTTTTTACTACCGGTTCAGGCGAACCAGTAGCATTTTTACTACCAGTTCGGGCAAACTGGCCCGAACTGGTAGCATTTCACCCCTGCTTGTATGGTCTTTTCAAGATTAAACATTTGCAACTCTATCTAATCTCTTGATCATCCTTATTGTCATTCTGCTTTCTTCGAATTCTTCATAAATATAGTGCTCTGTAGTACCTAGATTAGGGGTGTAAAACTCAAGGTCCATGGGCCGGATGCTTAGATCTGGCCTGCGGGGCCACCCTGGAAACAGCAAAGGACTGGCCGACAGTGCCTCTGCCAGTGAAAACGGAACTTGGGAGGGCCGCATGCAGCTCTCCAAAGCTCCATTTTCGCTGGCAGAGGTTGCAGGAGGTCATAGAAGCTGAAAACAGAGCTTGTGAGGGCCGCACGTGGCCCGCTCAAGCTCCATTTTCACTGGCAGAGGGTTGCAGGAGGCTGTTGCAGCCGGAAATGGAGCTTGGGAGCCCATTTTTGCTGGCAGAGTGGTCAGGCCACCATAGGCACCCCCAACATGAATGGCATTGAACTGGCCACACCCACCCTGGCCACGCCAACCCTGTCCCTCCCCAAGGTCAAACACAACCCTGATGCAGCCCTTAATGAAATCGAGTTTGACACCTCTGACCTAGATAGTACTATCTAGGACATTTTTGAATATCATTACAAAACTGACTGACCAGCAGTTCTCTGATTCCACTTTTCTCTCTTTCTAATGACAGGGATAACATTTGTTCTCTTCCAGTTGCTTTACCTGTTTTACAAGATTACTTAAAGATAAGATTTAACTAGTTCTGCTACTGTGTACCCTAAGTAAACCTCATTTGATCCAAGAATTTTCAACTCATTCAAACTAAATAGATATTCCCTAACCTTGTTTCTACCTGTCTCAAGATTCATCCTTGTCTCTTTCCAATTGCTTGATGAGACATAACGTTTTCTTGGTTACTTGTGACTATTTGGCTGTTATAATTAAACAATAGGTTTTTTATTTTCTTTCATTTTGTACATACTAAATAAGCCTTTTGGTTCTCATAGTTATAAGCAAACTGTTTAAGTTAATGTCTATTCTGTGTCTTTCTTAAATTCTACATATCTCTCCATAATCTCCAAAATTTCAGAGTTCTACATCTAATAGCTTTCCCAACTACATCATTTTACTGTTTCCTGCTTGTCACTTGTTTTCTCATATTTTCTTTATTTCTCCCAACTCTGGAATAGCAAAAGCCATAAGGGATCAATTTGCCTGAAGTGGGATTGGGATATTTGCTCCGTTTAATTCCTCCAACATTTCTGATCAAAATGCCTACACACATGGATCGGCTTAACACAAGTGAATGATGATATGCTATACCTCCTTGTGCCTAAGAATTTAGAGCCCAGGAGACAAAGAGATTGTTGAAAGGGGAATAGAAGGCTATGTAATTAGGATTAATGGGATGACATTAGGCAAAGGAAAATTTACACTGGATATCAGGAAGGGAGAAAAACGACCTGACAGTGATATTTATGAGTCTGAGCACTGATGCCCCAAGGGAAATAGCTTGAATTGCTTAATTTATTTAATCTCTTCTATCAGGCTGTCCTGAATGAACATTCAGAGTTCATTTAAAAAATCCCCAATTATAACAAATGCATGTCGTAATCAAACAGTAGCCTTATCTTGTCCAGATGAGAAAAAGAACCTATGACATACATGGCTAATCAAAATAGAATTTCAGTGTTGTGATGCATTCCATAGTTGTGTGAATGGAAACAGTTTAAGCCTGTGACCACTTATCAGCAGAATTCAGTTCTGCATTTTGAACTGAATTATGAAACACAAAACATTAGAGAGGTTTTTAGATATAAAATCATGAGTTCTTAAATTCATTGACTCATTTCATTATTGTCATGGATCACTTGCTGCAATTCTCTACCATCTTGCCTTGGCACGATCCCCCCTCCCCCGCTCCCCATTTTTCGACTTCCGGTGGGCCCGGTAGGCCCGTTTTTCACCCTCCCCAGGCTCCAGAGGCTTCCCTGGAGGATGGGGAGGGCGAAAACGGGCCACCCCCGGAGGCCCTCCAGAGACTGAAAATGCCCTCCCAGAGCCTCCGCGCGAGCCAAAAATCAGCTGGCCGGCGTGCACATGCGCGCTGGAGCTGAGCTAACGCAACAGCTCGTGTGCCGGCAGATATGGCTCCGCGTGCCACCTGTGGCACGCGTGCCACAGGTTTGCCATCACAGGAATAGAATCTTTATTGTTACTTTAAATGTACACTAATCAGCATACATTAAAATGAAATTTCATTGCATTCAACTCTCGAAAGATAACCATTATGCATATACCCACATATATATATAATGGCGGGGGAGGGGGGGAGAATCCTGCAGGTTTACAAGACGGATGGCATAAGGAACAAAGCTGTTACAGAATCTAGTAGTCCTGCTATAAATACTTCGAAACCTACTCCCAGAGGGAAGCAACAGAAAGAGACCATGAAGTGGGTGTGTGGGTTGTCTAACAATGCTTCAAGCTCTAAGCACATAGCGCTTATAAGCAGGATCCCTGAATAACGGGAAGTGAGCTTCCTATAATTTTCTCAACTGTCCTTACTGCTCTCTGTATGAACCTTCTATCTGAGGCACTGCTGCCACTAAACCAAACAGTGATGCAGTTTGTTAATACGCTCTCAATTGTGCCTCTGTAAAAAGTGGCCAGGACAGAAGGAGAAAGATGTGTTCTCCTCATCCACACAGGAAATGCAAATGCTTTGTTTGCACACTTCATTAAAGACAACGTATGAATTCACCAAGTCAGATTGCTAGTTATCTGCATCAAGATACTTAATATTATTGACCACCTCCACAGCTGCAGCCTTGATACAAAGTGGAGTATGATTATGCCGTCTCTTTCTAAAATCAGCAATGATCTCCTTTGTTTTGTTAACATTCAAAACCAGGTTATTTTTATTGCACCAGTCCCTCAGAGTAACATTACAGGGTAAGTTCATCTGGCTTTTACTAAGATAAGGTGAAGAGATCCTCCTGAATTTTAGTATTCAAACATTAATTAGAGCAAGATGGTGGTACCATGCTGGTACCAATTGGTAGTACCATGCTGAATTAGTATCAAATGAAAATCTTGTGACAAACGTATGCCTTCATTGTGATTTGATGGAATCTGCTCTACAATACCATATATATACATAGTCACAAGCTGGGAGTTAAACCACTTGGCACTGCAGGGAGGGGTTGGTGGAGGGGCACATATTTTTTGTGGGGGGGCACATAAAGTAGAAAAATCATGTTGTATAAAGCAGCCATCAGCTGATAATTATGCAAAGTAATTAAGTGTTTTAAAGAAAACAGAATATAATGAGAGCTCTGCCTGGAATAGAATTTTGCTTCTTAACAGATCTAACATTTTAGAATTGGTACTTCACTTAACATCAATCTGTTGAACCTGTTGACTCACTTCTAGTTAAGCAATATCAATCAGAAAATGCCATAAAATCAAATGGCATAAATCATTGTGTCCCTAAAATTGCAGTTCTTTAGAATACAATGTATTGTGTAATGGATGATTGTTATTACCATCCGTTGGTGGAAAGCCAGAATCTAAATCCCAAAGTAAAGAGGCAAATAAACAAAACAAGTTAAAACAACTAATGCAGAGTGACATCAGTCTTCCCTGTACCATTCTAATCTGATGAGACTATTATCTCAGATACTATAAAGTTATATCAAAGTTTTTAAACACTTGTTTTTAAGTCTTTAACTTCTAAAAGATTGAATTCTTTACAGTCATATAATATGAAATATGATAAGTTGTGTAGAAAAAGATATTATGTATCATTTGTACTGTCCAAATGTTTTTTTGTTTTTGAGAAAGGAAATTTTGCAAAAAAAAAAAAATCAATATAATGACAGGATATGACATGATTCATACATTAGTCTTTCTGGACACATGAAGAATGAGGTACCTCAAGAAAATTGATAGTAATCACTGAATTGCTAACGGCTGGTAGAATTGTAGTCAGCTGTAAATGAAAGAAAAAGATGTGCTATCATTAAGTGAATGGATTATAAGGGTCTGTGAACTGGGCTTCATGCTGAAAAAGTCAATTATTATTAAAACTGGAAAACAGAGTTAGGGAAACGACAATTTTATTGAAAAATAGCCTATTCTTGTTATGTTTGGGAAATAATAAAGTGCATGACAAGATGCAACCATATGATTTATTGGAAATGTTACACAGAAGAAAGGTTATGTAACATTATAGGTCCATACTAAAATCATCAGTTAAGTGGAATAATCATAAGAACAACTGGGCAGTGAAAGTACGGTAAGTACAAAATCTGTCATTAGACTGAATTATTTAGTATTTAATAATATTACTTTCCAATTCAGCAACAGCCAGTGTTGTAGACTGTGTCTATTCATTACTCATTGAAAGAAGTAATAATTAATTTAAAGGTGGAACCTCCTGCCCCCAAAGAATTATTACACAATATTGCAGTCTGGCATGCTGCTTGCTCTTTCAATCAATCTGCAATGCCCTTCTGTACAATATTCTCTCCCCTTCCCCCCCCCAACAGCTGGTGAGCCTGCTGTAGCCATTGAGCAAACTGAGTCTTCACTGGGATGTTTTGGGACCATCCCAAGGATTTTGTTTTCTTTACAAAAATAGTACTTCAGGAAAGATAAGGCTGATGATCTCTTGTAACCCTACTAAAAAGAAGAAATGTATCCTATCAGCTTTCTAAAGCAGGTAACCTGCCTAGATCCTTCTTTAGTTTCCCTTCCTTGCAACAATAATTTTTATGCCTTGTTGGTAAATCAGGGTGGAAAAACAACCTATGAAAATTCATTTAAGAGAAAGCCTGGCAGTGTCTGTAAATCTGCCCTTTGAAAGAGCTGTGAAACCTGACTTAGAAATGAGTGATGGCACATAATTCAGAGAATACTAAAAGGAGAACTCTTAATGCATCTGACCAATTAAAGAATTCCATAAATGGAAGGAAGGAATTGCTTCCTGACCTCTCTACCAATCAGCCCATGACCTGAAACATGAGAATTGATTACTTCCATCTCACAGTAGCATGTATAATTACAAATGTTAGTATTGCTCATAAAAATATCTAGTCCTTTCTGAAGACTTTCCATGAGTATTTGACTTTTTGCCCTTTAGGACTGAATTGTATAGAACAAAGAAAAAAGAACCAACGTAGAAAATGGTATTATAAGGGTACTTCCGCATCACCACTAATTTCTTTCCCTTAATGCAGAGCAATTAACAGCATTTCACAATTTTCCTCACTATCTTCATTTAATAAGCTGAGCACTGCTCCCGTCAGCTGACCAATAGGAAAATATTCTTTCCCTTCTTCATCATCACATCTTCCTATGTTTGTACTCATTGCCAATTAAAAAGGAAATGAACAGTGGGAGGACTGCAAGGCTGCTTACTTACTTTAAAAAAAAAACAGTGATAGGCATCAGTGTACTTGAACTAGTAGGAAATAGGAAAGGCTGAACTGATATATGAGATAATCGAAAAGATCCTTCGCAAGAAACATGCCCCAAGTTCTAGCGCTTTGGTGATTCTTCCAATTATTCTTTCTGTGCTAAGAAATTAATTGATTCTGCTGCTCAACAAACTGGGATCAAACCAGTCCAGAACCAATCCAGAGACACTGTAAGAATTATGTGTGAAGGGAGGCTTAGTTTATTTCCAACAGCCCAAAATATTTTTTTAAAGAAGATGGAGAAGTAAAGTTTGAACAGCAAGTAAATTCTTCCTTGCTTACCATACTGTATTCATATTCCAGACACAAAGTACAATGTAAACATAAATGAAAATATCAGAATACTTATTTTTTTTAAAAAAGTGAACTCCTTCTAAGTATTCCTGACAATCTTTATTTTAAATAACTTGGCCTTTGAATAGTATGGTTCCTGCTTCTTGTTTCATTGTTTAAATATGGAAAAGACTTATCAGCTTTTTGTTACAGTTCCTGATGTTAATTGTGTTACATGATATGTGCATACATGTACACAAATGGACATAGACTTGATAGCTTCACTTTAACCTAACTTAAAAGGTTATTTCAAGTTAGGAAAAGAATTCCTATGGAATTCCTATGAAACTAGTGATTATATACAGTATATCTGTATCATCTATATTATATCTATATATCTATATATATCTATATCTGTATCATTAGTGGGTTCTAAAACCCGTTGCTACCGGTTTGCGCGCAACACTTCTGCGCATGCACAGAAGCGTCCCGAATGTGTGGGCGGAGCTTCCCGCCACCGCCGCTACCGGTTCTAAGAACCGGGCCGAACCGGGAGCAACCCACCGCTGATCTGTATCTATATGTCTGTCTGTCTGTCTATATCTATATCTATATCTATATCTATATCTATATCTATATCTATATCTATATCTATATCTATATCTATATCTATATCTATCTATCTATCTATCTATCTATCTATCTATCTATCTATCTATTTATCTATCTTTATCTTTATCTTTATCTTTATCTTTATCTGTATCTGTATCTGTATCTCTATCTATCTATCTATCTATCTATCTATCTATCTATCTATCTATCTATCTATCTATCTATCTATCTATCTATTTCCTCACCCTATATATTATCCCATTCACCCAAAGGGCTCAGCACTGTGAAGCAGAAATTAAGAATTCTAGAAAAGGTTTAAAGGGTAAGGAAGGCAGTGGATAGTCAAAAAACACATAATTGGGATATAGTAGAGAGAAAGAAATAACATAAACTATAGTATATCATTAGGTCCAAATTCGGTATATACACTTGTCAGCTATGTACAAGTAGTCCTTGACTTATGACCTTGCTCAAAGTTACACAGCTCAGAAAGCGTGCTTTATGATCCATAAAGCACTTCCAGCATCATAAAACATTGTGCCACCCCTCCCCCACAATCACATGTCTACATTTCAGGCACTTAGCAACTGGCTCACATTTATAACCGTTAGCATCCTACTGTTACATAACTATGATTTATTATATTTTTTGCCATTTTCTGGGGAAAATGCCCATTTGAAAGAATGGACTCACTTAATGACCAGATAATTCAGATTACAACCACAAACAGGTAGTCCTCAACTTACGACAGTTCATTTAGTGACTGTTCGAAGTTACTTCATTGAAAAAAATGACTTATGACCATTTTTCACACTTACAACCATTACAACATCCCCATGGTCATGTGATCAAAATTCAGATGCACAGCAACTGACTCATATTTATGACGATTGCAGTGTCCCTGGGTCATGTGATCACCTTTTGCAATCTTCTGACAAGCAAAGTCAATGGGAAATCCAGATTCACTTAACAACCATGTTACTAATTTAACATGTACAGTGATTCACTTACTGTAAAAACTGGCAAGAAAGATTGTAAAATGGGGCAAATTTCACTTAACAAATGTCTCACTTAGCAACAGAAATTTTGGGCTCAATTGTGGTCTTAGTCAAGGAGTACTGTAATTCATTTAATGACCACCATAAAAATGGATAAAAAATTAGGTGTGGTCATGCGAGTGCCTCAATCTATGACCATAATGACTTACAACTGAAATTCTACTCCCAATCGTGGTCATAGGTCAAAGTCTACTTGTAGTTTTTTAAAAGTTATATTATTCATTAACTATGATGGAAAGAGTCAGATATGACATTGCCTCAAGAAAGCATTTTTGCAAACTTTTTCTCATAACAATTGCATGCTGATTAGTAAATGTTTTCCAGCACTTTACCTTACAATAAGTTTCCTCTAAGTCTGCATATGGTAAATATGAAGTTATCTTGTGTTGTCTGAAAATTTTGAAAGCTGCAGTGCAAAGATGATTAGGTGATACCAGGTTTCAAAAAGTGGTTTAAATTACTTATAAATGGCACTACTGTATCCATTTCATTTTCTTCCTTCTGCATTGTCTCATTTTCCTTCTCCTTTCCAAAATCCATTTTCCTATCATTTTCTTCTTTTGTATGATTATTATTAATGAACATAGTACAGTAATTGTTTTTTTGTAGAAGAATGAAGACATTTAACAGAAATACCTAGAGCAAAACTCCTTGGAAGAGTCCTTACATAGGATAAAGAATTTCATAGTCCACATTTTGGAACTTAGAAACATATTGTCAGCCTAGCCTTCAAGACATTCTGCTGCTGTAGCATTTCACTTCTTTATTGCTTCCTATCTCAAACAAAGCAACTGTAAATACATTTTGGTGCAGCTGAAGTAGCAGCTGTAATCCAGAAAAGCTTATGGCATAATAAATGCTTTAAGCCTTTAAACTGACACTAGATTCTTTGCTACTATTAAAAGTTACTCTGCTGATGTACCTTCCTCTTTTTTTAAAAAAAGTTGTACAGTAGTTCAGTTGAAGTATTCACTATATCTCTGACATATTTTACTGAAATATGGGTATTTTTTATCTTTAGGTTCAATGATTTCTATATTATATACAGTATGTTCCATGCCAAAGACATAATCCTACAAGGTTTTCCATAAAAACAAAGGCAGCATGTCTAACAACCACATCCTATTTCCTGCACTAAGAATAGTGCCTCCGTGAACATGCAAAATGTGTAGACTAGATATAAAGCTATGAATCATATGACAGAATTTATTAAATCAAAGGAAGTTGAAGCAGGAACTACATGTTGTATTTTGTATTTGTATATGTTGTATTTCATTACATCTTGTCCTGCAAACATGGATTGAATATAAATAATAGTTGCCGCAGCAGCATTACCTCTATAATATTACTGTATAGACTCTATAGTACAGTATTACAGTAATGGAGAAACCTCAAGGGTTAGTGATACTCTCTCATGAGGCATGATTCGTTACAACTGAACCATTCTTTAGTGCAAAAAGCAATGATAAGATAATCTGCAAAGGCAAATGTTGTCTTTCCTAAAAAGAAAGAAACTGTATGCCAGTGGTGAAATCCAATTTTTTTACTACCGGTTCTGTGGGTGTGGCTTGGTGGGCGTGGTGTGGCTTGGTGGGCGTGGCAGGGGAAGGATACTGCAAAATCTCCATTCCCACCCCACTCCAGGGGAAGGATACTGCAAAATCCCCATTCCCTCCCCACTGCAGGGGGAAGGATATTGCAAAATCTCCATTCCCACCCCACTCTGGGGCCAGCCAGAGGTGGTATTTGCCAGTTCTCCGAACTACTCAAAATTTCTGCTATCAATTCTCTGAACTACTCAAAATTTCCGCTACCAGTACTCCAGAACCTGTCAGAACCTGCTGGATTTCATCCCTGCTGTATGCATTCTATCATTCTACCCCAAATGTTTTGGAGCTGTTACAGTTATGCATGATGTACATATTCATCTTAATATACTCTCAGCTCACTTATTTTGTAACTTTAAAACTCTGTAAACTATTTTGATTGGACAGTTTTACAATACATTATCTTAAACATCCGTTTTGTCAAATGCTGAGATAAATTTAGATCATATAAACATCCATAGAAAAGATAAAGATTACTGATGCCTGATGGAATCATTAGGCACATCATTGCTTTTATCATTATAAATGTAATTGTATTTATTATACTAGGGAGATTCCAATAAAATTAATGTTAAGGCTATCCCTGAAACAGAATAAGAGAATGAAACAAGTTTTCTAACATGGATATTTTTATTCTGTAATCCCCACTTTAGACCATTTAATATTTCTGTTTAGGGACCGAAATAATGAGAACTTTATCTCATAACTCTTATTATTTTCTTCCGCTGTTTAATAGGAATCTTGTCATAAGAAGTCCCTGTGAAAAGTTGGGACATTTGTATGGCTTCTTAAATAGATTATCTTCCTAAACAGTAACAATCCTATGACATTCAAGCTAATAAGCAGGATCCTTCGTAAGAACTTAATATATGAAAATATCTCAGCAGGGCCATCTTGTTCACTTGCCTCCAAGCACATTCAAAGCCTCTCTAATTTCCAAAATGCCATCCTTGTATGAGTTACCCAGTAAGTCTTTTTCATGGGAGTCAGATATCAAGCAAAGAACAAAGGGCCTGTTATCTGACTATTGTGAGAGGATGTCAGAACAAAGCTGACATAGCTAAATTTGCTATCCAATTAAATCTTTTTAATTATCTCCACCAGCTCCAGATCATAGTGTGTACTAATAAAACACAGATGCACCTGTGAAGCAGTTAACCACTGGTTTCCAGGCTGAGGAGAAAGTATAAGGAATAAAGGGAATGATATAAATGTACAAAGATCTTATATGAGGAAATTTTTACTGTATTATTTTTTTTATTAGCTCATGCTTTGTGTCATCAGTGAAAAAGGAGGTTTGTTAAAACTGCCTGATACGTAGAGGGATTGGGGGGAGGGACTTAAAAAGCATCATAGGCATTATAAATCAATCTCTATGACAAAAAAAATAATCTACTTTTTCTGGTATAAACATGAAAGCAAATAAATATACTTTATGAAGATGCTGTAAGTATTTTCAGAATAGTTTCACTGATAATGTGAGATTTCACTTTGAAATTAAAGAGTCCATTGGTTTGTCCCCCCCCCCATTTCATCTATCTTTAAGCATAACGTGCAGTTTGCTGAGTCAATCTGTGTTGATATTATTTATTTTATTTATTTATTTTATTTTATAAAATTTATATGCCGCCCAACTCCCAAAGGACTCTGGGCGGCTTACATCATAAAAAAATAAAACATATAAAAACAATTTAAAAAAGAAAGGGAAAAAAAAACCCAACTATATTTAAAATAAAACATTCACACAACCATGCATGGGCCAATCAGAACAACTATTGGCCCCAGGCCTGCCGGAAAAGCCAGGTCTTAAGGGCTTTACGGAAGGCCAGTAAGGAGGGGGTAGTACGGATCTCGGGGGGTAGTTGGTGCCACAGAGTCGGAGAGGCTACAGAGAAGGCCCTCCCCCGCGGGCCCGCCCGCCGGCACTGCTTAGCTGAGGGGACCTGGAGGAGCCCAACCGTGTGGGATCTTACCGGTCACCGGGAGCTAT
>QLTV01002140.1:801144-820727 GCA_003457575.1 Thermophis baileyi
AGCCACTACCCCACCCCTCCCCTCGAGTCGTGACTGGTGCAGCCCCTGACACCCGTCTGGGCAGATCTCTGAAAGGGGAACACCCCCCTCCTGTCCCAGCCAGGTTTCGGTTATACATGCCAGATCTGCTCTCTCCTCCAGGATTAAATCCCGGACGAGAGGGGCTTTGTTCACAATCGATCTGGCATTAAGCAGCAGCAGCCTGAGGCCAGGGCCCTGAAAACCCAAGTCACCAGAAGGGTCAGAACAGGCAATCGCTTTGATACAGCGAGTACTAGTTGCCCCCCGTCTGGGCAGATCTCTGAAAGGGGCACACCCCCCCCCTGGCCCAGCCAGGTGTCGGTTATACATGCCAGATCTGCTCTCTCCTCCCGGATTAAATCCCGGATGAGAGGGGCTTTGTTCACAATCGATCTGGCATTAAGCAGCAGCAGCCTGAGGCCAGGGCCCTGAAAACCCAAGTCACCAGAAGGGTCAGAACAGGCAATCGCTTTGATACAGCGAGCACTAGTTCTCCACACATGGTCTGCCCTTCAGTTCCCGCCATACCTACCTCTCCCAACCACCAGTGGGATGCTCCGACCCGCCACCCTCCTTGAGATCCCATCCTCCACCTCACTGCCCCCCCCCTCTATCCGGCAGGCCGACAATATCATTCATACCAAGCCCAGGGTCAGATCTGGGCCCCCATCTGCTTCTGTTAGTACACTCAGCAGAGGGGGCTCCATTTCCCTCCCCCGGCTCCCCTTTAATATGTATATTAAAGACATATCATAGTCTGTGGTGTTGCCCTGATACAGAACTCACAACATATCACTATTGCGTAGCATAGCAGAGTTATGAGGCCCATAATGAAGCCTAACTCATCTACTGATCTCAAAGATAATAAGGGAATTAATTTGACTAAATAATAATAATTTCTATTAATTTTTATTTGGTCATAGACAAATAAGAAGCATTAAAAAATAAAAAGAAAGATAATATATTATAATTAGTGGTGGATAGTCAGTGGGCGGTCAAAATCTGCTTAATTTTGCAGACAGTATAATAAAACGTATCTATATTCAAAAAGACTACAACTGACTGATCCGGTAACAGCAATTGTACATAACAAAGATTGGTATTTTCCAGGTATTTTATCAGTAGAGGTGTTATGAGATGGGTCCATGAGTTCTTATAGAAAGTACAGTATAGTAAGGCTTGAACTGTTCTTTGGATAGACCCTTGTCTATAGGGGCACACACTCAGTTCGTATGAAATTTGTCAAAGTTATGAGACAGCAGTCTTTTTGGTGAGTTACCATCACCATTCTGGGATCTTATGTGATAGCCCAGTAGATTGTACTAATATTAATAATAATGTAATCTCATGAGAAATTCCTAAATATCATGCACATTCTCATATAGCATCACCAAAACATACCCTGTAAGATATGTGAAAACACAAAATGAGATTTTAGTATTGGATTTTGACATCTCATGAGGTTTCAGTGATTTTGGATTAAATTGTCCAAAATCTCATAAAATTTCATACAAGATTTTTGCAAAGTTTGCACTTCTCATATTATAGGAGAAAGGCCAAGAGCACCTTTTTGGGATCTTCACCCTTGAGGAGCCTAGAAGAAAAGGAAACAAAGCAGAGGCAGAAAAGTTAGGGAGCTTAGAAACTACAGAAAAAAATTAGTATCTGTAGTCCAGGGGTGAAATGCTACCGGTTCGGACCGGTTCATGCATACCGGTAGCGGCAGCCGCCAGTGGTTTGGAGAACCGGTAGCAACAGCTGGCTGGTCACGCCCCTGAACCGGTCTCCCGGTCACCGCTAGCTCACCCTGCCCCACCCAGTCTCTGCTCTGCAGCTTGCCTGCCTGAAGCGCTGCACTCCTGATCTGCCTGCAGGGTAAGCCTGCGAAGTCACGGCCTAACTAGCTGCCCCTGCCCCCCCCACCATCCCAGCCTGTCTTCCCTACTCCATTCCCCACAGCCCACAGCCCTGAAATGCTTTCCTGCCTTCCACGCGGCATTCCCGGTGTCCCCGTGGCCAGCTTGCGAAGGCAGGCAAGCGGAAGGCCACGTGGAAGGCAAGCAAGCATGTCAGGGCATGGGAAAGGGAGGTAGCAGCCTACTCCCTTCCCCACAGACCTGCCATGCTTAGCGGCCTTCCATGCGGCCTTCCCGGCGGTCCTCCATGCCCGCTTGCCTTCCGAGGACAGCGTCCAGCCCAGCCCGGCTAGTGGGTGGGCAGGCGGCCCTTGGTGGAAATGTAGACACTGAGAGGGATGGTGGCGGCGGTGCTCCAGAAGGGCAAGCAGATGTCCCACGGCTACTGCACATGCGCCCACCCCGTTTCTGCAAAGGCAGAGTCCCCCCCCTGCAGGGCAATCGAAAGGGGGAGGGGGATGCTGCAGAAAAGGCCGCCTTCCACCCGGGCCCAGGTGCCTCCCAGGCCGGCTCTGCCCTCTTTGCGGATCGGCCCGGTGAAGCCCCATAGAGCCAGCACGGGAGGCACGGGTAGAAGGCGGCCTTTTCTACAGCATCCTCCTCCCCTCTTTGGATTGCCCTGCAGGGCTCTGCCTTTGCAGAAACAGGGCAGGCAGTTTGTATGGAGGATTGGTGGGGGGGGATGCGCGGCCCTCCGGGATGGAGAGCGGGGCAAGAGAAGGCACAATAGGCTGCGCTGCCCCGGCCCCACTCAACTGCGCTTCTTTGCTGGAAGCCGGCACCCAGCAAAGAAGCACGGAGGTTCTAGCCCATCCGCCCCACGAGTGAAGCGGGCGACGTGAACGAGACTGCTCAGCAGCAGCAGGTTGCACAGAGGAGGGGCACCGGGGGTGGGGGACCCCCGCCCTCCCCTTGCCTGACCTCCACGCATGAAGACGAACCGCCGCCTGCCCTGAACTCCTCGCTGCTCCCGTGCTAACGCCCCAGTGCCATCACTGGGGAAACACCACGGGGCTCCCAAGCACGCCTGCGGGGCTGCACATGCCTGCACATGACAGGGCTGCCCGCCCTCCCAGAGAACTTTCTTCCTTCTCCCGCCACCAAGAGAAAGAGAGAGAGAGAGAGAGAGAGAGAGAGAGAGAGAGAGAGAGAGAGAAAGAAAGAAAGAAAGAAAGAAAGAAAGAAAGAAAGAAAGAAAGAAAGAAAGAAAGAAAGAAAGAAAGAAAAACTTATAACCACAATTGAGCCCAAAATTTTGGTTGCTAAGCAAGAGCATTGTTAAGTGAGTTTCACCACATTTTACAAGTTGGCCACGCCCACCCGGTCACCTGACCACCAAGCCACACCCACAAAATAAGCCACGCCTACAGAACCCTACAGTAGGGGAAAATTTTAGATTTCACCACTGCTGTAGTCATTTAGTAGAGCCTAATGCTGGGAAAGATTGAAGGCAAAAGAAGAAGGGGACGACAGAGAATGAGGTGGCTGGATGGAGTCACTGTAGCAGTCGGTGTGAGCTTAAATGGACTCTGGGGGATGGTAGAGGACAGGAAGGCCTGGAGGAATGTTGTCCATGGGGTCGTGATGGGTCGGACACGACTTCGCAACTAACAACAACAAAGTCATTTAGCAACCACAATTTGGATCAGCAAGTTGTTCATTAGGCAAAGCGCCCACTAAGTGAAACCATGACTGTGCTTATGATCTTACTTCAGCTTTCCTTTGCTTTACAGATCTGTGAAGGTTATAAATATAGGGATTGGTTGCAAAGTTACTTTTTTTTAATCACATAGTAACTTCAAACGGTTGCTAACAGAGCCAGTTGCTAAATGAGTACTACCTGAAAGTGAAAGAAACTTACCACAGACTTCAAAGATAGGAAGTCTAGGGAAGAGAGAATAATCCAGTCAGTGATATTACTCTCTAGCAATGAGCGAAAGCGGTCCATCATTTTTGATGTTCATTTTCTCAGATGAAATGAAATGTTGGATTGGTTCCAATTCTGCAACATTTTAAATTATCCAGATAACATAATCCGTTATCTGGATAACTAAAGTACTATCTCCTATCATATGCATCATTGTAAGTTTTTTTCCTCTGAATATATACATTTCCCAACAGACAAAGTATTGCAAATAAGTTTCCTCTGAACACACTCTCCCTGAATATACATTTTTGTTGTGTATCCTTTTACTTCTTTTACTTCACTTTTTTTTGCAATCAGTTTGCAAGAACTGTTTCAGTTTGCAACAACAAAGTAGGTATTTGATATATCTATGTTATCTTTTCTCATGGCCTCCTTTCTTCTTTCCCTTTTTCTTACAAACTTGTTTTCATAAATTCATATTAACATTTTATTTACACGATCACTTTCAACTTTCTTAATATAAATACCGGCTTCTCTATGTGATGCAGATATGCATATATACAATTTGAAGACAACATTGAGTCACTTGAATCTCCTGTAATGTTTGACAAATGGAACAAATGTTATTTTTTGTTTCTGTTATATTAATATTAAAATTTATATCATTTCATGTAGGAGGAGAATTGGGATTACTGGTAAGATACTATGTTTTTTGAAACTGAAATTCTAGTAGTGCTCCTAATTTACAAGTAATCTGTAATTACTTGTTTATTTGAATTTCTCCCAAAATGTTCTTTCTAAACAAAATAAGAAGAAAATATAGAGGTGAATAAAAAATTCAGAAAGTTGATTAGGTGAAGACATTACACAAATGCAAGTTGTAATCAGAATTGATTCAAGGGTATATGGCATCCATGGAAGGTTCCACTGATGATACCCCCCACTCCCACTGATTGAAAGCTTAGGGTGCACCAATAAATAAAATCTATGAAGACCTGATCTGGGCCCTCAAGTGTGTTAAGGGCCCCATTTTCTGGCTGTATAAACATTCATAGTAATAGTTTTACTTGTGTATATTTATTTTGTACTATTTTAATTTTTTGTTTTGTTTTCTATATGTATGCTGCCCAGAGTAATGTGTTGAGCTTGGCAGTTACAGAAATCAATCAATCAATCAATCAATCAATCAATCAATCAATCAAATAAATAAGCTAAACTTTGGCATCCCAGACCAGTGCCTTTTCATCCTTAGTCTAAAGCCAGCACTGGTTATAATTATAGACTGAGACTTTAATTTAAAAAAAAAAATATTCTTGAATGAAGGCAAATATACATGTCCCAGGATAATGTTACAAGATCGAATCTGGGTCGGTCACTTGGACCTGGGAAACGGCCCCCTTGTCAGTTAACAGGAGTGCTGATTTACCACCAGCTTATCAAGGAGTCAAGGGCTTGGCAGCAGTGGTGGGTTGCTACCGATTCGCCCTGGTTCGGGCAAACTGGTAGTGGCGGTGGCAGGAGGCTCCACCCACCCACCCGGATGTCATCACGGATGATCTGCGCAAGCGCAGAAGGTTCTGCTCATGCGCAGAAGCGCCATGCATGAGCACGTTGACAGTTCCAAACCAGTAGCGAAGGTAAGTGAAACCCACTACTGCTTGGCAGCACAAGAAAACAACAGCCAATTGCCAGCCATCAACATACCAATCAACCAATAAGAAGGCACCACATAAATACGATTCACGGAATAGCCCAAAGCACATATTCCAGTAGAGAGAAGTTCCCTGAAGATGGGCTCCAGCATGAATCCGAAAGCTTAGAAGAGTAAATCTCTTGTCCTGGTGACCAGATTCAACCTTGCAATTATTTTTATTTTATTTTTTAAAGTCTTCAAAATACCTACAAGCATAAACTTTGTTTTGAGGTCCCCATATTCAACACTTCCTGAATTTCAGAAATATGGTCAGTGCCCACTTATTTACACTTTTTTTCTGCTGAAAAGGAACACGTCTGTTATGGATTATTTAAAAAAAACAACCTTATCTTTGAATTAGGTGAGGTAATCTTACAGTAGAATGCTTAAACACATAAAATGGCTGGATGTATAATGTATAAATAATAATGTCAATTCCTTCTGTATCCCTGTAATTTCACTGTTGAATCTTAATAAGCTTGTAATGAATAAGCTTAATAAGCCTTTAAGACTTCTTCAAGAGAAGTATTTCACTAACATATTTGTTTTTATGACTGCAAGAAAGCCACATACTGCAGCTACAATGAATGAGTACTGTATATAAAATATATATTATACAATAGAATAGTATGTAAGTACAGATGAATATTAGTTTCAGTAACCATATTCCACTGAGATTAACTACATAGTGAGCATCCCGTAATATAGTCACTGCAAGCTTTGAGAAACTTATTAAAAGAATCAACAGTAATTTTGTAATTCACACTTGGACAGCAAATCTGGTGAAGCTTGCAGTAATATTTAATGAAATATCACATTGCTTAAAGTGTTTCCAGTGAAATATGCTCTTAATTGATTTCTGACCTGTGAAAAACACTGCAGAGAGAGCAAAAGAGAACCTTTCCCCACTGCTGTGTTGAATCACTCTTCATCCATCTTTGGAAGTTGGAAGAAAGCAATATTGGTGTGAAAATTGCCACACTGATTCTGATTCCTGCCTTGCCTCTGGGTTGATTTACATCTCCTGCTTGCTCAAATGCAAGACAAGCCATTTAGGAAGAGCAGGAATGGACAACATTCTGTTCATCTGAAACACAGTATATTTCTCCACAAACACAAAAGTTGTTTCACTTTACACTGGTGAACGCTTCCATACTGGGTAGTTGCAATGACACTCTCCCCCTCCAGTCCTCTCTGCTTTTGATGGTGCTTTCATACTGGATGGTGAGCAGCTAGCAATAAAGGGATTGGTTTTTGTCTTTTTGAACAGAATTTTGAAATCATGACTTTTTTTCATTATTGTTGTTTAATAGATTAAGCAGATGAAAGGTAAAATGCCATTTTGTTTTGTTTCCATTTTGTGGAAATGGCAAAAGCAAAACTTTCCTTCTAGCCCAAATTACAGGAAGAATTATAAAATGGCATTTAACAATTTTATCAGAAGAATTCTGGCTATTTCTTTCCTTTCCAACTTTAGGAAATTGTCAGGAGTTTTCCCTTCTAATCGATGTACAAAAATAACCCCCACCATCTCTGCCGTCCATGCTAAAAAAGAATGCCCACAGAATGCTAAGCAATTGGCCCAAAGGTGCTTTTCCAAGAAGCTTCTTCAGCTCTGACAGGATAGTGGGTAATAGAAGGATCCCCACTATCCTGTCAGAGCAGAAGAAACTCCTTGGATGAGAAGCAAAACGTCTTCAAAAGAAAAAACAAGAAAGTCCAGTTGCCTCCTGAAAAAAAGCACCTTTGGGACAACCATGACCTGGATGACTGAGAATCTCTACAGAGTCTTGGCTAAGCAATTGGCTTTCTGGAATGGGTGAAAATGAGAAACATATTGGGGAACCCAACCAGTTTAATATCTGGTATGTTCTCTTCTCTATCTGAGCTATGTTAATAGAGAACTTGAACATGTAGCCAAAGTGGAGGATATAGTTAAAATCCTAAAAGGGATTCATTTTCATCAGGATTACACATAGGAGATATGATCTCCACTAAGCTCTTTATACAACGATATTGTCTTCTCCTGCTTTCTCCACTTTTTTTCCTTAATGGGATTGTTTGCTATTGTGCTTTTAATATCACCTTCTTTACGAATTTCAATCCATCTTCAGGTCCATATCACATTAATTCTCCTACCATGGGATTCTTCTTACTGAAATTATTAAAATCTACTGTTTTGAAGGGCAAGATAGACATTTGACTATTCTGTTTTACTTTCATTTGAAATGAAGAACTATAGCATCAATCACTTTATTTTAGTGTTCCAATTCTAAACTAAATATTCTGTATTGATTACAGGGTGCTTAAATTCTTCCAGAATTACTACTTCTTTAAAAAAAAAAAATAAGCAGGGTGTATGTATGTAAGCACTTTCTTAGTTAAGAAGGATATAGTAGGAACCACAGTAATATTTTTAGCTATTTATTTTAACCCAGATGCTTTCATTGCCAGATTCACTCATATAGATTTCTGAGTGAAAACAGACATTTTCACATATTCACATAATAATTTCTGTTTATTTTCTACTGCTTCTGTAGTTTAGTAATGAGAGCTATCCACAAGGTCTCCATTAAAATCTATTAAATCATAATTGTTTTTCTTACCAAAAATTCAAGTTAATCTTATTTATTTCCCATAGTGTTGTATAATGAAAATAATATATTTTATATCTTAATGCCCCTTATGATTTTTCATTGAGGATTTAAAGTTTCAACTGTAGAAGACTACAATAGAAAAATATTTGAAGAGAATATCAGGCTTTCAACAATTTTCAATAAATTATAGACAGGAATCTAGTGAAGGAAAACTGGCTTCTATGAATGTTTCATTTCACAAGTATATTGTCCCAAGATACATTTCAGAATTATAACTCAATATTATTGAGACCTAATGAAAATATTTAAAATATATGTGTTTGTACATGTATGTATGTTTGTGTGGGAGAGAGAGAAAGAGAGACCGAGACAGAGCGACAGAGAATATTTATATTAATTATATTTTTCTCTGTGATTCTTTCTTCTCCTGTCAATGTCAGAATAGCCAAACGTAAGTTTTTGCCCATCACAATGATATGGGACAAAGCTGCTCATCTCTAGGAAATTAAAAAGGATCAAAGCCAAGTCAGCCCATTTGTGTCTCTCTCCCTTTTCATCATCCTGATTTGATTATATTTCTGTTACAATAGTCATTAATCTTCCTCATACATGTACAATTTTGACAGTGCTACAAAGCAGGATTTGTTTTTCCTTAAGTGTTAACCCTCTTTATGGCTCACAAGTTCATTTATAACAAGACTAGGAAAAGGGAGATTCTGCCAACAAGAGATGAGAAGGAAGTAAGAAGAAGGGGAGATATTGAAGCTCCCACAAAGAACTTGAGATCCCACTGAAAAGGTTAATGTGAATTTGAATCATTTATTCTGTTCTGCAACACAGATATCTACTCAGTCCAATGAAGAGATACTTGATAAAGAGGGTAACAAAGTGGAAAGATTGCTGCAGGAACAAAATAACCCACTTCTTCTGGCCTCCTGTAATGCACCTTTTTGTTGCCATGGCGATTTGAAAAGATTTTTTTGTTATTATCAATGTTTTGAAGGCCTCTCTATTCCTGGCAACCTTGACACTTCTTTTTCTGTGTACATGTATGCCTGTGTTCTCAGTTATAAAGAATACCATTTCATGATTGGATGCCTGGCTGGCATTGGTGAAGCAAGATATAGACCAAGGTTTGTCACATTGTGTTAAATTGTTTAGATTCCTGACAGATAAGCAGAAGTAAATGAGGGAGGCTACTAAATTGAAGAGTGATATGCAAAGAAAAAAAAAATAAAAAAAAATAAAAAACAACCCACCCTGTTTACGTTTCTTGAATAATGAGTTCTGTTTGCTACAGGAGAAGGAAGCAATTATTAAATATCTTCAAGAGGATAAAATTAACCTTGGGCACACACAATAAAGAATAGATCTGTGGTCAAATACGAAGTTCTTTGGGGGCTAAGATAGATGTACTGATTCAATTAAAAAGAAGCATGTATTGCTGTGTTCACAGCTTATATTCATTAAGTAGCACAAGAATATTTCCAGTTTGTTTTTTAAGAATGGGGGGAAAAGATTACCGATGGGGGAAAAAATGATATAGAATCAATTTAGGCAGGACTGGTAAGAAATCTTTTAATGACATGACCATGAAAAGAATCAGTGAAAGCTTAGAAAGGTTGATGATACGTCTACAGTTAATAAATGACAACATTCAGTGTATTACAGTAAATTGACCTTTTCATCCTGGATATTCATCTTCCAGACTTGACCTTTGCACTTGGATTGTCCTTCTGGGAAATTGACTTTTGACCGGAATATACCAAGTCATGTAAGTTTTACATTTGAAGTGTAAACTGTACAGTAGCTTTTACTTTAAAGGGAATGAGTGAATCCATAAGGGGCAACATATCTCCGATATTACAAAAACAAAACTACAGTTGATTGCCTGATCATGTGACAGCAAACTTGAACATTTATACCTCTGCTGAAAAGGTAACCTTCAAGTCAGGTGAAAAGAACAATATTGTGTGTGATAATGTTTCTATGACATTCCACAGCAATGAAAAACTGTCAGTTTATTCTAATGGCCATATATTTTGGTTTCCACCAGCTTTATATTATTAACAGTTTATATTAACATTATTATTTTTTATTCACAAATACCGTATGTTAATTCATTGATATAAAAGGTAGTTAGCTTTCAAAATTAGTCCTATCTATTCAATTATACTTCTATTTTCTAACAATGATCTCTAATATTCAAAATGCAGGCCAGGTATTATATACTTACAAGGTTATGCCCTTATTTCAGAGATATTTTAACAATAAAGAAGTATTTTTGTTCTATACATACACCAACACACACACGCATGCATGCATATATATCAGGACATAGCAGAAAAAAACAAAAAATGTTTGTCTATAATGTATCATACATTTGATGTATCATGGTATCTATCTATCATCTATCTATCTATCTATCTATCTATCTATCTATCTATCTATCTATCTATCTATCTGTATCTATCTATATTCATTGCTTGCTTTGGGGAGCGTAATAAACATGGATATTGGTTATAACTGGAATAGTCAACTGTATCACAGAGTAAATTTAAATTTTTTAAAAAACATCTATGTCAGTTTTTTTCCATTACATATGCATAGAAGCCTGCCTAGCCATTTTTCAATGTTTTAACTATTTGCATTACTTATTCTTTACAAAGGGAAGGTCCTGCATCTGTGTTTATATATTTATGATGTGGTGCTTATTATCATAAAAGAGTTATTCAGTATTTGTTCTCCATGTATATAATTTTTCTTTGATGTCAATTATATTTCCCCTTCATTGTTTATGATATTGACATTCTAGTTTATATGCTCCTGTGTATTATTTTATTTTCCTATGCATATTAGAAGAGTCATATTTAGCATCTAGTACTTCAATTTGGCTACATCTACCACTTATCTTTTTTTGCAATAATTACTTCTTCTTATAAACACCAAGAAGCTTTGTGCCTAATTAAAACACCTGTCTTATAGCTGTGAAGATATAAAAGGCAGAAGCATTAAGTAATGGAGAAGGAAATTGTCAGGCATTCCTGGAATAGTTTTTGCAGGGTGTGAACTAGTTATGCTGTGTGTACCAAAGAGAAAGAATCTGCAGTTGCAGGAGTAAACCAGAAGAGCCTGACACATACATTGCTGAGCAAAATGGCTAATAAAAAGAACTGCAATTTTCAGATAATAAACCAGAGATCAGTGAAGACAATTTGACAGAGAGGGCTAGTATCCAAGAAGCCCAGAAAAGACTTATTTTTCTTTCTTCCTGTTCTCCTCTCTAGAATAGATGCAAATCCAGAAGTGAAAGCACAGTGAGATGCTGTATATGTACAATGTTATATAACCCCACTGTATATATTAAATATCACTGTAAATAAAGAACTGTGCATGCATGTTTGAAAAGTCCCTGTCTTTTTCCCATACTCTGGCTTATATAATAAATTTTGTGTCTTCTAGTTTGTTCCTATCACCTCTACTACAATCCAATTGGTAATTTCCAGTTTTACCTAATTTTTTTTGCTGCTACTACATTATAATTAGAACCTACAGTATATCAAGTATGCCATTTCCTAGATATCATGGAAATATTGGTAACTTTTTTACCGAATTGTGGAAGGTGAAAACCACATTCATTGCTGATATCCTAGCTAGGTTCACCTGTCTTGTCTTCATATCTACTCTTTCCCAAATGTGTACTAAAAACTACCCATTACCATGATTACTGTAAGTAATGTCTTTTTATTAACTGAAGCATGCTTTTAACCTATTTGTAAAATTCTCCTATTTCTCCCCTAAGAGCAGAAATCCAAATATTGTTAATATTGGCAGGGTATGCTAAGATTATGTTAGGGGCAAACTGATTCTGGTATAAAATTTAAACCAATCTTTGGATTTTCTTTCTGATCACATGATAGAAGCCTTCTCCCTCTTGGGAGAATGGACAATTTTCAATGGACCAATTCCTATGATCAGTGATAGGGATCTCTTTGTTCCTTCTTTTCCTGATTTTGGCATGTTTGAGAGGCCTCACTCCTTAGCAGCTCTTCAAACTGCCAATTTGAAACTGTTATAGTCACTACCGCAAATAGCTTATAGAGTGAAAAATGCATAATATCTATCAAGCTACATTACTCTCCATCCATCCATCCAGCTGCAATCAGAAGCAAAAAATACTCTGCCTTCTTCCATAACACAGTAAGTTTAAAAATGTTACCAAAAGAGATTTGAAATCAATCCTGGAATACATTGAGGAGGAAAGGGAAAGGGAAAGGGAAAGGGAGGGTTTGAGAAATTGCATGTCAGATATACCATCAATAGTAATGCATACTGAGATGAGTAAGTGAATCACACCAATGCCTATCCTGAGTTACTACATTGTGCACTAATACACCATCTATATTGTAGTAATACTACAATAGCACTGAACTGACTGGCAAAAAGCACGAACTCAAAAATAGTATAGAAATATGCAAGAATGCACAAATATATACAGCGTTTATCAGCCAATTTATAACCTTAGATTTCCATTCTAAAACCAAAATAAGCTGGTGGCATTTCAACTATTGTGCCATTCTCATGATTTTCTATCAGCCATGTCTATTTGAATGGTTTCAGGATACATTGCTGAATTGTGCTGTTTGACTGGCTTCCTTGTCTATTGCACACTTAGGGTTTTTGACTATGCCCATTTGCCTGAATCAAAACCATTTTCTCTGATTCCTTCAAAATGATTCTTGCCTAGCTGAATACTTCCTAGTTTTTGTGGGCTTGTTATATACCAGTGATGGCGAACCTTTTTTTCCTCAGTTGCCGAAAGCGCACGTGTGCCAACACCCATAATGCAATGCCCCCCGCAGGCCCTGCCCCCCCACACATGCGCGCACGACCCCCCTGCGTGACATCTCCCAGCAGAGACCTGAAAATCAGCTGGCCGGTGGGCGGCGCGCAGGCATGCGCTGTGGAGCTGACCTTGGCATCAGCTCGCATGCCTGCAGAGATGGCTCCACGTGCCAGCTGTGGCACGCGTGCCATAGGTTCGCCATCACGGTTATATACTGTATAATATAATTAATGGCAAGCAACTTTAAACTGATTCATCATAAAACAAAAGCAATATTGACCCAAGCAGCAAAATCACTAGCTGTCTTTTGCTCCAAAAGCACAGTGTGGGTCTTACAATCCATGGTTTATACTGAAGCTCTGTTTTGCAAACTCTGTTTAACAGCATAACAAACTCTGGTCTTTAAACTTAATAGAACTTCTTAAATTGCCTTTCTACACATCTTGCCCCAAAGCTCCCTGGAGTTCCTGCTTACTTGCAGAAATGCTCCAGAGCCATCAGTCACTGGCAACTTGCTACATTTCATCTCAGGAGGGGAAAAAACCTCATAAAAAATTTATTGAAGCAAATTTTTCTTTCAGCAGAGATTGTGGTTTGATATGATTGCTTTTTCATTTTTCTTTTTCTATTCTCTCCTCCCAAGCACAAGTTGAACAATCATCTAAGCTTGTTTGCCCATTGCCACCCTGTCAAAGCATTTTCAATAATAAGATTCATCTCCTCTTCCTCAAGGCTGCATTGTCTTCATATCCTTGGAGAACTGATACCTCTCATCCCCTTTATCACTTGAGCCACATGTGTTATGATAGTAAACATTTTGATAAATTCCTGTTAGCCTCTCAGAAGTAAATAATAATAATAACAACAAACAAGGACCATGTCAGATGTTAGAGTTCTTGTACATCTGTCAACGAGTAGGCAACAGGTGTTATGGCTGGGCAACCAGGAGTACTGGATAAACAGTGCCCACAGACAAAAATATACTGTTTTTCAAAATCACATTATTATGCCCTCTTAGTAAAGTTCTAACAGCTCTTGATTTTGGTCATTTTGTACTAAATGTCCCAGATGCTATCCTAAACAGGTTCAATATCTTTTTCAGTGCAATGCATTTTCTAACATAGGCTAACATTTACTATGGGATATATGGTTTACAGAACAATGATACCTATTTTGCTTGGCATGAATTCCCAAGCAGCAATGTTTATTTATTTACAATTGCTTCTAATCCACTCCAATCCTTGAGAGCTCTGGGAAGCATACAACAATATACCAAATCAAAATACATAGTAATAAAACTCAAAAATAAAATGTAGAGAACAAAAGCCCCCTTTCAGAACCACTAGGGGCCAAAGGTTTACTGACACAGTACAATCTTGGTTTGCTTGTAGAGTATGAACAAGGGAGAAATTGCACCTCCTCTGGGATGAGGGAGGGAGGAGAGTTCTATAAACTAGGACTTGAACTAGGGGTTGAATGAAAAGCGCAGTGGAAGAAAATCATTTGGCTTCTAGGTGCAATATGGAATTTCTCGCTCATATTATACAAAATGAGTCCTATTGTCAATAGCAAGTCCTATTGCTATTGGGCATTCGCAGTTTCCTATAAAAATATCAAATCCAGAGCTGATTAAACACTGAAAATAAAATAATTCTTGGACTGGGGGGCTATGTAAGCGACAACAGTGTGCATTCAATTATGAATGGGCTGTGATACAATTCCATTTCCAGGGCAAGTTAGGAGAATTTATCCTACCATGATTAATAATAATTATGAATAGGATTTATTAACATCAGGGTGTTGATTGAACCACTGAAAGCACAACCTTTGGGATGTGACAGACATTTGCAAAAACCACAATATGGTAAGCTGCTCTAGCTCTTGTAATTGTGATCACAGGGAATCCTAAGGTGATGATTAGAGCATACAATTCTTTTGCAGTTTCCTTACCATATTGAAAAGACTAAATTTGTCTTCTTAACATTTTAAATAGCTTAATAATTATCAAAGTGATTTTCCTCTTTTGTTATCTTAAAGTAAGTTTATTTCTAAGTACTGGATGTTGAAATTAATCTTGGACATGTTTATAGAGAAGTAAGTTCCATTAACCATACAGGTTAACCTCTTGCCCAACCATGCATAAAACTGCAGGCACTGAATATTTGAATGATAATAAATTAATGGAAATTCATGACTAGAAAAAATAGGCTAACCTTCTATTTCAACATGAGACTTTCCACAGAACAATCCTCTGAATACATTTGATCACTGTGTGCCACAAATAGAAAACTAGGGTTCCTGAGTAATTTCATTGCTTTGAGAGAAAAGGTAAGGAGATATCCAAATTCCAAGATCCTGCTAGGAGCCTTATAAAAACACGATACCCATACTTTGTATCCTGCTCCATACACTAGAGGCCCAATATGGTAATACTTTCACATGAAGTTAATTCCCATCTCAAAATTGGCAGCCATATTGCCTCCACGTAACATACCACAACTGGAATGAAAACAAGCTCCTTCTTTTTACAGTTTAGGAGTTGTTGTGGCCTGCCAGCGACCCATGCAGCTGGTTGCGGACTCCGACAGCGAAGAGGCTGTTGTGGTGATGCGCCAGTGGCCTGTGCAGCTGGTACCTGAGTCGGACAGTGAGGAGGTTGGTGGGGACTCGGTGCCAGAGGCGGAGATTCAGCCAGGGCCTTTAGTACCTCCAGAAGCTCCCATCAGTGACGAGGAAGAAGAGGAGGAGCCTATTCTTAATATATGGGCACATAGAGCTGCTAAGAGGCAAGAATGGTTACTCAGGAGGAGGTCTCCTCGAAAGTAAGGCTTTGGGCTAATTGGACACCCCCTTAGCCTATTTAAGTAGTGACCATGCTCAACCATGTTGCAGGAAACAACTCCGTTCATTCCACGTATTGCCTTGGTCTTTGAAACTTCTGTTCGGCTCTTGATTCCAAATGGCATTATTTTTCCTGCTCATAAGTCTGGGCTTTCTGCCAACTTCAGTAAGTTCGAGTTCCTGTTATCAGATAGCCTAATTCGTTGGACTTCTTTGATTCTTTGTGCTTGGACTCTTGCCAACTGTTAAGACATTAATTAACAGTTGGTGCACCAAAAGGACTTATTTATGATTTCAAGGACTTTAACAAACATGACTGCTAAGAGAGTATTAGTAGTTTAAAGAGTATGAAACAAGGTTTGTTTGTACATTGCGTGTGTTGTTTTTCTCGGTTCGGCAGCTGGGACATAACAGGAGTAGGGATAAAGTATATTTATTCTTTGAAACTTTGTCATATTTTCGCCCAGACCTTATCATATGTTTATGTTTTAGAGCTTGCTTTTATGTTTTAGTGGTGATATTTGTTACTGTTATAATTTCATTATACTTTTTATCCCATGCTTGTAACATATAAGGTGTTGTGGCCCGCCAGCTGCCAGCAGAGCTGGCCGCAGACTTGGACAGTGAGGAGGTTGGGGAGGAACTTGGGCCAGTCCTGGAGTCTGGGGAAGGCTCTGATGGATGCTCTGCGTCAGAAGCAGAGATAGAGCCAGGGCCGTCTGACATTTCCAGCTGCCTGGGAAGTCGGAGATAAATGGGGAAGAAGTACAGCTGGGGCCTGTTCCAGATGGGCGTATGCACAGAGCTGTCAGCAGAGGAGAACAACTGAGTTGACTCAGGAAGAAAGGCCCACATGGACGCTGAATGGCCCCTCCCTGGCTGGGGAATAAATAGAAGCAAAAAGGGGAGTGGCGTCGTAGGAGACAACCATTCGGATTTCGTTAGGAAGATTTGCTCATCCTGGTTCATGTCTCAGAGACTGCTTGAGAGAGTTTAATTTACAGCTTTGTGGCGGGAAGCTCCTGGCCTGGCAATTATCCAAGGAACTGATAAGGTCTGTACTTCAGTTAACCCTTGGAAGGATTATTGCCTGGACTTTTCTTTGTGTGAAAGCCATGAATTCACAATAGTTAAATAAAGAGGGTTTTTTCGGGACAAGGAGTCTGTTTCTTGGTTCTGCTGGGTCAGAACATAAGGAACCAGAAAGCCTGAAAATCCAGATGGAGAAGAGAGATAGAACTTGATTGGCTATGTTCTTCTAGAGTCCCACTATGTTCCTCTAGAGTCCCACTTCAAATTACACCATTATTTTCTTCTTAGTCTTACTTTGATACCACAGGTCCCTCTGTAACAATTGTCTGACTTTAGAAAATACCCAAGATCAACTGCCTAAGGCATTAATAACTCTTTAAAATAATGAATAAATAAAGCCCATTTTATTTTTATCCACTTTCAGAGTTCATCTGCTTGTTATGTGTGCCTCTTTATAGAGTTTTCTCTGTGCAGTGGCTTAGAAGAAAACATATCTGAAACTTCTTCCAACTTCTGCATCCTTTTCTCATTCCAACCTGTTAATGAAACGAAACAATGACTATTTATTTATTTATTTATCAAATTTAGAAATGGCCCATCTCGCACACAGAGGGACTCTGGGCTGTGTACAAATAAAAGATAAAAAAGATAAAAACTTAATTTAGAAATTTAAATAAGAGGCAAGGATAGTTAAAATTCAATATTAAAAGTTAATTAAAAGGCGGGGAAGGTCCTTCAGGATGCTAACTAGCCCACTTCTTTGTTACCCCCAAGCAAGATGGCAAGACCCAGGTCTTGCAACATTTCTGAAAGGCCAAGAGACTGGGAGTCTGACTTGCCTCTTGGGGGAGAATGTTCCAAATGCAGGAGCAACAGCAGAGAAAAGTATCTTCCTAGACTGCCATCAGATTTCTTTAACTGATGGGGCTTACAACATAGTTTCTATGCCTGACCAGGTGGAATCGGCTGATGTAATGGGGCAAAGATTGTTCCATAGGTTACCTAGCCCCATGCCATACAGGGCTTTAAAGATCATAAGCAACATCTTGGATTCGACCTGGAAGCAAACTGGCAACCAATGCAGCTCACTCAGCAAAGGGGTTACTCGCACCATTGTTTTGGTGGCCAAGATTGCTCGCATGGCTGCATTCTGTACCAGCTGAAGCTTATGGATAATTTTCAAGGGTAGCCCCATGTAGAATGCATTACAATAGTCCAAACTGGAGATGACCAGGGTATGACTGATGAGCGGAGTAACTGAGCATAAAGCCTTTCTATTCAGGAAAGATAAACTGGTGCACAACACAGGTCTCTATATAGAGTGATCAAAGAACAAAAAGCCAAGCACTCCAAATATGGAAAACTGGTGCTATTTTCAAAGAACCAAAAAGTGAATTGAAAGGAAAGCAAAATTAGGCTTTGGAAAAATTGCTTAGTGCAAAATGCCACAATATACTTGCTGGTGTGTGAGAGATATTTTTCATACTTACCAGTGGTGGGTTGCTGCCGGTTCGGACTGGTTCTCCCGTACCGGTAGCGGAAATTTGCATCCGCTCGCCAAACCGGGAGTGATGGCCGGCTGTCCACGTCCCCAAACCGATTCTCCGGTCGCCGCAGCTGGAAAAAGAACCCTCTGCGCATGCACAGAGGCTTCTGCACATGCACAGAGGGTCATTTCTGTGTCGTGACGTAGGCGCATGCACGAGGGAAGCAAGCGTGCATGCACAAAACGCGCATTTCCATCGCGATGCAAACCGGTACGGAAAGTAAGTGGAACCCACCCCTGATACTTACCTATGGTATTTCTGTATCTGCTTTGCTACCAACAAACTTCCTTGTAATATTCAAAGTGCTTGTTTGACCTTTAAGAACCTACATGATTTGGAATTTTAGGGACCATCTAGTTCAAGAAGATTCTCCTGTTTAAAAACAGTTTTTATTAACCCACTTTCAAAAAAATTGCATAAAATAAAAATAAACAGTTTATTATATGGAAAGACTTAAAAAAACCCAAATCAAATAAATGTATAATAAGACAAGAAATCTGAAATTACAACTATATCCCAAGCTTACTTGTCATTGTAAGTCTTTAAAAAAAGAAACTAAACTTTCAATGTTACTCAACATGTTGAAGAATACTTTTTCCCAAAGAAAGAAATAATATGACATTGCCTGACTGACATAATATATATATTTTTTCAAAAAGAGTTAAATCACACATCTCTGAAGGCCAATACTTTATTTATGAAATTATAAGGTCAATTTGATTCTCCTTATTCTGTAGGCTGGATGAGAAGTTCCACAGAAAACTAGAAAAAATTTGTTTCTCAGAATCAGTACTCATTCTATAGAAGAGTCTTCCACATAAATAAACATAAACAGACACACCAACAACAGCCAAGCCTCCTACAACTGAACCCATCTCAGAAACACCAACAACAGCCAAGCCTCCTACAACTGACCCCATCCCATTGGGTTCACAACCACTAGTGATCACAGAAAAGGAAGTGCAAGACCTATTTCACAGACAAAAGCCAGGAAAAGCCCAGACAAGATAACTCCTTCTTGCTTAAATGTCTGTGCTGACCAATTGGCCCCCATCTTCACCCAAATCTTCAATAAATTACTAAATATATTCCAGGTTCCTTCTTGCTTCAAATGCTCTACTATCATCCCAGTGTCGAAGAAGCCCACCATCAAGGAACTGAATGACTACAGACCAGTTGCTCTAACATCTGTAGTTATGAAAACCTTTGAAAGGCTAGTGCTG
>QLTV01002140.1:821632-832264 GCA_003457575.1 Thermophis baileyi
GAATCACTCTGCTAAACAAATGATTCCCTCAACACTGTCAAACTATTCACTAAGGCTGCACTACTATTAATCTTTTCATCGTTCCCATCACCCATCTCCTCCCACTAATGACTGTATGACTGTAACTTTGTTGATTGTATCCTTACGATTTATATTGACTGGTTCCTAATGTGATTTGATTGCTTATTTATACCCTATGACTATCATTAAGTGTTGTACCTTATGATTCCTGACGAATGTATCTTTTCTTTTATGTACACTGAGAGCATATGCACCAAGACAAATTCCTTGTGTGTCCAATCACACTTGGCCAATAAAGAATTCTATTCTATTCTATAAATCCAGATGGCTCCATTATATTTTACTTTACAAAAGGCATAAACTGAGCAATGTTGATTGAATATCCATTATTACAGAACAATTACCATTATTATTTTTGGTTACAGTATTTTATGACAGGCTTTGACAGTTTTAAAGATCATTATTTCCTTATTCCTGTATCATTGTTATAGTTGCTCAGAGTTGGTTGGAATCAGGCAATATCAAACTTAAATAAATTACTAAATAATTTGGTTTTTATTGTATACTAATAGGAGTCTATGTAGACTAACAAGATATAAAAAAATAAAAAAATAATAAAAGTTCATCCTACCATCATTTGTATTGGTGTTGTGACTATTTGGGTTAATTTTATTGCTAGATTTCCTACTAATATTTAGTGCAAATACTGATTTTTATATGGTGTTTATGGGAATTTATATGGTTAATGTTAGTCTTAGATTAAGGATGCAATTTGGAGTGAATCCTAGGTTGAAGGTTGGAATTTGTATTGATTTTTGGTTAAAGTTAGATTAGGTTTAGACTTTCTTGAAGTCTATGGTTAAATTTAGCATTGGGATTAGAATTATAGTGGGTTTTTTTATATATATAATTGGCAGACTTTGATTTATAGGTAATCCTTGACTTACAGCCACAATTGAGTACAAATTTTTCATTGCTATGCAAGACACTTATTAAGGAGTTTTAGCCCATTTTATGACCTTTCTTGACACAGCTGTTAAGTCAATCACTGCAGTTAGTAACAAGTTAGTAACAAGTTGTAAATGAATCTGGCTTCCCTTTTGACTTTGCTGGTCAGAAAAAATGCAAACTGTGGGCTCTTTTTGAGTGATGAAATCTTATGATAGTGGTAGAAGTATGCTGCGTGACACTTGCCCATTTAAAAAAAAGAGAGAGCATTCCAGGACAGAAAAGCATGGAACTGCACTCCAAGATATTTGTGTCCCATTTATTTGCCATTTGTGAATTTTATGTTGTCAGGCATATACAAACACTTTGGTTTTCTTGGAGTTTATTGAAAGCTTCTGTTCAGAAGAAAGCTAGTGCCCTAAGTGCTTTTCTCATTCCCACCTATGAGGTATACATAATAACTTCATCATCAGTGTACAGTAATGCTGGAATTGCATGATTAGCTAAAATAGGTGGGTGATGATCTGAAACAGCAAGCACTTGGATTATTGGATTTAAATATAGATTAAAAAGTAGCGGAGCTAATATGCAACCTTGTCTTACATCTCTATAAACTGGGACTGCTTTAGATAAATGTATCCAAAGAGCGCATCTAATTCTCAGGGAGAGATTTAAGTAAAGTGAATCAGTAGAATCAGTCTTTTATCAATAGTAGACTGTTTCAGACTGTCCCACAATCTCTGTCTTGGTATTAGATCAAAACCTGACTGAAAATAAAAAAAAGGTATAAAAAGGTAACCTTGAGGGGTATAGAATATTTTTTTCTATCAAATGATGGAGAAGCACACAATAATCTAATCCTGACCATTCCTATCTAAATATAGCCTGTTCTTCAGCAATGGTGTTTTCATTTGGTACCCAATCCACTAATTTTAGATATAAAAATCTGGCATAAAGTTTACTTATTATGTTTAATAAACAAATAGGCATTTTTCTTTATTTTGTATAATGATACAACAATATCTTGATTCAATCAGATGGAAATTAGCCTGTGTTGAATAAAGTGGCCTGAATGAGGCAGATAGATTAGGAGAGAGAGAGAGAGAGAGAGAGAGAGAGAGAGAGAGAGAGAGAGAGAGAGAGAGAGGAAGAGAAAGAAATAGAAAGAAAGAGAGAGATAGGGAATGGAATGGAATTCAGCAAGGTTTCTCTTCCCCACCCCCATTTGCTCTTCTAGGAGAGAGAGAGAAGAGAGAGAATAGAGATAGAGATAGAGATAGAGATAGAGATAGAGATAGAGATAGAGATATAGGGCCTTGGTTCAGGCCACTTTATAATTTATAACAGTTTCAATAAAGGATGAATATATTTCTCTGTAATTGTACATACATAAGCATGTAAGCAACTCATTCATAAATTGCAAATAACACCAGGTTTTAAATCCACAGAGTAATTGAAGTCATAAATTTATCTTTCCATGTTGAAGGATTAGCCTATTAGTAATAAGAAGGGCATACAGAATTCATTCCCATTGTCCAGCTATCAGCTATCGGTTTGAAAATATATAGCATTGGTTTATATTATGTTTCAGAATGAGTGTCAGTATTAGGATTATATAAATATTTGTAAGGGATTAGGGTTAAACTTTATTGAGGAAGATGATTAAATTTAATGTGAACTACGGTGAACTAGGATAAGCTTTTATGATTAAAGATTGTTTTAGGTTTATGAAATGGCTCAAAGTGACAGCAACAGAATGATGATATGTGGAAGGAAAGGTAGCATGTCTATCTCAGCCTGAAAAGATCAATAAGTGTTCCATCTATAGCATAAGCCTAAAAATATCTCTAACCATATAAACTCATCCAAATTCTAGCCCTCACACTAAATTTGATACTACTCAGTACCCGGTTTCACCTCTGATGTAATCAGTGAAGGTAAAATATGATAGCAAAAAAAAAAGAAAAAAAGAAAAAGAAAAGAAAGAAAGAAAAAGAAAGGAGAGGGGAGGAAACTACTTTCTTTCTTTCTCTTTCTTGTCTTATTCTGTATTTCTAAATGATTCTCATGATGTAATATTATTTTGCCTTTCTGTTACATTGAAAAAGAATACATTCACATGCAGAAACTGAACATACACCATCAACCCAAGGCTGTATATTGGAGATGGGACTCCCTTTCCATTGTAAAGGTGTAATATTTCTTGCTATGCCTCATGTTTCATAAATACATGGTTCTTGATATATTGATAAATTCTCAATTTTTGGTATATAATTCAAAATCAAGTTCATGTTCTTAAAACTTATTCCTTTCTCCAATCCATATTAATGGATTTTTGGATATTAAACTAAAATGGAAGCTAGTGGACCAAGTCCATATTATATGTGTCAGCGTCCTTCCATGATTTTAAACTTTCCATAGAACAATGTTGATAGCTTATTCCTTTAAACATCCTCTGAAATGTTTTGTCCAATGAACATGGAAAGGTATTTTCTCAAATTATATTATCTAAACATAATAAGTAGGTTTAATGATAAAGTTTAATGATAAATATGCAGCCTCAAGTCAGTGTCAACACTTAACAATCACATACGTAGATTTCCCCCCCCCCCAGGATTTTCTATCCCCAACCTGCAACTTAAGGTCATCCAGTTCTGCACTCATCCCCACTGTAATGTTGTCCTCTATTTCTTTTCCATCTTTCTCAACGTCACAGACTTTTCAAAAGGAACTTTTCATACAATGTTTACAAAATATAATTTTAGCCTGGACATTTCTGCTTAGAGTGGAAATTTTGAAAACTCTGAGAACAATTTGTTTGATGATCCATTTATTTTCTTGGGTGTCCAAAGTATTCTTAGGACTCTGCCTAATTCTAAACTTCAAAATTATAAATACTATTTTTATCCTTTTATCAAAGTCCAACTTTCACTTTCAAAAAGATTACTGATTTCCAGAGGCACATTAAAACTGATCAGAAGTCTATGAAATCCTCTAATTAATGAGTACCATTACAAATTAACTCATTGTTTTATTAAATATCCACACATTTTAGTATACAGCACTCGTAATTATCAATAAGACATAATATATCATTAGCATATGAGGGTTTATGTTCAATACCAGACACTTTTATACACAGAGTGTCCTTTGATTGCCTGATAAGATAACCAATGGCTCCATATCAAATTAAATAGGGCATCCTTGACAAGTTTTACCAGTCATCTCAGTAGGTGAAGACGTAATTACATTCATAATTACCCTGTTTAAAGGATTAGAATATCACAGTGTAATTATATGAATGTCAAAAAGAAGGAAATCAATATTTAGCCAAAACATGTTTCTGCCATTTGAACTACATCATATCAAAGACTTTTTCCGTATCCAACAAAATCACCATTGCTAATTCTAGTTTTCAAAATGTATGACTAAAATATCAATTAGTAATCTAAAATAAAGCAAGACATGTCATCCATTCAAAAAAGAAACAGATTATAGAGAATGGATAATTGAAAGTAATATAACCTGTAGTTTATGTGTCAGATTACCACCAAAATATGGGCAAAACAGTCATATAATCTTTATCAGACTTCAAAATCTTAGCTTTAGGAGTCTTATTAAAGGAGGTTTTACAGACTTTGTTCAAAGCGTCATTTCAAATCTTCAACAATATGGGAGCAAAAAGAAATGTCTTATATTACTCAGTAGGCATTGTGAACTAGTCTTGTTTCCATACATTTCATAGTATCTATAAAAGGTTTGGGCATGGTAATCTCAAGAAGAGCTATGTTATTTTTAAATTGTATGTTCTCTTCAGTAATTTTTCATATAGTATTATAACATTGAGTGGGTGTATGTCTATGTCTATACAAATATGGTTTATTAAATCAATAAAATATCAAAATCATTCGATACATTGCCCTGAGTAGTTTTAATAATAGAGATGATATTAGTTTGAGTTGCTTTCCAGACAAGGCCAATAATATGTGTTTTCCGCACTCCCAATATATGTGCTTAATTATTCATTGAATAATTTATGTACTGTATATCAAATACATAAAGGAACTGTTAAAACTTGCAAGACGTAGAAGCTTTATCTAATTCCAGTGTGAACTGCATTACACATGTAATTAAAAAGTTCTTTAACTTTCTTTCCCAAACATATTATTTTTACCTTTATTTTTCCTATGAAACATATGCAATAAGACTACAAATGTGCCTTAAAAGTTTCCCAAATTACTATTTCAGCTGTCAATTGTCTTTTTTCTTATGTAAATTTATAGTAATAATTGATAGAACTACTATAGAGTGATTGGATATTGCAGATAATTCAATATTGCATTCATCTATGCAATCATTTAGGGACTGAGATACTAAAAATCAAATGAGGAACAAGACTGATACAAACGTTTTTTTTAAAAAAAATATCCCTACCATGAAAAATTTAAAAATTATTTTATACTCTCACAATTAAACTCCATCATATAAACTTGCATGAGAGTTAAATTTAGCTGGAACAATATTACCAACTAACCAAGGATCTAAAGTTTGATTAACATTTCAAGCCACAAGGATCTGATCCATTGTAAATGGAAATGAAATTCAGAAATAAGAACCGTGATTCTTATTTCTTGTTCTAGTACAAATGTTAAAGACTTGTTAATCAAAGTTACTGCACTGGTAACAGATTTTGAATTTCAATTAATGTATATTTTCCCAATATATCTTACAGATAAAATATATTTCTTATGTGGAACAATATAGGTTTTCTTGCATCAATTTCTTGCCTTTCGTCAGAAAACTCAGGACAGAGTATAACACTTCTGTAATTTTCTGGAAAGAACAACTTTGTGAAATAATTTGGCTGAGAGATGATTACTGGACCAAAATCATCCAGTTAGCTTACACAGTTAAGAATGGACTTGAACCTTATTGATCCTGGTATTAACCCAGTATCTAAACCAGTATGTTACATGCTTATCTTATCACTACACTATACTGGTCTCTCCCATAGACAGTCTAATTTATGGGAAAAGGGCATACATTAAATTCAAATGTCCACTAAATCTATCTGTGACATATAACATGACTCCAGGATGCTGCAACTATTGTAAATACATGCCAGTTGCCAAGCACCCAAAATTTGATCATGTGACTGGGGGATACTGCAATGGTTCTAAGTCTAAGAAATGGTCATAGGACATTTTTCAGTGCTATTGTTATTTTGAACAGTCTGTAAATGAATGATTGTAAGTTGAAGACTATTTGTATTATAAATCATAAATATGACTATGATGGCACTGGGGTTCTGTACTGAATAGAAATGGATATACAGTTTTAATTTCCAGCTTTTATTCCAGATGCAGTGGGGAAAATGTAAATTTATCAATAAAGACTGCTGTAGATGATCATGCTCAGCAACATCATAATTTCATGTCCTGGATGCATCAAAGGTGGAAAATACTTACACAGTAGACAGGCAAAGTCTGGGTAGAATGCAGGTGCTTGGTAGGGGGATAAAGCTTGCAGCGGTGCTGGTAAATTTGCAGTAAGACTTGTAAAAATGTCAAGAAGACTTGTCTGAAGAGATGGCAGCAGACAGGCAGGGGAAGGCAACAGAGGAATTGTTGGAGAAGCAAGAGAGAGAGTGCACATGTGCATGACAGCTTACTAGAGGCTGAGGAGAAGGCGTAATTCAAATAACAAGTCTGTAATTGAATACCACACAATAGCTTGAAAGTACCACAGGATGAGTCAGAGATTTGGTCAGGAACAAGCTGAGATCAAACAAAGCAACAGTCAAGAACAGAAATTTACAAATCACAAAAACAGAGACTAAAGTTGCTTCCAGTAAGAAGGCAATCCCTGTATAGATTAAACCCTCTCCTAATGACTGTGCATAGCTGAGACTTTCCCTACTCAGTGGTTGCCAATAGTGAGGCATGCGGCTTGCTTGCAGAGTCAGCATCTTTCCACTTGTTTGTGAGGTCCTTATTTATTTATTTATTTATTTATTTATTTATTTATTTATTTATTTATTTATTTATTTATTTATTTATTTATTTATTTATTTTGTCAAGCATGTATATGATTACAGGTAAAGTATAAATATTAATATGAGTATATAATAAGTACAAACATAGTTTTGAGTACATATTTTTCGAGTACATATTTTTCGAATACATGGGGACTTTAGGACAGGGACGGTAGGCACGCTGGTGCGCTTATGCACGCCCCTTACAGACCTCTTAGGAATGGGGTGAGGTAGCGGGTGGGCGTGGTCTGAGCTCAGTGCCTCAGCGTGAATTTCGGGGCTTCGAAATAAGCGCTGAATCCCACCGTCGTAGGGGATCCTTGTGATCCGAAACTGACCTGGAGGGTCAGTAAAGAACCGAAGCATGGGCTGGCATATAGGGGGAAAAGCATAATTTCCCCCAAGCATCAGGAACAGCTCTGGACTGGGCGGTGTGGAGGACAGCCAGAGTGAGCTGTCAAAGCTGGGAAGATCATGCTAAAAGACTAAGCAACAGCGGAGTGGATCATCTGGGTGAGAAATCTATTTTTTTCTGTTTCCTGTAAGCAAGAAAACTATTTTTAAAACGGATCTCCTTTAAGGAAATAATCTTGGGAAAAAATTTGAAAGAAGGTGAGGCGGGGCGGAAAAATGGCTTCCGCTTCACATTAATCAGCGGCGGACAACTAGAAAGCAGAAAAAGTGAAAACTGTAAAGACTGCTAAATGAAAATTTGCTTGAATAAGCTGGAAAGTGAGATTGGAATTTTCTGATTTTTATATTATACATTTCTTTTATTTGAATTGAGTATTATTGAAAGAAAAAAGTAAAGAAAGTAACTATAAGGAGTTTTTTGTATTATAATACTGCCACCTATTGGAGAAAGAGAGAAAATAACATATTTTTGGACTGCACTGGTAAATCAAAATAACAGCTGTTCAGAGGCTTTTGTTTTGGTTTTTAGATTAAGGAATTGTATTGAAGTAACTTCAAAGTTAAAACCTGAGATATATCAAGAAGTGGCTGATTTTGTTTTTTATATACTTTTTTGGATTGTTTTTCTCTTTGGGTCTTTTTGGGCTGTAATCCTTGTTTTGTTTCCTATTTTACATCTTTGGATATATTGGTATTTCTTTTTTCTTTTTGTCTTTTTTTCTTCTTTTGTTTTTAATTGAACCTTTTGGTGTTGGTGATCATACTGAGAGGATTGAGGTAACAAGAACCTGAAGATTGTGGTGGTGGTTTTTATTTATGTTGGGGGTTTTTTTCTTCTTTTTTATTTTTGTTTTTTTAAGGTGATATTTTTTCCAGCTGGATTTTATTGGGGTTATTGGCCTCTAGAATCATGAGAAAGTAATTATTACAACAGAGATAGATAGAGCTGATTATTATCTTCGCTTTCAAAATATTGAAGAAGAAAAGGGAGTCGGGTAATGTATTCCAGGCATTGACCACTCTGTTGCTGAAGTCGAATTTTTTGCAATCAAGTTTGGAGAGGTTTACATTAAGTTTGTATCTATTGTGAGCTCGTGTATTGTTTCGGTTGAAGCTGAAGTAGTCATTGACAGGTAGGACATTGTAGCATATAATTTTGTGTGCTACACTTAGGTCAAATCGAAGGCGGCGTAGTTCTAAGTTTTCTAGGCCTAAAATTTCAAGTCTGGTTGCATAAGGTATTCTGTTGCAAACAGAGGAGTGTAGCACTCGTCTCGTGAAATATCTCTGGACATTCTCAATTGTATTAATGTCCGATATGTAGTGTGGGTTCCAGACAGATGAGCTGTATTCGAGAAGTGGTCTAGCAAATGTTTTATATGCTCTAGTTAGAAGTACAATATTACCAGAGAAGAAGCTACGCAAGATTAGGTTAACCACTATTAATGCCTTCTTAGCAATGCTGTTGCAGTGGGCTCTGGCACTTAGATCATTAGAGATGAGTACTCCAAGGTCCTTTACTGAGTGAGGATCATCAACAAGGTCGTGATCATCTAGTTTGTATTTTGTGTTCTGATTATTTTTGCCAATGTGTAAGACTGAGCAAGGGTGTAGGATTATTAGGCTGTGGTGAACGAGAGGGTAGGGGTTTGCCCTGATTCTTGGCACTGTGTTAGCTAAAGAAAGATCAGTGCTGATTGAGGAATGACCTAGGAGGCATCCGTGTTGAATTCATGGGCTATTGAATCATTAGGTGCAACTCCCAGTGGGACTTCATCCACCTGCATCGTAGAATCTGGCTCTGAGGCCATGACATATAAATTATTTCTATTAAGTGGACTCTAAATTTTTTCTTTGATCTGGAACATTTTACTTTACTTTCAACTCTGTTTTAACATCTGTGTATGTTGTTTTTCAGAATTTAAAAGCTTGGTGATTTTTAAAAGTCTTTTAACTCTACCACTTTCTAATCTGAAAAATCAAGTCCAAAGATCTAAAGAATCAAGTCTCTGCTTTATCTTCAAACATTTCAGCTTCACATGAAACACTACAATTTTTATCTGCATGAATTTAATCATCCTAGAAGAAGAATCACAAGAAATAACTTTTAAAGAGATTACTGTGTATCTCTCTCTGCTAATCTTTCTGTGGATTAGAAGGAAATTGAGCACGGAGCTACTTTTTGGCTCTGAGAAGCTATTCCTCTCAGATGAGGAGGGTGGGACTTTTCTGCCTTCTCTGTTTTTCAACATCAAATGTTTATCATTTATTATTACAGATAAGTAACTTACAGTAAATGTTTTCCTGTTTTTCTTTTGCATCCAGTGCATAACACTTATTGAAATCAAGCCAGTGAGAGAGTAGTTTTTTTCTCAAATTTCAAAGCTAAGGTTTGTAGTTGCTGACCTGGATTACATGTAGTCCTTGGGTTACAAGTGGAAATGGGATTGGAATTTCCACTGCTAAGTGAAACATCACATAACTGTTCTATTTAGCAATGACAATTGCAGCAATCCCTGGCTGTTACTGTTAAGTGAGGACTTCATGTAATCATGACTTGTGACCTTCTGCTGATTTCCTCATTGATTTTGCTTATTGGAAGCTGGCTGGGAAGGTCACAAATTATGACCATGTCTCATTTCCCC
This sequence comes from Thermophis baileyi, assembly GCA_003457575.1. Lineage (NCBI taxonomy): Eukaryota > Metazoa > Chordata > Lepidosauria > Squamata > Dipsadidae > Thermophis > Thermophis baileyi. The sequence goes on from QLTV01002140.1 coordinate 831,695, forward strand.
GAAAGCTTTCACTCTGATTCAAGCCATTCCCTTGAATCAGAGTGAAAGGGGGGGGGGTGTTCTGGGTTTTTTTTCTTCTGCGCATGCGCAGAAGCCAAGTTTCCGGCACTGCGCATGCATTGCCATCTTGTTTTTGGCTTTTTGAGGGGGGGATTTTTTTATTTTTTTGCACTGCGCATGCGCGTGCTTTGCGGCACGGCCACGTGGCATGGGAGGAAGCGAACCGGCAGCGAGGTAAGTTAGAACCCACTCCTGCCACCTATCTCCCCCATCTCTACACAGCATGCTAAGAAGAACAGCACTGCATTCCATTACTGTTCACTATCTGCTACCACTGCCATTCCCACCCTCCCAATTGTCCCTCTTCACTGTTGTACTCTTCAGCACAGAGGTGGGTTCCTCCCAGTTCGCCCAAACCGGTAGTGACCCGCTGGTGACGTCACAGTGATGTTACGGATACAGTTCTGTCGATGCCGGTCCGTGGGCGCCGCCATCTTTTTTTAAAATTTTTTGATTATTATTTTTTTATATATACATATATACATATATACATATATACATATATACATA